>OY757549.1:13638731-13640227 GCA_963584105.1 Alviniconcha strummeri
AAGTGACAAAATCGCAAGCGTGCTAGGTCACGGCGGGTCACGAGATTGAAACTGAGGTTGGAATGTGCATAAATGGCACTCCTATGTCGATTTGGATCTCGTGACTACGTAGCCATGGCCTGTCTCATTGAGAATGACCCCAGGTCAGTAGGCTACTGGGCTCAGTCTCGCTTCCGATTTCGTGATCCGCCTTGATTCTCTCTGTGTCTCTGTCTCTGTCAGTCTGTCTCTGTCTGTCTGTCTGTCTGTTTCTCTCTCTTGAACAAAATGGGTAAATTTTGAGGTGTCTCGTATGTGTATGTTGGTATATTGGTCGAAAGGTGCATTGAGTTTTGTTTTTTCTGACCTGTTTGTAGTATACAAGGACTGGCTGTTAAACAAGTCCAAATGGCTTTAGTGGCAAATGCTGTGCTATCACTGAGTATAAAGTTTTAGAGTTTTAAATATTTCTATCTCCGTCACTCTATTTTGTCTGTCTCGTTGTCCCTGTCGTCTGTCTTCTCTCTCTCTGTGTCTCCCTGTCCCCCTATCTCTCTGTCTCTGTCTGTCTGTCTCTCTCTCTCTCCCCCCCCTCTCCCCCCCCCCCCCCCCATCTCTTTCTCCTCCCCCCCTTGCTTTCAGACCCAAATGTTGTTTCGGAAGCTAGCTACCTCTTTTATGCCAAGTACCTTTTCATAGCCGGCACCGGATACTCGTTAGTGAAATTACTTCCTGCCTGCTGCAGTGTATCGGCGTCTTTGGGTCTTCCATGGGTGATGGAAACCCTCGGTGCCTGTCTTGGAGCCATCTGGCCAATTACCGGCACCCGTGGTTCCCGCCACCACGGTGTCGTTTGGCGTTGATGGACTGACATTCACTGTTTTGCCGGGACAGCGTCGGTTCCAGAACTACGACTCGCCTTGATTGTCAGTCTCGGCATTTAAAAAAACAATGAACTGCCTAGTGTTCCTTCTCCCCCCCCCCCCCCCCCCCCCCTTTTTGTCTGTTTGTTTTGTTTTGTTTGTTTTTGGTGGTGGTGGTGGTGGTGAGGGATGGGGGTGGTGGTAGTGATTACTGATGCCAATTCTGTGATGAGTGGCTAATAACCGATCACGCGAGAGCCAAGAATGATGACTCCAAATTCAAGAATAGAGTTGGAGAAACAGAGACAATATCCATTTTCTTGTTCTGATTTCATTTTTAAGTCTTAAGTGTAACATCTTCTTCGAGTGGGTGCCGTGCAGCTTAACTTTTCAGAGGTCTTTCAGATTTAACTATTTTACGAAACGGATTACTGTTCTGTCGCTTTTGTCTTGGCTACCCATGAAAGTAAAGTGAAAGGAACTGCGACTGCAAAAGGAAGATCTGTGTGGTAGACTTTTGTAATGATATTGTCGAAAGTGTCTTTCACTCTTCATTCTTCTCACACGTCCTGTCTGCGACGTACTGCTAAAGGTCAAGTCTCCTGTGAATTAGAGACTTCCTTCAGACGAATTTCATTAGAGTCAGTAGACGAG
>OY757549.1:13640427-13650427 GCA_963584105.1 Alviniconcha strummeri
CATCAGAGTCTGCGATCCACAGCTTGAAACAGTTTTACCAGGGAGGTGTTTACGAACTAAATGTCAGGTCTGAGTTTAGATTGCGTCTTTTTGAGGACTAGAACGCATGCAAGTATTTTGTGCTACTTTTTCACGTACGCGCGCGCACGCACGCACGCACGCACGCACGCACGCACGCACGCACGCACGCACACACACACACACACACACACACACACACACACACACACACACACACACACACACACACACGATAAGCTAACTAAATGGGAGGAGGGATGACAAACACTGGATTTTCGGAAGTTGGTTGAGGGGGAGGAGGAAGGGGGGAGGTGTAGACTGAATATTATGTGTCCTTATGGGCAATTTGTGATTGAAATGTCAGATCTGAATTTAGATTTGTTCTTTTTTGAAAGTTAATTTTAGTCAGATCTCAAATTAGATTTGCTCTTTTTCGAGAACAGAATACTCCTAGCTATTTTTGCTGCTTGTTTTTGCTTTGGCAGGGGCACTGGTGCGCACACACACGCACACACCACCACCACCACCACCACATGTGCACATATATGCGTGCTCACACTCGGAAGTCAGTGTCAAAACTTGCCTGCTTCATAACTTAGTCATTTTCCACTATTCCTCCTTTTATCTACCAATGATATTTGTTTGGGGGTGGCAATGTGGGGTGGAGGGGGAGCTGCATGGTTTTAAAAATGGTGCACTTCATAGTTCTGGGTTCTCAGCAGAGGGGACGTTAATGATTTTGTGAAATACACACACACACACACACACACACACACACACACACACACACACACACACACACACACACACACACACACACACACACACACACACACACGCACATTAATATATATATAGTATTTCTTTGTCCCTTGCAGGAAATTTGGGTCGCCTTACCTAGCTAAGGCCGTACCAGTTGACTGGGCGTAAAACACCAACTTACTTACTTCCTAGCTAAGGCACAGCAGCTGCAAGAGCAGTGCTACCCATTCCTATCAGTGTGTGTAGTATTTTCATGTGTCCCAACAATGGTGTGGCTGCTGCTGTTTGGAATTTTTAACATTACTTCAGATGTTATGCATGCAATTGCACATGGGGGCTGTACGGACACCATAAGAGAGTCTGCACTAGAAGTTGACTCTGGGAGAAAAATCCCTTGCCCCACCAGGGACTCCAACCTGCATCAGTAGTATGGTTGGCTTTTCAGTCAGACACTGTACTAACTGAGCTAACCTGGCTAATAGCAAGAAACAGAATGGTAAGGTGACGAAAATGCCTGCTTGCTCAGTGTCCATTACTGCCTTTGTGGAGATGCTAATTACTCACAAAGGCAGGAGGGGAAGAAATTCAGTAATTGTACAAGTGTAGACGGTTGAACCAAGATCCTGTCCCCAGGGAATGGTGTGTGGGTTGGGGTCAGCCAGAAGGCAGCTACACTAAAGCATCAATATTAATGCCTCCTCACCTCTGCCAATTATGCCGCTTCTGTCTTTTGGGCGTGTTGCAGCCTTCTGTCATCATCTGCCCACCAGGCTTCTTTCTGTACCATAGACTTTCATTTTCGATTGACTTGCCCCAACCCTTTTTAATTGTGTACTCCCCCCTCCCACCCACCCCCACCCCCACCCCCCCCCCCCCAATCACCCCAACAAAGTATACACTGGTTATATTGTTGTTTTTGGTTCTTCTCCTGGGGGGTGTAGCAGATATATATGGTAATAAGGTCAAATTCTGACAATCCTGATGTTTACAGTTACACCCACCCTCCTCCCAATGTCAACAACCCTGATATATTTTTGAGTATGTGTATGTATAGTGTCAATAAAATTTACTTCCTCATGGGTGAGGGCTGGCTGTGAAAAGACCCAGTGTCTACCGCCCTTCCCTTGTAATGGGAATCGGAAGATACTGGATAACAAAATCATAAAGTCAGGTTTTCACAGTCCTAATGTTGATAGGCGCGCGCATGCGCACACATGCGTATGTGTGTTTGTGTGTGTGTGTGTGTGTGTGTGTGTGTGTGTGTGTGTGTGTGTGTGTGTGTTGGATAACAAGATCATTAAATCAGGTTCTGACATTCCTAATAGGCCTACACACACACGTGTGTGTGTGTGTGTGGTGTGTGTGTGTGTGTGTGTGTGTGTGTGTGTGTGTGTGTGTGTGTGTACGTGCGCACTGGATAACAAGATCATTAAATCAGGTTCTGACATTCCTGATAGGCCTGCACGTGTGGGTAAGCATGCTTGTGCACGTTCAAGTGTGACATCACACACCAATCCCAGTTATGCCATACATCTGAGAATTGTTCCTGACCTGCCCAGCCATCCACCCACGTAGTCTCTGTTGACATCAGTCCTGTCCATTCCTTCATCCGGTTTTCTGCTCCGGTGGTGCCAAACTGGCTGCCCACCATTGTCCAAATCAAGTCAGTGCCAATCAGGTCATGTGAGATGACATGATGAAGTTGCGAGTGCACATTAGGAGGATGGTTGCCATGAGAGATTTGGGTTTATGAGTTATGTTGTGCAGACTTTTGATGATATGAACACTGATCAGATTGCTAAGACATTGTTCTAAAATATAAACTAAAATAAAAATTGAAATATCAAAGACTTATTTCACCTGTTCGTTGTTTTGTTGTTGTCGTGGTGTGTGTGTGTGTGTGTGTGTGTGTGTGTGTGTGTGTGTGTGTGTGTGTGTGTGTGTGTGTGTGTGTGTGTGTGTGTGTGTTTGAGGTGTACAACTTTTTACATCCTTAGCTTCTCAGTGTGCAACTGCCCCACTCATTATGATAAGTGTGTGCATGTGTGTGTGGAGAGGAGAGGAGAGAACTGGGGTAAGGGGAGTGCCTCAATGGAATACTATTCAGTTAAAAACAGAAACAAATATGGCAGCACAGTTTTGTTTTTGAATACATCACAGTGTCAGTGACAGCACAACCTTGCAGACCAATACAAACACCACAGCAGACCAAAACAAGGCAATTTATCAGTAAGTAATATCGTATCTCAATGGGCCACTCAAACTGTGAATGATGGATGGCCTGCTATCTCAAGTGATCTGGCCGCTTTTCTGTCCTGTCTTGTCTTGTTCCTCTGATTAATGTCAGTTTCACGCAAAGTGGCACCGACCCTAACCATTTTCATCTTTCTCCTTTTTCTGATCTGATTGGGCAGACAGTCTCATCTTGGCAGCCTGGCCTGCTATCTGATGATGCTAAATCTGTTAAATCGTGCAGTGGTTGAGTTGTACTGCGTGTTGCTGGTGTGTGAAGATCATTCATCTGAGTAGGCCTGTTTGCTTCTCAAACTTGGCACTAAATAAGTTACTGTGGCATGGGAAAAAGTCATTGAAAGTATAAAATTAAGCTCTTAATTTTAAATGAATATTTGAAGCTGGCCTGCACGTTGAAACACAATTATGTAAATGAAACTACTCTTGCATTATTCTGACATGGACAGGGCTCATGAGACAAGTAGTATTTTTAGGAATTCCAATTGCTTCTCCTGGGGATAGCCATCAATTGCTATAGCCTGTTATGTTTGGCCCTGTTGTATGAAAGAGCCTGTGAGTGCCAGATGCTCACTTGCATGTAATTGGTTGAACAGTGACTATGAGTAAGATGTCATTGATTTTTTGGTTGGTGGTTGGCCTGTCTTCCGCATGTCTGTTAGTAGAACTGATCTGAATTTTTTTAAATAATTAAATCATGTGCCTATTGCTGACATAAACAGAACAGTTAACTTGTCTCATGTCATATGTTTGGAATAACAAAAAAAAATGTCATTGGTTATTTTTGGAAGTGTCTGAATGGGGTGTCGCAATCATTCACTCAGCTGAGATTGTAATAAGTATGGGCCACTCTTGGACTGTTCACAAGCAGGCTCTTTGTGATGGCTTTGGAGAAGTTCTAGTCACCTATATTTAGCTTGTATTAATTACCCTGAAAACAGAATTAGCAGTATGTTTCTAATCTCAGCATTACAAGTTGCATGCTGTGGAATTCTGCCACTTCAGCTTTTGGTGATACACCATGAAAGTAAGTTTGATGGATAGGCAGTTCAGAACAGCAGAAACAGCCTGGACCACATAACCCCTTATACCCGCCCCCCCCCCCCCCCCCCACCCCCCCCCCCCCTCCCACCATGAAGCAAGTGTCCTTCTTGATCTCCACCACTCAGGTTTGGGTGTTCTGACTCAGTCACTGGCCCTGTGTCTGGTGGGTCCAGTGGCACAGGCTGCTGAAAGCAATAGATCTTTTGCGGGGATTTTGGGTTGCTTCCCCCTGGGACAGCCATCAGCCACAGTGTGTAACCCAGCCCAAGCTTGATTACTTTCCTCTCACTTGTGGAGTCTGCCTGTGCTTTCTGTGATCATGAATCAGGGTAGGCTGATTTTATTGGGCTCTGAAGCTAGCTCCCATCAGAGTTGTGTAATGTAGGCTGATGCCATAGTAACGGCAGGTTTTTGTTGTTTTATTTTTGTGCTCTATACTGTGTGCCTGGTTGCAGACTATTTCATTGGTTGATAATGATGCACATGAAGTTGTGGCATTCATTTTACTCCTGTTGAAACCGCCAGTACCTGTTTTTATTAAATAACAAGAAGAAAAGAAACGATGTGCACAAAACTCACACACACACACACACACACACACACACACACACACACACACACACACACACACACACACACACACACACACACACACACACACACACGCATGCATGCATGCACACACATACACTCATGCATACACACACACACACAAGCATGTGCACACACACACATGCACACACACACACACACACACACACACACACACACACACACACACACACACACACACACACACACACACACACACCCATATGCACATCACACACACACACACATACACACACACACACACACACACACACTCACTCACAAACACACACATACACACACACGCATGCACGCACACACACACGCACGCACTCACACACGCACGCACGCACACACACACACACACACACACACACACATACACACACACACACACACACACACACACACACACACACACATACACACACACACACACACACACACACACACACACACACACACACACACACACACACACACACACACACACACACACACACACACATTCATTGAATAGGTCTCTTTTTGTTGAAGCTTTGCAGAGAGCTGTCAAGAACTTGCATCCAGGATTCATGAGTTTCGTGAGAAAAAGCAGAGGAAGAAAAGCTTTGAAACATTGTGGCTGCTCATTCCCCAAGCTGATTGGACTCTGCATTACAGTCTTAGCTGTCCAGGCAGGGGAGAATTGTGTTCTTCCTCAGGCACTGTTCTCTTTATCCATTAGAGATTTGGTGCTATGCCACATACCATTTGCACATGCCACTCAAAACAAAGTATCCATGGGGACAGAGAGAGAGTTAGTTATGGAAGATTTCAACCCGCCAAACCCATTCAGTGGTGAGCAAATGTATATTTATGGTGTATAAATGATGTCAATGTAGCCAATTATTAGCAGCCAATTTAAACCTTGTGAGTCAGTTTGGTTTGGTTTTTGATTTGTGCACTTTTAAAAACCTGATTTATTTATTGTTTCTGTGAATGCCTCAAAGCTCTAGATAATACCATTAGAGAAAAATGACTGTGACTGTTAACAATTACATGAAAAACCTTGCAAGTCACATTTACAGGAAGCTGATTCATATGAACACCTAAGTTAGGTTATGTATTGTCCATGATGCATTTGTAATGAAACAAAACACAGGTCATAATCATAATAAAGATTTCTTGTATGGTACAATTCCAAGAATAATATAGGTTCAACATGCCTTACAGTTACAAGATGCACCCTCGCAAGCATTCACTAATCCTTACAACCAACACACGCACGCATGCACACACGCACGCACGCATGCACGCATACACACACACACACACACACACACACACACACACACACACACACACACACACACACACACACACACACACACCAGGTCTTGTACAAAATCACTGATATTGTGACTGACAAACCATACACCTGCTCACATGCATGCAGGCAGTTAAGTGGTTGAAGCTATGCACATTGACATACTTTGTGGGTAACCATTCAACATTTTGCACCCCTCTAGCACTTTAGTGACTTTGTGTACCTTGCTAAACCTTTAGTCTGAGCAGACCCACTGGGCTGTAGTTGTATATAACTCAGGATGAGTGACTGTCACTTTACACAGCATGTTTTGAATATCCACCAAAATGGTTACAGCTTCGTGTGGTTCTTACATGGATGGTGCCACATGAAACTGTTGCTGTCTGGGTGCACATTCTGTGTATGTCATACAATGGTGCACCAGTTTGGAGTGTCACTTTATTAAAAACTGCATACATAGGGTACATACATGATTAGCTGCAACCTGCCCCTTGCACTTTTGACAGAATGACTTGGGTCACCCCCAAGTCATTCTGTCAAAAGTGCAGGTGGCAGGTTTGGAAGGGATACTGAAATAAGAGTCAGCACAGAAAGTTGACTATGGAGAAGAAAGTGCACCTGCCGCTCTTCACCTGTATTCACCTGCCTGAAACACTTAGTCATATCCAAAACATTTATATGTTTACTAGGATTATTCAATCAGTTTGTCTTTCGAATTCACATCCTTGAGGAAGTTCTTTAGAGAGCTACTGTACTGTCTTCTGAGGATGTACCTTCGGTTGAGTTTATGTACCTTACTCAACATGCAAGGGAGTTCATTAGTGCTCGAAATACATAACAAAAATACAATAACGAAGACCTGAGTTGCCTACAGTAACTCTCACCTGGCATATGTGTAAAGACAAGGTACATAAACTCGACCATAGGTACATCCTCTTATTTTCTTTCCTGTATTTACACGCATTTCAGGTGAGAGTTGCTGGTGGTGATTTGGGTCTTTGTTGTTGCGTTCATGTGACAACTGTTGAGCACTGATTAATTCCCTTTGTTGATTTTACAGTACTGTCTGTTTAGATGTAATCATTATTAGGGTGTATGTGTGTGTGTGTGTGTGTGTGTGTGTGTGTGTGTGTGTGTGTGTGTGTGTGTGTGTGTGTATGTGTGTGTGTGTGTGTGTGTGTGTGTAACAGTCTCAGTGTTGTGTGTGTGTGTGTGTGTGTGTGTGTGTGTGTGTGTGTGTGTGTGTGTGTGTGTGTGTGTGTGTGTGTGTGTGTAACAGTCTCAGTCTTACACAATTTGACAGTGACATTGTATTGGTACTGACGTAGGAAAGAATAGGTATAGAGATGTTTTGCATATGTTTGCACAGAGTCATTTTGCTTTGTTTCAGATTCTGCACATGCATGTGGGCCAGGTGGAGAAGCAGCCACTGACGACCGGGGGCTCTCCGCTGTTGGTGCGCTGCAAGAACTTCATGTGTGTCACCTTCGTCATCCCCCGTGAACGGGACTGTCAGGACATCTTCTTGTCTCTGCAGGAATTCTCCAGACCCAGTGAGTTCTGCTCACTTTAAAAAAAATTAAAACAATTAATGGCTCATATGCTTGCAGTTGTCATAGTGCATAACATAGCATCTGGCCGGAGAATATAAACACATATGGTTGGCATACACCCAAGTTTGCTTCAGTGTATGCTGGGGAGTTTATGCATGCACACATGCATGCTTTCACACACATTATTCACATACACAAAAGTGCATATATGCATGAAAACATGTTCATCCACACACAATGCACAGGCACACACACACACACACACACACACACACACACACACACACACACACACACACACACACACACACACACACACACACACACACACACACAAATGCATGCATGCATGCATGTATGCCCTACACACACACACACACACACACACACACACACACACACACACACACACACACACACACACACACACACACACACACACACACACACACTCTCTCTCTCTCTCACTCACACTCACTCACTCATACTGTGCATATGTGTACCCATTAAACACAGCCCTCAACTACTGCCTAATGTGCAGATTACTTGATCCCATGTTTACACTGGCTGTTCAGAAGCAGTTCTATCCTGTAATAAAAAATAAAATGAAAAAAGGAGCTAATCCAAGAATGAATGGGGGTGGGAGTTGCAGGGAAGAAGAAGATGGACCTGGTGCATTGTTCTACAACCTCTTGTTTCAGGTAGCATCGAGAGTCTATATGCATTCAACTTTACAGCCATAGATGACTGGAACAGGTCATATGGCTGGGACTTCTACGATATTCAGTCCGAGTACCTCCGCATGGGGGCACCCTCAGAACACTGGACTCTCACAAACCTCAACAAGACTTATGAGGTTACTTGATGTTTCTTTTTCTTGGCCCCATTCAGTAACTTCTGCTATTGTGCGGAGGCTAGAAGAATGCAGTGCATTAACAGAACAGCTGAATTATGGTGCATTGTAGCCTTTCTGTCCACTCAGCGCCAAACCTCACTCATTCCGCCTTATTCCAGCTTTCCACTAAGGAACTTCATTCCGCCTTATTCCAGCTTTCTTTTGCCTAAAATGTGTTCTTTTTGCTTAACCCTCTCCATGTCATTCTCCCTGTGCCCATGCTATGGCTTTGCTGTAGGATTAGAGTCATTGGCATTAGAAATCCTGTATTGCACTGACTTTGGCCATAATATTAGTCAGTCACAGGTATCTGAAATCCTATACTGCACTGACTTTGGCTGTAAGATTAGAGCCACAGCTTTCAGAAATCCTATATTACTTTGACTTTGGCCATAAGATTGAGTCACAGGTATCAGAAATCATGCATTGCATTGACTTTGGCTGTAAGATTAGTTAGTGGCCATAAGATTAGTTGGAGTTATTGGTATCAGAAATCCTACATTGCACTGACTTTTGTCATAAGATTAGTCACAGGTATCAGACATCATACATTGCATTGACTTTGGCTGTCAGATTAGTTAGTGGCCAATAGATTAGCTGGAGTCATTGGTATCAGAAATCCTATATTGCACTGACTTTTGCCATAAGTCACAGGTATCAGACATCTTACATTGCATTGACTTTGGCTGTAAGCTTAGTTAGTGGCCATAAGATTCGTTGGAGTCATTGGTATCAGAAATCCTATATTGCACTGACTTTTGCCATAAGATTAGTCACAGGTATCAGAAATCCTATATTGCATTGACTTTGGCTATAAGATTAGAGTCATTGGTATCAGAAGTCCTATACTGTACTGACTTCCTGTGTTGCATTGACTTTTGCAGTAAGATTAGTTTTTTAGGTGTGTGTGTGTGGTATCAGAAATTGTCTGTTACACTGACTGTAGCCATAAGATTAGAGTCACTGGTATCAGAAATCCTCTGTCAAACTGTCTGTGGCCAGCCTCTGTTAAACTGACTCTGGCCACAAGATTAGAGTCACATGGTCAGAGGTATCAGAAAGATTACACTGACTGTGGCCATTATAAAGATAAGAGTTACATGTCACCAGCCATGGGATAGTTCAAATGACTTTTCCTAGAGAGCAGAGATTCATTGCAGAGCAACAAGAAACAAAACAACCCATTCATCAGTTGAGACTATAGAGAGTCAAGGCATTAGAAATCGTGGTCTGATATGATGAGTTTGCCACAGATATCTTTTTTTTTTTTTTTAAAGTCAGTGTGAAAAATAATGCAATGACTTTACGAGACAACTGGAGTTTGCATACATATTATCATATAAATCAGAAATTCTGGGCTGATGTGGTGACTTTGCTATGGGATTAGAGTTACATATCAGAAGTCATAGGCTAACCTAGTGACTTTGGCATAATACAAAGCGTTGGGTATCGCAGCTTATGGGGATTGATTTAGTGACTTTGCCACAAGATTAGAGAGTGCAGTATTTTGCTTTCAGAACTCTGTAGTGGCAGGCAGTGGGTTTTGCTGTATTTGGGGATTGCCTGAGGACATCC
>OY757549.1:13655427-13703221 GCA_963584105.1 Alviniconcha strummeri
TTTCAGGCAACTCCAGATACATGTGTGTCAGTCTGATACTAAGGTGAAAAGGCAGGCACAGAATGTAGGTTACTGGGAATGTGGAATGGTATAACAGAATGGCTCATAGACCTTTAACTGCAGGTTGAATCTAGTCCTTCTTTGAGCCATCTCTAGATCCATGTGTTTCAGTCTGACACTAAACCAAAGGTGAGAGGGCAGACACAGAGCATAAGTTTCTGGAAATGTGGAATGGTATAACACAATGATTCATAGATCTATAACTGAAAACTGAATCTAGTCCTTCTTTTAACCAGCTCTGACTCCATGGGTGTCGCCAACTCCAGACCTAAGTTAGGGAGACCACCTTGAAAAGATGTGGGATAAACTGGGATAGTGAGATAGTTTGCAGGTTGATTCTTAAAACCAAAAAACTTTAAATTCAGCACCAAAACTTGTTCGCAGAAAAATGATTCCCTTTCAGCTAAGTTTCATGAGTGCGTGGCTATGGCCGCCTCTGTTGTGCAAATTCATTAATAGAGAAACCATTCCTTTTTAGCTTTGTGAGTGGCCACCTCTGTTGTGTCAACTCATTAACAGAGAAATATTAACATAGAGCAGAAAGGACTACTGGGATCTTGCTGTGCACAGGTACCTTAAATATTAATGATGGCTTCTGAACTATGAGTAAAAGGGTTTCTTGGGACAGTGCTAGGTACATTTGCCTTATATCAGTAAGGGCAACAACTATACAGAGCAGGGTTTTTTAGAGCTGACACTGTATCATCACTTGAACAGCCTTTTTATAAATTGTGTGCAGTATTACACTGTATTGCAACCAAAACCAGTTTTATAAAGATGTGCACTAAACTGCATTGCAATGAGAACAGTGACAATTTTATAAAGATGTGCACCAGTCATATTGCATCTATGACTGTGTTATTATTGTTGGTATAGTTTTTAAAGTTATGCTTGAAAAACTGCAGTGTAACCAAATGAGAGCATTTTGGTTCTTTTTACAATGTTCCTCATTCAGAACATACGTAAAATATTAGAATCAGTCCTAGGTAAAAGTCAGTATCACAGTAGATGTGAAACTAGTTTGCATTTATGCATAACGTGTGCATGTGTGCGTGTGTGTGTGTGTGTTCTTGTGTGTGCATGTGTGTGTGTGTGTGTGTGTGTGTGTGTGTGTGTGTGTGTGTGTGTGTGTGTGTGTGTGTGTGTGTGTGTGTGTGTGCAGATTAATGCCATGGTGAACAAAGCCCAGGGGAAGGGCTATGAAAATGAGAGTTTTTACTCCAACATGAAGTTCCAGTTTCTGGGTATAGAGAACATCCATATCATGAGGAGCAGCCTGCAGAAACTGGTGGAAGGTAAAGTGGTCATCAGTACAATGTTTGGGATCCTTTCCAAAACTTAGGGTTCCCATGGGCAAGGTTGGCATTTGTGTCAGTCAGCAAGGATTGCTGCCCAGTTTTTCTGAGTTGTTGGTTTGTTTTTGCTTGCTCCCTCTCTGCACCCCCCCCCCCCCCACCCACCCCCCCCCAGCTCTCCCTCTCCCTCCCTCCCCTCCCGTTTCTCTCGTTTTCTTTTGCTCTCTCTGTCTCTCTGTCTGTCTCTCTCTCTCTCCATGGGAATACTGGAGGGAAATCCTTGTATTATGCTCAAGTCCCTTTCATTATGATCAAGTCCAAAATCAACAAAAGGCAATATTGAAAGAGGGGTGGCATTTGGTGAGGGCATCCTCTGTACGAACAGATGAATAAGGTTTTTCTCTTCAGTCTCAAGTTTGTGTGTGGGGGGGTGGGGGTGGGGGGGGCATGCCCCCAGGCATGCATGTTATTGCCAGGATGTTGCCTTTTAAGTGTGCAAAATGAGGTGCCATTATTGATAATACTAATGATATTTCCAAGTAAGAATTAAAAACTCCACTGTCCAGAATGACTGATGCTGTGAATATATTTTTGAGGAATGTGTGGCTCAAATAGTTACATAGTTTTTTCTATTTTACATTCCAGTGTGCGAGTTGAAGAACCCATCCATGACTGCATTCCTGTCTGGCTTGGAAGGAAGTGGGTGGCTGAAGCACATCTCTGCCATTCTAGAGACGTCTGTCTTCATTGCTAATGTGAGTAATGGACCAAATTCCAGTTTTCAGTATGACGTACAGTAGCTTCCTACAGTGGGGAAAAAAAAACAAAAAAACTCCACAGAATAAAGTCTGCAAAGCCAGTGTTCTTTTCTTCTTCCATTAAGAGTAGCCACAATTACCATTTTGAGTTTTGTGCTACCGATATGCATTATGAATCTGTGCATTTCTGTGTTACCAGTCACTAGGCTGCCTCTGTCTGAAAAGAAGACAGAGGATCTTTAACAGTATAACACACACAACAGTTCTAGTGGACACTGTGTGCATGCGCAGGAAGAGACAGACACTGACAAGTTTGCACTGGGGTTGACCCAGAAGCAAACGGTCCTTCATCCTGTCATATCCAGGCACCCAGCTTTGGCCACTGCATCGGTGTCGAGCACATCAGCCATGTGCTCCCATTGGGGGGGGGGGGGGGGGGGGTATATTTCCTGTAAACAAGGTAACACTCAAACACCCACCATTTGTCTGGATGAGTGGGGTGTTGCTGATGTGAACAGGGGTTGTAATACTGTGTAATGCCCAGATTAGCCTACTGATTGTCTACATGGGTGCTTCCTGTGTCAAGAGGGTGCTTCCTGTGTCATGAGGGTGCTTCCTGTGTCATGAGGTTTCTTCTTCTTCTGTAAAGTAGCGGCAATCAGTATGCTGATTACTCTGCCACTTTTAGGGGAGATCTGCAGGCACAAAACAAAAGCAAACAAAAAAACTTGATTTCATCTTATTGGGAACAGGAGACCCATGACTCAAAGGTACCAAGAGTGTTGGCCTCAGCTGCTTCTGTGGGCAGGGCGTTCCAGTCTCTGATGGTTCAGAGGAGGAAGGAATATTGTCCATACAGGGTTCTGCATGGGATGAGGGTGAAACTGTTGATGATGTCCACGTCATTGATGTGGTGGAAGTGTCTTGTAGTCGTGATTTTAGGCGGGTGACAGCACCAAATCTCTGTTGACTTTGTACAGCATGGGAAGTCGTTTATAAGCTACTGATGCCTTCACAGTGATTTTGTACATCATGGAGAGTCGTTTATAAGCTACTGATGCCTTCACAGTGATTTTGTACATCATGGAGGGTCGTTTATAAGCTACTGACACCTTCACAGTGATTTTGTACATCGCCAAGAGTCATTTATAAGCTACTGATACCTTTACAGTGATTGAGTACATCACAGAGAGTCGTTTATAAGCTACTGATGCCTTCACAGTGATTTTGTACATTACCAAACATCATGTATAAGCTACTGATGCCTTCACAGTGATGTTGTACATCATGAAGAGTCGTTTATAAGCTACTGATACCTTCACAGTGATTGTGTACATCACGGAGAGTCGTTTATAAGCTGCTGATGCATTCACGGTGATTTTGTACATCACAGAGAGTCGTTTATAAGCTACTGATGCCTTCACAGTGAAATGAACATGACTGGATGTTCATCTCCTCTTGCTTTGCAGGCAATATGTGATGGAATCAGTGTGTTGGTCCACTGCTCAGATGGCTGGGACCGGACGGCGCAGACATGTTCACTGGCCAGTCTCATCCTGGACCCTTACTACCGCACCATTTCTGGGTTTCAGGTTTGAATCTTTACCTCTCTTCTGCTGCTGATCATGGCTGAAGGCACATATTATTGATGTTACAAAAGGATCTACTTTGTACATAGTTAGAAGCCAGTGTGGTTTGTAGATTCTGTTTCTGTCACCTTCTGGTGGTTAGTTTTGTTTTGTGTCTGGGTTTGGTTTGGTTTGCATCTAACGCCATTTGGGTGACAGCTAACACTCTGAGTAACCTGAAGGCAATGTATCTCTGTGTGTGTGTGTTTTAATTCATTTTATGTGAACGCTTCTTGAGTGCCTCATCTCAAGATGAGCTCTAAGCGCTTCACAATGGCAACTATAATACTACTCTCTGCTTTGTGTGTGTGTGTGTGTGTGTGTGTGTGTGTGTGTGTGTGTGTGTGTGTGTGTGTGTGTGTGTGTGTGACCATGTGTGTGTGTGAGTTGGTTGTGTGTGTGTATGAGTGCACACAGGATAGAAACTGCAATACACACACACACACACACACACACACACACACACACACACACACACACACACACACACACACACACACACACACACACACACACACATGTACTCAAAAGATGGAATTTCAGAAGTGTGCACATGCTTGAAATATCACTCCAACTCTGTACAGGTGCTGATAGAGAAGGAGTGGCTGTCATTTGGTCACAAGTTCACTGACAGGTGTGGCTACCTGGATAGCGTGGATCCTAAGGAGGTGTCACCGGTCTTCGCCCAGTTTCTGGAGTCGGTGTGGCAGCTCACACAGCAGTTTCCCTGCGCCTTCCAGTTCAATGAACGATTCATCCTCACCATCTTTGATCATGCCTACTCCTGTCAGTTTGGCACCTTTATTGGCAACTGTGAAAAAGACCGCCTTGATCTCAGGTAGTTTTGTAGTTGTGATGCAGCTAGGAACAAGAATGTAAAAAAAAAAAAAAATGCCTGCCATTTTTATGTGACCCTGATGTTTGGACAGTACATCATTGATTACACTGTAATCAATGATGTACTGTCCAAAGTGCTTATCTGTAATTTACAGATAAGCACTGTGGGACTCGGCAAGTGCAAATTATTCTCAAACCCATGGTGAGTTTATATAAGAGGGCGATCAAGGCAATTCTCCTGAAAACCACAACTCTAACAATTCCCCTCAAAGAAAGACTTAACTATAATGAAGGAGTTCTGATACATAAAATTTTGTCTGGAAAAGCCCCACTCTCTCTTACAACTAAATTTTCCTGAAACCAGTCGTGACATTCTGGAAAACTCAATATACCAATCCCTACAGTTAACCTTTTTAAGTCTAGCCTAGTAGACGCAGCGCTCCCTTCCAGACTCTCCTAGATTACCAATCAGGACTGAAATGTTTAAACCTGTTACGTATCATACATTATATGATGATTGGTTGTCCTTGCATGTTAAACATGGTGATTGGAACCCTTCTGCAACTTTTTACCTTATTGTGTTCCTATTCTTTGTGCATTTGCCCACCAATAATGTTTGCTACTGATGATTTCAAAGCCCAGTATATCCACCCCATTCCCCTCCATTTGTTCTATGTGTGTACCAGTGTGTCATAGATTAGAAAATTTGCACATGCATAATTAGATCTAGAATAGTCATTTGTTTGGGCAAGGGCTGGATGTAAAGAAGCATACATGCTTATCTATTAACCTCATAAAGAAAGAATTTAATCATACATATGCGGCCACTGTGTTGTTCTTGTTCATGCATAGTATATATAATATATAGCCTTTTTCAAGTGAAAGTGGTATGTCCTTTAAGCACTACCTCTATGCTCAGGTTGTCAGAGAGGACATACTCCCTGTGGGGCTACCTGAATCGACACATCCAGGAGTACATCAACCCCTTGTTTAAGAAGGAACATGAGGTCACCAACCCTGTCCTCAAACCCAGTGTCAGTCCTCAGTGTCTCAAGTGAGTCCCTCCTCTCTGTCTGTTTCATGCTTTCTCCCTCTTGTCCAATCTCCCCTTCTCTCTCTCTCTCTCTCTCTCTCTCTCTCTCTCTCTCTCTCTCTCTCTCTCTCTCTCTCTCTTTCTCACTCTCTTTCACTCTCTGTGTGTGATATAATTGCGTTAATCTGTTGTCTATTTGTGCATGTATGTGTTTGTTGTGTAGTCATGCTTACATGTGTCTGTAGTATGCATGACCTAATGTACTATCTTTGAGTCTTAAAGTTTCTGAGTTGAAGTTTTAGCTCTCTCTCTCTTTCTCTTTCTCTATCTCCCCTTCCCTCTTGCTGCCACCCTCTTTCTCTCTCCTTGTGTGTGTCTCTCTCCCCCTCTTCTTTCTCTTAACTCATCCTCCCTGTCTCTTGCCCATCACTCTCCTCCCTGTCTCTCTGCTGCTGTAGTGTGTGCATGTGTGTGAGTCTCTCTCTGTTACATAATGACAAACTGTCTTTTTTTCTGATATGGGTATGACAGGCTTTAAGAAAGGACCAGTGTTTCACTAGAGAGAGAGAGAGAGAGAGAGAGAGAGAGAGAGAGAGAGAGAGAGAGGCTCTGTGTGTGTGTGTGTGTGTGTGTGTGTGTGTGTGTGTGTGTGTGTGTGTGTGTGTGTGTGTGTGTGTGTGTGTATGGTGTGTGTTTGTGGTAGTCCACTGCTAATTCATATCTCATAAAGCTGTGGACCAGTCTTTATGATACAATAATTGACTTACTAAAGGACACTTCTTGATATAAGATGCACTGCCTAAAATTTGGCTCAAAAATGATAAAATCCTCAGATAATACACTCCCAAATATAAGGCACAAGTTTGGCAGCATCACAGCCAACAAACAAAACATGGTGCCCCCATACCATAATGTAGGATAGTGGAAGTGTTTAGTGAATTTGCCAGTCACAAAAAGTTTGAACTGATTGAAACACATATGTGGCATCATTCTTTGAAGACAGATGGGGATAAGGTAGAAGGATGGACCTGTGATTGAAAGGTCTTTGGTTCAAGTCCCAGCAGGAGCGGTCGGAGAATTTCTTCTCCAGGGTCAAATTTCTGTGCTGACTCTTCTTTCTGTATCCCTTCCATCCCTGTGTAATGGCAGCAGCATGTAAATGATCCCAGCCATTCCACCAAACGTGCGGGTGGCAGGCTGCTATCTTCAAAGTGAAGGTCATGGTGAGGGTTTATATGAACATTGCATGACTATTTCTACTAGATCTTCTGAGCTAATGATTCTTTTGCAACCAAATATATCAGCTTAAGCCAAAGTGTCCGGTAATAATATTGGATTGCTGTGTTCACGGTCAAGGTTACAGTGAACATTCAAAATTTCTTTATTTTTATTTCTGTTCCGCACCAGTCATTAATGCAATTGACAAAGGTTCTGCACAAGTGGACCCCATTCATGGGTGAAAGCTATGTAAAGAAGGAGACGTGAAATCAATAAAGCAAATGTGGTAGCCGATGATTATGTGTCATCATTTCCCCCTCCAGACTCTGTGAATGAACCACTCTGGTGGCTTTCAGCATTATCCCTGCAATCACATGCAAAATGCACGACATCAAATGGCCTGAAAGAATACATGTCATTGATTTATTTCCTCTCTTTTTTACATTTTATTTTTGTTTGTTTTTTTGAAAAGGTTGAAGCTGATTGAAGGTGTGTGTGTTTTTTGGGGTGTTTTTTTCTGAGTGACAGTTAAGCTGGAATACTTTGATGTTTAATAGATGGTCTTTTGTAGGGGTGGGGGATGGATTGGGGCTTGTGAGGTTTTGTAACATACAAGCATCTTGGAATATCAACATGAATATTTCAGTCCGAATGTACTCAGAATTGTGCACATACTTTTATTTGCTTTACTTCAGTTGCTTCTCTTTGATGTATTCACATGTACGTGCATGCTCTCTTACTTTTCATTCTGGGTTTCATTGCATTTATGACTGATTCCACGGATGCCCCCCGAAACACCCGGACCCCCCCCCCCCCCAAAGAAAAGCAAGCACTCAAAGTGCAGTGTATACAGTGTTGGGGGGAGGGAGGGGGTTGTGTCCAGGGGGAGGGGATGCATGTATGTTTGTATTTGTACATGTGATTCTCTGTGTGTGTGTGTGTGTGTGTGTGTGTGTGTGTGTGTGTGTGTGTGTGTGTGTGTGTGTGTGTGTGTGTGTGTGCATGTGTGTGTGTGTGTGTGTGCATGTGTGTGTGCGTGCGTGCGTGTTTGGGAGGGGTGTCTGTGTGTGATTGTGTGTGCATATCCATGTGTGTGTGTGTGTGTGTGTGTGTGTGTGTGTGACTGTGCGTGTACCTGCAGCAGTGCATGTATGTATGTGTGCGTTTGCTAAAATGCATTGTGCACTGAGGAATGTCAATTAATTTGGTCAGGGCAGCTGTGGGTCTTGCTCTCTGTCCATCTTTATTTTGTTTCATTTGTCTTGGGAATTCAAATACCTGTCTCCTCTTTTCTTCCTGAAGCAACTTCTGTCATTCAAAGCCCTTGAGTAGAACTTCATCAATCTTTGAGTTTCCAAAGGCTTCATTGTACTCAGAACTGCATTCAGCTTTACATTCACAAAGGTTGCTGTAAAATTCCTGTAATGTGTAGAGATGCCTCTTTGTCTGTAAACTGTTATTGTTACTGTGATGTGGTATATGTTTAGCCACAGAAAATTATTTCTGATGATATAGTAATCTTGAATTTTGTAGAAGTTCATTATTCTGCAAGTTTCACAAAGGCTTAAGGCTTGTGTAAACTCCTTGCTAGCAAAAGTGTGTTCATTTGAATTCACTTACCATTTCTTTTTCTTCTTCTTTTGTTTTTATTGTGGTTGCTGCTGTCGTAACACACTGACACCAGCAAGAACACTAAGGCTACATTAAAATGATATTGTGTGCTGCAGGATTTTGTGGGAAGTAACCTGGCCATGATAAGCTCTGTGCATAACAGCAGCCATCCTCCACAAATGACAATAGATACATCCTCTGACAATGGTGTCCGGTTATATCCATGTGGCAGGGTGATAACAAAAAACAGTCACATACGCAAAAAAATCCTTTCTCCCTATGGAATGCATTTGGCAGTGTACAACTGCATATACTGGGTGACGCATAGAGCGTTCTGTTCAGCTAGGGAACACTGCAACAGCAACAATAATGTTTAGTTCACAAAAGCTTGTATACAAAAGTCCACTCTACTTTGAGTTCACAAAGCTTGCATATTTGAGTTCACAAAAGCTTATATACAAAAGTCCACTCTTTCACAAAGCTTGCATATTTGAGTTCACAAAAGCTTGTATACAAAAGTCCACTCTACTTTGAGTTCACAAAGCTTGCATATTTGAGTTCACAAAAGCTTGTGTATGTACAAATTCATTCATCTTTGAGTGCGCAAACACTTGCGCAGACTTGCTGTATAAAGAGGTTCTTTTGTCTTTTAGGTGTGGGTATACATCAGTTCATTCATTTTTGAGTTCACAAAGAGGTTTGCTGTATTCTGAGATTTGTTCAGCTTTGAGTTTACAAAAGCATGCTTAGACACAGCTGTATATGATGAGAGGTTTATTCAGCTCTGGGTTGAATAAGTGATTTAATGTAGTTAGTGAGTCATTCAGCTTTGAGCTCACAAGATTTTTTGCACTCATAGATTCATTCAGCTTTGAGTTCACAAGGAGATTTACTGCATTCAGAGATTCATTCAGCTTTGAGTTCACAAAAATTCATTCAGAATTAAGTTCATAAGGAGATTTACTGCATTCAGAGATTCTTTCAGAATTAAGTTCATTCAGCCTTGAGATTTACTGTATTTAGAGATTCATTCAGTGTTTGAGTTCATGAAGAGATTTGCTGTATTCTGAGATTCATTCAGCTTTGAGTTCACAAAGAGATTTGCTGTATTCCAAGATTCATTCAGCTTTGAGTTCCTAAAGAGATTTTCTGTATTCCAAGATTAATTCAGCTTTGAGTTCACAAAGGTGCATGCAGACTGGCTGAATAAAGGGCCAGCTGATAGCTACCACAGTGAAGAGCAGGAGCCTGACACGTGCTTTCCGATGAGTGTCCTGATGGGTCTAAAAAAAACAGAGCCCATCCTAAGGCCTTGTCTTCTCCCTCCCTTCATTTGTCTTCTCCTGTCTGTCAGTTTTTAGCCAGTCCCCTGCCCACCACACAAAGGGGGGGTCGACAGAATGAGTTATTGACACAGCACTTTTCGATCAATACTTATGGCAGTGAATTCAGGCCCTCACGAAGCCAATTTAGCATTTGAAGAGCTTCAGACAGTTCCTTGGAATTGGTGCGCACTTTTGACTCATGCTGCTGCAACAACAACAGCAGCAAAAACTAAGAGAAATAACAGCAACAGCAAACACACACGCATGCACGCACGCACGCACGCACGCACGCACACACACACACACACACACAAAGCAAAGCAAAGCAAAGCAGCAAAACAACAATAACAACAAAAGAAGAAGAAAAGGAAAGAAAGAAAGAGGATTCGAGTAATATCGTCATGTGTTTTTTGTCTTTTTTTTATTATTTTATTTTTTAGCCTGTGCATTCAGTTTGCTTTCTTTTCAAATATTATTTGGTCCAGTCTTGGTGTGCGGTTTATGGGGATGGTTTTTGTTGATTTATTTAATTATTTTGTGTAGATGTTCACTTGGAAATGAAGTGCCTTTGTGAAATTGCAATGACAGTGAAGGTGCTGAGAGAATAACTTCAGATACATACATGTACTTTACAGTTACCATGTGTACATTTGCATCAGGATTTTTTTTTTTTTTTTACTTCACATCTCCTCAGTCTTCAAGGTTTTGTGTCAACAACAACAAAAATGCATTTATTTCCTACAAAAATGGTAGAGGCAAGACTTTAGCAGCTGGTAAAAATCTTTCATTATGCATATATGTAGTTCATGCATTTGGTGCGCCAAATTGAGATGTCATTCAGTCCCATTTTATGACAGAAGTTATGTTCAGTTTGATTGAAGATGGTATCTGCATGCTTGGGAAAGTCCATTTTGTGTTCACTCCACCCCGTCTCTCAGAAGTTTCCCCACTGCTGCCATTGAAAGAGTTCTAGTGTTGGTCTGATCAACAGTAAAGGCAGCATTCATAGCATGGACCAGTTGAATTCACTCCCCCCCCCCCCCCCCCCCCCCCCACCACTGTGGCCTGTTGTACTGGCCTTCTGATTTCTCACTGATGCAAAATCTTTGGTCTGACACGAAGCACTTAACACCTTCTTTTCAGGCAAATGTCCGTGACATCAAATGCAGACTGTCATATGCATGCCTCATTATTTCCAGGTTTTGGCGTGGGATGTACAACAGGTTTGAAAATGGCATCCACCCTCGTGAGAACATTGTGGACGTCCTGAGCACAGCCAGGGACCACAGCGCCTCTCTGGAGGATCATGTGCAACTTCTGGAGAAGGTAAATATTAATAGTGTTTGGATACACTTGAACTGAAGTGTCTTTTCAGCTCACATCTGTATGTTCTCTTTTGGGTCTTGCATTGGCTGTGAGCCTGTGGCAGGAAGCCATAGACACTGGACAGGAGTCAGAAATGGAATAGTGATCAGGAATTAGTGACCATCCGCATACAACTTAAGCATGTTGGGTGGTAAAGTGAGCCTGCTCAAAAGCGGAGAATAGTGCCAACAACAAAGCACACTCCAAATTGCAGCGTTTCTTCTTCTTTTTTTAAATTGGTAGTTTAAAAAAAAATAAAAAATTGGGGGGTTTGTTTTGTTTTTATGTGTGTTTTTTTTTTTTTTTTTTTTTTGGGGGGGGGGGGGGGTCGATTTTTTGGTATATGAGAGCACCTGATAGCAACATGTTCAATCAACAGGGACTAAAAAGGGTCTTCCCCATAACAGGGTACTGGGTTAAGTTGTGAGCTACTTCATAAAATAGCTACTGTGGGTTTCCTTTGATGGCAGTTTACATCTTTGACTGCTGGCATTTTCTGTCATGTAGTGATAAAATGGCTACAAGCTCAGTTCAGAAGAAGGAGGGGAAGAGAGGCAGAAAATGAATGCTAAAGAAGAAGAGCTCCATCCATGATTTTGCTGAGCTGCTATGTAAGATGTCATTATAATTATATACAGTGCTCTTAATACAGTGGTCCTAAGTGGACTATATATATATATGTGTGTGTGTGTGTGTGTGTGTGTGTGTGTGTGTGGTCCGCTTAACAGCACTGTTTTCCACCCAGATCCCAAAGGGTGTGCTCTTAAAGCTGACATTCAAACCTAGTAATACCTTCAGGCAGTAGTTTGCAAACTGGAGATGTCTGGCACCAGTGTCTGGGAGAGAGACAATTCGGATAATGACGCACATAACCCTGTGTCCCGGCAGCCATCGATAACACCACTATCAACAGGCTGTACCAGTTGCACAGACCCTTTATTATCCCCATTATGGGTCTGCTGGGAGTGGGTGTAATTACCAGCTCAGGCTTCTTTTGCTGCCATTTGCTAGTGATCACCATAGCTGTCTGCAGCACATCTCTTGCAGGTCTGAAAGTGAATGTGTTCATTCCAGAAGTAGGTTGGAGTGGGTTGGTTGTGTTGATGTGGTGATAAAATTGAAGAAATGTGTTTTTGTGCAATAGACTTTGTGTGTGGCTACATGTGTGTGTGTGTGTGTGTGTGTGTGTGTGTGTGTGTGTGTGTGTGAGAGAGAGAGAGAGAGAGAGAGACAGTGTGTATGTGTGTGTGTGGGGGGGGGGGGGGAATTTTGTATGTGTGTGACTACAATCAGGTGTGTGTGTGTGTGTGTGTGTGAGAGAGAGAGAGAGAGAGAGAGAGAGAGAGAGAGAGAGAGAGAGAGAGAGAGAGAGACTTTGTGTGCATGTGACTTTGTGTGTGACTACAATCATGTGTGTGTGTGTGTGTGTGTGTGTGTGCATGTGCATGAGGTGACTACATGTATGTGGTGGTGACTACATGTGTGTGTTTGTTTTACCAGGAGTCTTCAGCTGAAACGACATAAAACTAATTACTTGTGTCATTCTTGATTTAGCATATCTGTAAATTATTATTAAAAACTTGAGCCGTGACTGGTGATTTTGTTCAACATTTTGGGATTATTTCACTTTGACAGATTTGCTGGTATGTACATAGTCATGGCTTGCCTTCAGCATAGTATTTTTCTTTGAGAAAACAAAAACAAAACAACAGCAACAACACCAAACAAACAAGCAAAGAACTACTGGTACCAGTCTTCAGTAATGTTTCTCACTCCTGCGCATGCCTCTATTTTCCTAGAGAATCACCCACCTATGCAAGCTGATGAACAAGCCAGAGGACGTGATTCAGCGCAAGTTGCAAGGCTTCCTCTCAGTGGAATCGCTCTCTGATGTGGCCACCGGGTCCCTGGAGGATGGGATTGGAACCATCAACCTCAACTGCACACCCATCCACAGCACTGAGGCTGATCCTGTCATGAATGGTCGTCTGCCTCTGGAGGTACTTGTAATGCTCCTTTTTATTCACGCTCAGAAAATCAGGAATCACATGTGAGCACAGTGAGTCTGCACGAGAGCGGAGAATAGCACTATATGAAAGTGATCAACAACAGCAACACCCAAATGTGCGCCTGTGTATTTAGATTGTAGTGGTGAGTATTCAGCCAGCCAGTGGTGCCGAAAAACAAAACAAACAAGAAAAACACCCCCCAAAAAACACAAGATTGTAGTGGTGAATATTCAGCCAGCCAGTGGTGCAGGAAAAAAAAGAAAAAAAAGGAAAAAGAAGAAAAAATAATAATTGGATAGTTGGTGTCAAAGTCAGATATTTTAAATTTTGCGTGACTGTAACCCCTATTGAGCTCATTGTCTGTTCACACCAGTTTCATTTACCTTGATCAGATCAGAGTGATACCAAAGATGTATTGTTAACATGAAAGTTGTATTCTCTCTAAGTTTTGACCAGACTGAGTTCAAGTTTGTTTTGTTCTGACTGATACAAGATCAGGTGTACGTTTACAAGATCAGGTGTTTGTGTATACAGTGCTGTTTTTGTCTGTGGCTTAGATTCAGGGAAATAAATGTTGCATTTCCAGCAAGGTGAAAATTGTTACAGTGGCTCTCTTTGGGACACTTTTGAACTGAGGTCTTTACTTGATAGTAACCTGGCCTTGGTCCATTCTTAAGATTAATGGACATCAAAATCAGTAACGAATCAGTCAAAACCGGTCCCAGAAATGTACTACTTTACATGCATACTTTACACACTTTCCCCTCTGCAGAGAATTCTGCTTCTTCAGTGTCTGCCAGCCTAGCTTATTCAGCTTCATGTTTTTTATCCTTCCTCCATTAGGGTGATGTCATGCAGAGTGAATGAGATTGTCACTCTTGTTTGGCTGATCTGTGTTTCACCCTGAAAAAGCCTCCACAGTTGACAGGCAGGGGCATTAGATCAGCTGACACCACAGCACAATGCTTTAAAACTGAATTTGAACACCAGACTCTTTGGACTAATACTTTCAAAGTGCTGCTGACAGAATTGACTCACCGGTGAATTTGCTGGATTGTTGGGTCATTGTGGAAGAGTTTTTTCTGGTTTCAGCAAATGGTAACACAGCAGAAATGTTTTGTTTTTTTGTTTTTTTATCAATGTGTAGTCAGATTTGAGCAGCCCTTGGGGTCTTCCATGCAAATATAATCTGAAATTATAAATTTATTGGTTTAAGATTGACATGTTGGCAAGGTTGTCAGATAATACCCTTGCTACTTACTGTATATTGTATATTATTGTTGTTTACTGCTTTCAATTATAGTTTGCCCTTTACTTGATTCAGCAGTGTGATTTGATTTTCTTTTTCTTTTTCAGGTGGGCCTAAGTCATGGCAAAAGTGACTCAGAATCTGGCTTTGATGAATCCAGTTCACAGATGTCAAGGTCAGGTATTGAGGAAAATGCCTTCATGTCGTCCATGGTTCGGTCACCAAGTTCTGACAATTTGAGTGAAGATATGCTTCGCGCAGAGGTGAAGACGGTGGCTTGTGAGTGGAAGTCACTCCGCAATGTACTGACGTGTAGCTGTGCTACTCCCTTTGACTACTATGTTAAAAAGGTCAGTGCCCATTTTCTTTTTTCCCCCTTTTTTCCCATCTCCCTGCCCCCCATGCCCTTTTTTTGTGTGTGTAAAATATGGGAGAGTAATTGCAAATGACATTAAAAGAAAAATCTCCATTTCTCTGTGTGTATGCATGCGTATGTGTGTACATGTATTACTTTATGTGAGGTGTTTTGTTGTGGGTGTTGTTGTTGTTTGTGTGTGGATGCATGTGCACATGCAGGTGAAAACATTAAATCGTTCATTTCAAAATTGATCAGCATTATAACCTTTGGTGGTGGTTGTGGTGACTCTCGGTATATTTTTTGTGTGATTATTATTCTTTATATCCGTAGACAAATTGCATCTGGATACTTTGGTGTTCTGTTTACCTTTTCTTACCAGAGTTGTCTGACAGAGAGTAAGGCACAGACAATGTATTCCATGCTTACCTCATACTGATTGTGTTTCCAATGTAAAATAGATTGTTTATTTTTTTTTTAAATAAAGGAGTAAGTAAGTAAAACACCAAGTTACTTACTTAATCCTTTATAAAAAATAAAAATCTAACTCAAGCTAGCTACTGCACATGGAACACTAAATTGTAGCATACTTTCTCCTCACCGAATTCTTCTTTTTTTCTTTCTTTTTTTTTAGCTTTTATTTATAAATGTCCCATTTGTCTCTGACCTCCTGTTGCTCACTCCTGCTGAATGCATTGTTGCAGTTTCACTGCTGGAAGTGTGGAGACGTGTTCTGCATGCGCTGCATCGCCCACAACACATCACTACCAGGGCACTACTCCCGCAAGCCTGTCCCTGTCTGCAAACCCTGCTACAAGGTGCTGCGCAGCTCTCCTTCCATCGAGTTCCCTGTCAGTTGATGCCATGGACCCACAGACCACCTGTGACAGGGCAGGGGATTGGTTGTGTGTTAGAAGGAGCCACCACTGGATAGTGTTGATGACCTTGACATCACTGACCTTCACATTGTTTTGATCTTGCGGGATTATTATTTTTTTGGTGACCTTCACATTTGTCAGATGGCCTTGAGCAAGTGTCCTGATGTTGTGTACCAGCTTTGACCAGCGTGATGAAGTTCAAGGTTGTTTGACATAGAATGAATGTGATTGACTTAGATCAAGGCATTGCTACTTGGATAGACTTGCATTATTAGTGTGCTTGGTGTGCTGTAAGGCTCATAATTCTATCTGGAGAAATACAATTTCATGGATGAAATTCTACCTGACTCACATTCTTTCAGCCTCATTTACATGTGGCTTCACTCACTCTTGCGGACAGACCAGAAACACCTGCAGGACTGCTATGGATCACTTGTTTGTGGTGCATCTCTCAAGACTGACCAATTCCCAAGAAGAGTGGGGGTTTGTTTGGTGTATACAATTATGTGAAGCTGGCTAGCTTCCAGACATTTATTGGGTGAAGATGAAACTGGTTTGATGTAAAGCTTTCTACTTGTAGAAATTGATGATGAGCAATGCTTCCTTTTGCTTAATTATTATTAGAAATTCATGAACCCATTGTGCATAATGTGATAGTTTTTGTTGTTGTTGCTAGTGACAGTTGTGTTTCACATGAAAATGGACAAACAAAAAGTTGCTGATGTGAAAATGATGTGAATTTGTCACTCTGTGTAATGATCAGCATTTTGCCAGGTGCAAACCCACAAAATAAGATTGGGGGAGTTTTTTTTAGTTGCTGTCTAAAAAGTGCAGTCTTTCAAACTTATAGCTTAGCTGTACATAGTATAACTCATTTTTACTGTCACCTGTTTGCGGCAGTTTGTTAACCTTGACCTGTTTTAAGGGAATGCATGCGATTCAGTTGATTTTTTTTATTTGATTTTTTTACTTGACTATAAACCAGATGTTGGCATTTTGAGATATTTTTTTTACACTTTGCATGTTGAAAGCCTGTGTTAATCTTTACTTCTTCACAAGTACTTGTTTGACAATTTTTAGGACAGAGGAAAGTCTGAAACTCCATCAGAAAGTGAATCCCTCCGATTTGAACGCGATTCGACAGAGCATTTGCTGTTCTATCTTCTTTAAAGGTAAATTTAGGTTGACTGTTCATAATGTGAGTTGACAGAGCATTTGCTATTCTATCTTTTTTAAAGGTAAATTTAGGTTGGCGGTGCATTAACATGATTGTGGATGCCATTGCTTGTTTGTGAGTTCAGTTGTGATCATTGTATTCTGTGTCAGGGAAATTCCTGCACTTACCATGAATGTGATTTTCATTGTTCTTTGCTGTTATGTATTTTGTTGTTGTTTTAGTTTTTTGTGGTTGGGAGGTGAAGTGGGGTGTTTTTTTGTTTTGTTTTGTGTCTTCCTTCCATTTCTCATTTTTGTGTGATGAAATAGTTACAATTCCATGAAGAAAAGCCAAATGATACTGTGTCTGTTTCGTCAGCTGCAAATGTTTAAGTTCTGTTGATGGTGATCAGGACTGGTGGCTGCTGTTGCTATTCTCCTAGCTCATAAACATTTGAAATTCCCCTCTTCCTTCTTAACACTGTGCATGCTTGTACTAAAAACACAACTAACAGCCTAACAGAACAACTTCTTGCTGCCCTTCCCACTTTGCGTGTAAAGGACAAAGGAGGCAGTGGGATGGTAAATTAGTTGTTTGTTTATTTTTTTCTAAGAAATACAAACAGTATAACCTGGTAAATAACCATTGTTTTGTACTAAATCCCCTCAGAATTGACTGTTTATTGTAGAATATGGAAGGGATAGAATTTAACAAGTGTAGTTATGAAAGCCCATCAGGCAAATGAGCTCACACGCAACTGTCATTGAGATGGTAAATTAGTTGTTTGTTAATTTTTTCTCAGAAAAACAAACAGCATAACCTGGTAAATAACCATTGTTTTGTAATAAATCCCCTGAGAATTGACTGTTTGTTGTAGAATATGGAAGGGATAGAATTTGACATGTGTAGTTATCAAAAACCCATCAAGCAAATGGGCTCTCACTTAACTGTCATTGGGATGGTAAATTAGTTGTTTGTTTATTTTTTCTAAGAAAAACCCACACAGCATAACCTGGTAAATAACCATTATTTTGTACTAAATCCCCTCAGAATTGACTGTTTGTTGTAGAATACAGAAGGGATAGAATTTGACATGCGTAGTTATCAAAAACCCATCAGGCAAATGAGCTCACACACAGCTGTCATTGAGATGGTAAATTAGTTGTTTGTTAATTTTTTCTCAGAAAAATAAACAGCATAACCTGGTAAATAACCATTGTTTTGTACTAAATCCCCTGAGAATTGACTGTTTGCTGTAGAATACAGAAGGGATAGAATTTGACATGCGTAGTTATCAAAAACCCATCAGGCAAATGAGCTCACACACAGCTGTTAGTGGGATGGTAAATTAGTTCTTTATTTTTTCCAAGAAAACCCCCCAGCATAACCTGGGAAATAACCATTGTTTTGTACTAAATCCCCTGAGAATTGACTGTTTGTTGTAGAATACAAAAGGGATAGAATTTGACATGTGTAGTTATCAAAATCCCATCAGGCAAATGAGCTCACATGCAACTGTCAATGGGATGGTAAATTAGTTGCTTGTTTATTTTTCTAAGAAAAACAAACAGCATAACCTGGTAAATAACCATTGTTTTGTACTAAATCCCATTGAGAATTGACTGTTTGCTGTAGAATACAGAAGGGATAGAATTTGACAAGTGTAGTTATGAAAACCCATCATGCAAACGAACTCACACACAACTGTCAGGGAGCACATGTCCACAGTCATCTCAGCGTGCTGTGCCACAGTGGACTGATCCCTGGTCTGAAGAGTGGAACTGGGGCACGTACGCCGATCTCTGCTTTAGTGGGCAGTTCAGCAAAGCTGGATTGCACAAGTTAATGCCCTGCATAATCTTTTGCACAAGAAGTTGCGAAAGGTCACAGCTGCCACTTCTGGGCTGATTTCTGAGTAGGCATTGCTTCATGCTGTGTATAACAATGGAAGTTAAACCTAGAATTGTGAAGCAGTACAAATGCTGCTACTGTTGCATTTGTAAGAATTCTAGGGGCACGTTGATGGAGGATGGGAAAAAAGTGTCTTTGCATAATTTTTCAGATGAAAAGTTCTTGCTTGTTGCCAGACGCACTCTGAAACGGGCCTTCAAAAATGCCTTTAAAGTTGGCACTGTAAACTTCACAAATTCACTGTTACTGCCTTCCACTGTGAAGAAAGTGTGCACTGGAAGTAAAAAACAGCCAAGGGACTTGAGCAATGCCAGGCAAAAGTCAAGGTAGTTAGCAACCCCGTCTGAACTGCCCAATAAAATTAAAAAAAAGTGCAGGCGGCAAATGATTCATTGAACCTTCCCCCATAACCCCAGCATGTGAGGGAAAAAAGTACCACCACAATTTGACACTTTTTTCTTTGTCAGCATGGGAGCTCAGTGGCTACAAAACTCTCAGTTTAAGTGAGAGGGTTTATTGTGACACCCAGTGATGCTATGCGGGTCAAATATGTGTATATATTGAAGCGCCTGGAAACCACTGTAATGCAGCACGTTTGATGAAAATTTTGTTTGTTATCACAGAAGAAGAAAAAAATCCATTCCACTTGTATTGATCCCCGAAGCAAATTATCAGCTCACAGTCCAGGCTCATTTTGTGTTCAGACCTGATCTTGTAATCATGCATTTATGCTGTGCCATTGACTATAACATGTGTTGGGTGTTCTCAGCTTTGATCAATGTTGACCATTCCAAAATTTGTGTGTTTTGATTTCTTGTGAATCCTTAAAAATCATGAGCGAACATCATGCCTGCTTTTGAATGTGACTTGACCCCTCCCCCCACCTTCCCCCCACCCATTTCAACCATTAGAGACCTCTGTATTCAGCAGCATTTTTTGGGTTCTGCAGTGGAACATTGTTTAGTTTTAATGGGCTGACCACTGATTGCTAGCTCTGCATTGTTGTGTATCTGCATTGTTGTGTATGGTATAGGGAAGGGAGTGAAAATGATGTAAAATGTTTGGAGGGTTATTTACTGGTACTGTGTTTGTGTCAAGAGATAGGAGACAAGACTGTGCACAAAACTGAAAGTCAGAGGTTTTCATTTCTTGGTTGCACATACCATTTCACTTTGCGGTTCACATCAGTCACAGGGTTATTCAATAAATAGCAGTGGGACAGCTGGGCAGTGTTGAACATCTTGATCACACCACTTCACTTTGTGGATTACGTCAGTCACTGGGTTATTAACCCCTTCACTGCCCCAGCCTGTAAACTTTCTGAGTTGAAAAGTGCACAAACATGTCTGCAAACAGTATATTTTTCAGTCCTGTGTCAAACAAATCTATTTGTAATACTGTGCATTTTGACAGAAATCCTTTCAGATGCTAAAGTGAGAAAAAAAATCAGGCTGAATGATTTCACATTTTGCGTTTTTATTGGTCATTTTTAGAGGACATTGTGACAGTGAAAGGGTTAAATCAGTAGCATTGGGAGAGCTGGGCAAGTGGGTGGTGTTGAATATCTCACACAGTCTGACACCCCTGAAGAGTGACTATACAAGATTTTGTGTAATACTTAAAATTTGTATTAGTTCACAGTTTTCAAAATAAATGTGTGTGTGCTGGAGTCAAAGTTGAAAGACTGATGTGTTGATTCTCCTGTAAAACTATTTTTTAGTAAACTCTGGTCTTCATGTTGCAATGAAGAAGAAAACACTTAGCAAAGAACACACCTTGTAAAGAACAAGACCTACTTTGGGGAATTTCATCCATGATCCAGTCTTTGCAGTTTTGTGTCAAAAAAACAGTCTCCAGAAACCTGTTTGGTAAACTCAGCTCCCCATGTTTCCATGTTAAAGAAAAAAGAAAAGGAAAAAAGGATGTCAGTTATTACCCTGTATTCTCACTGCTTGTGTTACTTCTTGGAAAATGTACCTTCCGTTTTTCTTTTTTTTTCAAACTTTCAAATTTTCCCTGTAGGAAAATGTACCTTCCTTTTGTTTTAAAAAGTTTGTTTTTTTTCTTTTCTTTTTTTCAAACTTTCAGGTTTGACTTACCTGCTAGTCTTAAACTTAAATGATGTTTTTTATTTTTGTTTCATTTAATTTGTTGCTCTGTCTAACAGTGCAGTGTGGAGTATGTGCAGCTCATAACACTAGATCATGTACAGGATGATGTAAATATTATTACTGCATGCAGTGCTCAGTATCCGGTCCACAGCACTGGTTGTGGATCTGTACTAGCACAATGCATTTGTGATGGAGATGAAAGATGAAAGATGAAGAACAGTCACAATAAGCAGTCAGCCACATGACTTGGACAGAATTTTACTGTGATGTATTGCTTCAGTGTACCTTCTTCATCAGTTTGTCTGCCAAAGCCAAACACTGGAATGATTGCAGATTGATTCTAAAAGTATGGTCAGTGGCCAGTGCATTGTGGTGTGGATGTGGATGCTTATACAGTGTGTCACTTCTTGTTTACTTATGTAGACAGCAAATGCTGAAAATAAAACTGGCTGAAATGTGGAAAAAAGAAACTTGTTCGTGGGTTATTGCTTTTGAGATATGTATAAAATGGTTTTAGCTTTGCATGGCTGTAAGTTATTGTGAAAAGCATCATGGGGTTTTGTTTATAGCCCTTCACCCTGGAATGTAAGTACTGTTTGGTGAGAAAGGATTGTTGTACAGGAGCGAACAACAAATCCACAGGAGGAGTTAAGAGCTGGCTGCCATGTTGTTGCTGATCAGCGTACTTTGAATTGCAGTTCTGAATGGCTGCAGTTCAAACTGATTGCATTGTAGCTGTTGTGTAAGTCAAGTTCTCTTGTTGTTGCTTTTTGCAGTGCCAAGTGGTTGCTGTGTTGTCTTTCTAAAGGTGCTGGCTGATATATTACGGCTGGAGATGGTCTACAAAAATGTATATATGACGTGTGTATAGACAGTGTACAAATCTGCCATCAGTTTTCTACTTCAAGCTAGGTTAGTGGTGGTTGAAGCAGGATTTTTCATCCTGTTGAAAGGATTTTTATTTCTCTCTCTCTCTCTCTCTCTCTCTCTCTCTCTCTCTCTCTCTCTCTCTCTCTCTCTCTCTCTCTTTTTGGGGGGGGGCGGTGTAAGGGGGAGGGGCAGTGAATGAAAACAAGTTAGAGTATTAGAAACCTAGTCCTTGGAGCCGTCATCCTGTAGAACCATTAAATATACTTACTCAACCCAGCCACTGTTTGAACATGACATTTTTTTCTTTGAATTTGAGCAGAAACCAATTCTTGACGTACGTGCGGATTTGTCATCCGAAGACTTCCAAAGTTTGCAAAATGGTACATATGTATTTTTCACAATTGTGCTTTGATGCATTTGTGCCCAGTAATGACTGTGATTTCACTTTGGATTTGGGAGGATTTTTAATGCAGGAAGATCTTGCTAGTTAAGTCCTCTTTATTATAATTTGATGTCTTTCTGTTTTCTCAAGACAAAATAGCCCTGTTTGGTAATAATACTGCCCCCACATCCAAATGGTCATGCCATTTTGCTCCCTCTTGTGTGTGTGTGTGTGTGTGTGTGTGTGTGTGTGTGTGTGTGTGTGTGTGTGTGTGTGTGTGTGTGTGTGTGTGAAAAGTTAACATGTTCAGCATAGGGTTTCTATATCAGCTAGTATAAGATAAAATAAAATAAAATCATTTTGCATATATGTATTGACAATCTGTGCCCCATGTGTGTGTGTGTGAGTGCGCATGCGCGCTCGCACATATGACTTATTATATAATGCATACATACATTATCTGTGGTTGTCATTGCTTTTTCAGATTGAAGGAAGACTGCACTGGCAGTTTGATAAGCTCCCCAGAATTACTACCAGACATTTTTTTTTTTCTTCAGAAAAAAATAAAATAAAGATGACCCCCCCCCCCCCCCCCCCCCCAGCATGACCTGTATCTGTTTTGTATCGGGTGGTGGGGGGAGGGGGGGGAATCTCGCTGCTGTAGTTTTTGCAAACTGACCATCAAGTGAAGTTATGGTGGTTTGGTTAGGGGGGTACTCGGACAGGTATTATCCCCCCCCCCCTCCAAAAAAACACCCAAAAGGGGTGGTGGATTAGAAACGTTAACAATAAATATTCAGTCATTTGTTGTGTAGGGTAGGTGAATGTCACCTGAAATGATCATAGTCTGATTCACCAGTTCGCACTCCATTTCATATTGTTTATTTCACATGTTTCTCCACCTCACGTGTGCAATATTATGCTGGTTGTTATTATAGGTGCCTCCCTCTCTCCCTCTCTCTTTCTCTCTCTTCCCTTCTACCACTTGTTTTCTTTGATTTGATTCAGTTGAGATTTTTGTTGTTGAAACTATGTGTGTGTGTGTGTGTGTGAATTTTGATGCACTATCCATATCAAAATTGAATGAAACAGGTTGGTGTCCAACTGCTATGTCTTGTTTTTGTTCATTTGTTTTTATCAGGATCAGTATGCTTGTATAATGTATTTGTTTGCATTTATTATCATGTGGCTGAAATTGTGGAATTTTTGGTTCAGTTGTTTTAGTATAATATATGATTGAGTGAATGTCCAGCATGTGGATAATCAAAACACAGTGCCGATTGTGGTTTGTTTTGAGTACTCGTGCCCATTGCAAGAGAAGAGCCATATTATGTAAGTAACCGGACAAAAGAAGGGTAAGTCTTGGTTGCTGTTTTTCCAGCTATCTTGCTGTTGGAAACTTTAATGTTGGCTTTGTTCACTGCTGTTATGGGTGACTTAAGAGACCCTTCAGATTTGTCTGGGTGACTAGGAGACTTCAAATTTGTCTGGGTGGCTTAGGAGACCTTTCAGACTTGTCTGGGTAACTTAGGAGACTTTTCATTTTTGTCTCAGTGACTTGGGAAACCTTTCAAATTTGTCTGGGTGAATTGGAAGACCTTTCGAATTTGTCTGGGTGACTCAGGAAACCTTTCAAATTTGTCTGGGTGACTCAGGAGACCTTTCAAATTTGTCTGGGTGAATTGGGAGGCCTTTCGAATTTGTCTGGGTGACTCAAGAGACCTTTCGAAGTTGTCTGGGTGACTCAGGAGACCTTTCAAATTTGTCTGGGTGACTTTGTGAAACCTTTCACATTCCTCTGGGTGACTTAGGAGACTTTTCAGATTTGAGTGGGTGACTGAGGAGACCTTTGAAATTTGTCTTGGTGACTTGGGAGACCTTTCAAGTTTGCATGTTGCTGGCCTGTAGTGTAGCAAGCTTCACCTGTTCATGTTAGCAATTGTCTTTAATATTGAGCTCTCCTGAACTTTTGGCTGAAAGGTACAGCATACCCTAGTTTTTCTCAAAAGATCTTATGCAATTAAGCAAGCCATCGAGATCACAACATGAAGTGGCCTTGACCTTCATGTAATGAAATAAATCATGATGTAAAAGGGGGGTGGGGGGTGGGGGGGGGGCTCTTAGGTGATTATTTTCACATTTAAAAGTAGTAAAAAGCAATTCTGTCATTTTTAATGCATTTCTTCTCTCTCTCTCTCTCTCTCTCTCTCTCTCTCTCTCTCTCTCTCTCTCTCTCTCTCTCTTGGGGGGGAGGGGGTGTAATATATGGGCAGATTGAAACAATGACAAGACCATGCATGTTTTTCAGATTAGGGGAAGTAACTGCATTCAGTTGCTCATTCAACAGTGTGATGTTTTGGAGTTTTTGAATACTTTTTTTCCCCCCTTCTTTTTTGGGGGTGGGTGGGATGGGCGGAGGGAGGCAGTATAACATATGGGTGGATTGGAATAATGACAAGACCATGCATGGTTTTCAGATTAAGGGAAGTAACTGCATTCAGTTGCTCATTTAACAGTGTGATGTTTTGGAGTTTTTGAATACTTTTGTTTACACTATGGTATACAAATTAAAACGAGTCTACAACCAAATTTTGGAATGGCAGGAAGTTTTTTTTGGTTCTATTTTTCCAGCTTTCTTTTTGTTCCGCCCTTTTTTCTTCTTCTTCTTTTTATTTTTTATTTTTTTATATACACTAGTTGTGGTTAAATATGCTGTACAAGTAACATAGTGAAGCAAGTAAGAGAGTTAGATTGTGTTAGAATGCCATAGTGGCTAATAATAAACACTTGTGATTGATAAAAACTGCATTTCAAACTTTGTTCTTGTGTTTGGGAGTTGGTGTGTGTGTGTGTGTGTGTGTGTGTGTGTGTGTGTGTGTGTGTGTGTGTGTGTGTGTGTGTGTGTGTGTGTTGAACAATGGTTACAGTTTACAAAATGAATAGTTGCCACAAGAATGGTTTTCATGCACTTAGAGCTCCCCATTCTAATTCTTACAGACCCTTCAAGTAGCCAGCCTCCAAATGCCCTCACACAGACATCACACATTTTTGGCAGACAGGCATTTGCCTGACTCCAAAAACTGCTGAAAAATGTAGTTTTTTTTAAGGAGAAAAAGAAAAGAAAAAAAAGTCAACAGATAAAAAATAATATAAAGCAAATCTTTGAATTATGTAGCCACTTCCACCCAAAGCCAAAACAACCTGCTCAGAAGACTCCACCAGTAAATCAACCATGTTCCCTGTCAACCTGGTTCTGTCCACGGAAGGAGAATAATAATAAATGGATTCATTCCATGATGCAATATGTAAAATTAAGAGAACAAATGATAAGTTAAAATATGTGCACTGTCCTTTACTATCCCTTTCTGCAAACTGACATTTCCTGGATCAAGGTGAAACCACCCCCACCAGGAGACCTTTCAAATTTGTCTGGGTGACTTTGTGAAACCTTTCACATTCCTCTGGGTGACTTAGGAGACCTTTCAGATTTGAGTGGGTGACTGAGGAGACCTTTGAAATTTGTCTTGGTGACAACCCCCAAAGATAATGGTATACTTTATACATACTGATTTGTCATTTTCTGTCCTCTCATTATTTGCCCTCATATAACAATTGGGCATAAAAAAAAACTGCATTACTGCATTACTTTTCTCATTCTATCAACCATCACCAGTAATGCATGTATTTGTAGTGTGTGTGTGTGCATGCATGCGTCCGTACATGTGGGCATGTGTGTGTGTGTGTGTGTGTGTGTGTGTGTGTGTGTGTGTGTGTGTGATGAAATGCATGTATCCATAGGCCTTTGTGTGCACTCCAGTCTCTTATGAGATTGGGTGTCATAAATAATCTAAGTTATTATAATGAATTAAATTATTGACAGATTTCAAAGACATGAAGTCAGTAGACATTTTTACACACATTTGAATGCAGCCGTGCACACACACACACACACACACAAACTCATACACACACACACACACACACACACACACACACACACACACACACACACACTGTCTTGTGTTTTGCCAAATTAATAAAGCTGACATCATGTCTGCCTAAATCAGTCACCACCACCACCACCACCACCCCACCACCACCACCACCACCCCGACCACCACCTGCCCACCTCGCGGCTCCCTTTTCGGCATCAGACGTCACTTTGTCAAGTTCCCCGATGGTCGGGTTACAGTTTTACCCTCCGGCTGCTATGTCTGCGGCGGCTGGTGCGTGCGCTCGGCGCGGCGCGCGCGTGTGTTTGACTGTGAGACGGGTCGCAAATCAGTCACTGAAATTTTTGGGACATTTGACACAGACTGAATTCGCAACAAAGATGAGTTTATTTATATACAGTCTATAAAAGGTGAGTCATCAGTACTACCGCAGTGTCCCAAATATGTCAGCCCGACATCGGATGACATCACTGACTCGACAGAGTTAAGCCCCACGCCGTTATTACAATCGATTGTTTTGCTGGCGTCAGCACGAAGGAAGCGTGCACCTCGTTACTAGGAAACTAGATCTAAGTCAAACGTCAATGGCGCATGCGCATATACTGAAAGCCGCAACATTTGATACTTGACTCACTTTTAGTGTTGGAAATTTTGGCTTGATAGCACTGTTTCAGTGGATGATTGTCTCAGTGGTAACATACCGTCTTGACCCAAAACGGCGTGAAAAATAGCCCAGGAATTTCCGACCGCCACCTTCGATATTACCTTTTATTAATGATGCAGCGACATCTTAAATTCCCTTTTAAACGAATAAAGTATTATGTTATCATGAAAAAAACAGAAAGTAAAGAACGATACCCCAGAGCCATCGAGGATGCTAATTAATTCGACGAGTTACTCCCCTTATTAGACATGACGTCAGTGATATTTTGTTAAGCGTGAGGAAGGTTGCAGACGGCACGAAGACCAACAGTGGTCTTTGCCAACCAACGCCGCAACTCCCCAAAAATCTCCTGCCAGGGTGCGTATGCTCATACATTTTGGCATTCGATGGACTTTGGTCAATTCTTTCATTGTAGCTGTGTGTGTCTGAGCGGCCCCTTTTGTGGAAAGCTGCTTTATAACGGCGTTGACCGATTTTTTTCGAGTAGCGAAACTGATTAGGGTGCAAAGTCCATTTTTCATCAATTTAGTAGCTGCGCGTTAGTCTGCCGTGGTTGGTAAAAAATTCCGTTGCCATGGGTTGACGTCAATGTAGTAGCGTCTATCAATCATATTCTCTCCGGCTTTGACCGATTTTGCCGCAAGTTTGACTCCCTTGGGAAATCGGTGTGGTTGGTAGGTCACGTGGGGGCAGCAGACGACAGAATCGTAAACAAAACAAAGGACCAGCCACACGTGACGCACGTGACATTGAGGAAAGTTGCGCTTTTTGGGTAGTTGATCATAGTTCGATAAGAACACTCGAGTAACAGCAGCAAAAGCAAGATCTTCACTGGAACAGTAAGTACGCTTACGCCTAGGTCTTCATCTTGTTTTTTGTTTTGTTAGTTGAGCAACAACAACCGATTTGGAGAGATTGTTCTGTAAATCAAGTAAGGGGTAATTCTTGATTGTCAAGTGTGCGGGCCAAAAGTACTGCGTGTTTGTCTTGTCACTTGTGCTGGAGACGTGTACGTTTTCAGTGAACACTGACGGAGTAGTAATTTGTCAACGTTTGGACTGTGGTCATCTCACAGAATTATTTAAAAAAAAGAAAAGTGACCCATATCTTCGTGAATTAATTGCATCAGGTTCCTGGCGCCCCCCGACTCGGAACCTTGTTATTACGTTAATCTGTCAACACTGCCCTCAGTACAAAGAGGTTCAGTTAAACCAGTTGACCGTTGGCAATTGATACATTTCTTTTTTTTGCCTTGTTAGAATGTTCCAAACCTTATTTAGTTATTGTTGGTGTTTCTTCTTCTGTTTTTGTTTTTTGATGCTGTTGTAAGCTCATTAGCTGGATGTTCCAAATGTTGCATGGGAATCGTTAAATATTTTAGTTTGATGCAGACTTTGATGAATACTACTTTACCAGTTTCAGTGACCTTGACCCATCTTCTGGGACCTTGGACAAAATATGATGAAAGTTGTAACTTTTATTTTCTTTTTCAGCAGGTTATTGTGATGTGATTGTGAATATGACTAAACAGCATTTGATTTTCTCTCTCCCCCCCCCCCCCCCCCCCCCCCCCATGCAGGAACAACAGTGGCTGCGAAAATAAAAGCATTTGAGCAAGGTGGTCTGCAACGTTGATGCAACAGTGAACGATGGTTGGTCAGATTCCTCGCCTTCTGGACTCTGTCCGCAAAGGCCTCTTTATCCTTGGCACAGCGCTGCTCATCTTTGTGGCAGCCAGGAACTCCATCACATGGTGAGCATCGTGGATAGTTATTTTGTTTTTGTTACGTGTGCAGTGAAACTGCCGATGAAAGGCCTCCATACTCACCCCCCCAAAAAAGAGGTCATTCTGCTTATGGCAAAGGAGTGAAAGACTGGTCATGAATACAAGAAAAAAGAACACTCTATCAGTCTATGTTTCAAGAACTGTGACTTCATTCAGAGTAAATAAAAAGCAGTTTAGTAAAAAAAAACATTGTGTTCATTTTTTAATATTTTTTTTTAATAATCCTTTCTCAGTGAACCGAGAATGAAGAATGCTCAACAACAACTAACTCTTTTGTGTCTTTACATATACTTGCCATATACTGGCACATGTATTTAAAAATTCCAAAGATGTTTGTTGTACAGATAGCAAGACTTAATTGAAATGTTTATATTGTGTGTTCTAATCAAGTTCAAAACTTTCAGGCACATGCAAAAGTTCTGGGGAGCGTCTGGTGACTTTTGGCAACAACGCTGGAAGAACATTTACCATCTTTGCGGCGACAGCCCATATATCCTCGGCGTATATGGTTTGTAGTCCATTTGCTTTGCTTCAAACCCTTAGTGTCCCCTGTCCAGACCTGGTTACCCCTACAGTGTCGCCGTAATTCCTATGGATTCAGACATCAAATTCCACTGTTATGCTGGCTGGGTCAAAAATTACGGTCACTCTCTGATTTTTCATTGCCCATATTTTAAGCTGGAGTAAAACCACAGGCACAGGATTGAAACTGTCAAAGGGCTAAAACCAAGTCATGACAGGAAATTACTTCCCTTGGAATACTGACTGCGCATGCTCATTGTTAAAACTCTGCTTCTGCTGCCGTCTTTGAAGTGTGCTTTGGGAAGATGAGTAAAAGATGTGTTGAAGATTTGGGATTGACTACCCCAAAAAAATTAAGGCAAGAGTACCATGTGTTTGTTCAACACTGGTTTCACTTGCACACATGGTGGTGGAAATGATTGCAAGAGGCACGTGAAATCCATTCGCCACAAAGATTATGAGTCTTTTGAAGCAATCCCAACTATCTAAAACATTGTGTGGGATATGAATAAAAATTATAAGAGTCAAAAATGGAGTGTGTGTATTACTGACAGACACCTTGGATTACTGACAACTTCTGCCCAAAGTACTGACAAGTGAAAAGAGGGGTAAACAGGTCTGCCTGTCACTGAGTTACACTTAGACTTCTAGAGTGTCCTAGGAATGCAGCCCATGTCTGGGAGAAGGTCAAGATGGTTATAAGTTTTATCCCACATGAAGGTGTCACTGTTAAGTTGTTATCACTTCTATGTTATACTTATAGCACAATCTTTTGCTCTCAGGTATACTCAGCACTGTATACATTAAAAAATGTTTTAAAAAAAGGTTGCTGTGCATGCAGGTTATTTTAATGTTTCCAAAATCCACTGAACTCAGACATGGACTGCAGAATCTTTAACATGTATATGGGTTCTTCTTCAGTGGTGGTCCTAATTGGTAGTCACTCACTTTGCAACAGTTTTGTTGTAAACCAGTTCCTTTTTTTCACACCAAATGGATAGAATTCCCTTTGTTATACACCCAAGAAGCAATGAGAGCAATTTGGTGGAAAAAAGGTGTTCTGTTTATTTTTTATTAGCAAAATATACTCCCATGTCACGCAAAAATGGTGGCCAAAAACGGGAATGACGATACCCTACTGCTTGTGTTGGAAGTTACTTCATACCAGACAAAAATATTCAGACATATCTAATTTGTTTGCAAAGTTGCAACATGCAAAAGCACCAGAAAGCTAATTTCAGGCCTGCTGAGTATGTCTGTGTACAATAATGATGGTTGAAAGTGAGCATTACGCATGTTTCATGACCCGTCACGTCATGAAACACGCGTTTACTTCCAACTTGCACAAGATCAACAATGCGAACCGTGGAAAACACTGTTGCTATAAATAACAAAGCACTATCGATGCCGAGATCTGAACACCAAAGTTGCCGTATTATTTCCTAAAATGCATTAAAAGTGCAATGAAAATTTTGCGTCACGGATGAAACGTCTGTAACGGCAAAAACAAAAATTCGTGAAACAAATCCAACAAAGAAAAAAAAATCTTCTAACTGCGATTTTCAAACGTACCATGGGCATCTACACACATATTGATGACGTTGTGTCACGTGATACGCATGGAATTTGTGAATGGGCACTTTTACCACTGCGCGTCACACTCTGACGCAGGAGAAACATGCGTCGCTGGGCTGTCATCATTGTCTGCTAGCACACTATTTCACCCAATTTGGAGGCTACCAATGACGCAGGTAGGTGAAATTCCAAGCAGTTGTTTGATCATTTCAGACTAGTATTTTATACAGTAGCACTCTTTATTTATAAATACAACGTTCAATGTGTACGATGCACCCTCTTGCAAGCTCATCTCCGTTTCGTCACATGAAACATACGTCTCTTGCCAAATCATTATTTTGTGGTTAGGAACAACAATTACCAAAAAGTAGGCATACGTAGGATCAAAAACAAACATGTTTAGTAATGGTTGCAGTCATTTCAAATTATTTCTCAGTCCATGAACAAGGAGAGAAGAATTGGTCAAAACATAACGTTTGTTTCTGGTGACATGGAACCGGACGGAAGTTGATTCCGTCACACAAAACGTGCATTGTATCATCGTGTTGCAGAACGTGTGTTGAACAAATCTTCCCTACTTTGTTTTGATTTCTGTGTGAAACAGACTGTGCTATATAGTATTAATGATGATGTAACTTTGAGATTCTTTTGATTTAAATTTACCATCTTCTTTAGGATTAGAAACAATACTAACTAATACTACTGTGCTTGCAGAGTTTTTGTTTGGAATTTTTATTGTTGTTTCTTCTGTCCTGTTTTAGTAGTGACATGGTATGCTTGCAGAGTGTTTTTTTTTTTTTTTTTGTTCTGTTCATTTTTTTAGTAAACTTTACTAATTTAAGCTGGAAAGAATTCAACATAATATTCATAATATTAATATACTGAGTAGACTAGAACTGTACTACTACTTGCGTTGTTTTTTCTTATTCATGTTTTTTGTTTGGTTCCTGGGGTTGGGTTGGGGGGGTGCATTAGCATTCATGAAAAAGACAGGGGTCTGAGTCAGCATACTATTAACTATATATGTACTAGTATACTACATCTTGTTTTTCCATTTCCTCCAACTTTGATTGCTGTCTCTGAATGTGATGTGTTGTGGACTGCAACTTGTACTATGATTTCACTTGTTGGCTCTGTTAAATCTAGGTTCTACTTCTAGACTACAAGGTTTCATCTGGAGAAGTGCAGATAAAGTTCCTGCGTGAAAATCAGAGCAGCTTCTCGTTCCCTGCAACTGATGACATCCCTAGGGTGCCTGCTGATCAGCTTGCAAAACTAAGCCACTACAGACTGGTGTCAAATGCAGCTGGGTTTTTTGCAGAATAAAAGTTGCTTGAAGTTGTTATTGTTTTGCATGAGAACAGATGAGTGATTAAATTTTCATGTTAAGTTTCAGTCAATTCATGTAAACATTACTAGTACTGCCCATCACCTTTTCTTTCTTTCTTTTTTCTTCCTTTTTTCTTCTTCACATAAGCAAAACTTGTCAAACTAAAAAAAAAAACTTGACAAACTCAAAACAAATGCTTACATACATGTAATGTGTACAAATACTCTGAAAAAATACATTTTCTACATGCTTTTAACAGTTTCCAACCAGAGTGATTATTGAATGTCATGTGAAACATGCGTTACATGTCACGCGAAACATGCGTCTGAAGTTGAGGAAGTGTTCCAATATTACTTTGGAATATGTCCACAGCATCAAAAACTAACAAGAATAAATACTTGTTCATGATCCATGGTGTTTGTTTGATCTTGAAGGAAAAACTTTTCTTTCCATGTCACGCATGTTTCAGTGTCACAGTTTTGCGGGTAGGCTGTTCTACTCTCAAGTGGATGAACCCTCTTAAAAATTGCACTTAGTTACTCCTAATTGTTATTCAAAACCTTTCTATGAAAGAATAAGGTTCTTGTTCTAAATATTACATAATGATACTTTTATGTCACACCGAAACATGCGTTATGCTCTCCACTTGGACATGTTCGAAGCCACCCTAACTTACAGTCGGGGTCCTAACTGCTTTTCTTTTAATTGTGCCTTAAAATAGGATGTATGTGGAACACAACAAGCCTAATTGGGATAAGCTGCAAGCTATTTCAGTTTTGACCTCTGATTCCCCCTAACTAGGACCAGCACTGAAGAAGAACCCATATATACATGTTAAAGATTCTGCAGTCCATGTCTGAGTTCAGTGGATTTTGGAAACATTAATATATATATAATGTGATCTTTTTCCATGTGTGTAAATAATAACAATTTATCAATTAAGGTATTTATTATTTTATAAAGCACAAAATATTGTCCTTAGAGATTATATTAGTATATTTATATACACCCAGGGGACCTCAGCTTAAAGTGTCATCTAAAGACTATGGAGTCGGGCAATATGGGAGGTATCCATTAGCATTCTTTCAGGAACTCTTTGAACAGCAAAGTTGGATTCTTTCCAGCTTTAAATCACAAACATGTTAACTGAGATTGGATTTTTTTATGTTATAAAAAAAATATAAATCACAAACTTGTTGACTGACATTGGATTTTTTCCAGCTTTAAATCACATTCTTGTTAACTGACATGCCAAGAGTGTCGGGGTCTTGTTGGTCTGCACAGATGCAGCAGTTTTGTATGTTTGTTTGTTTGTTCTGTCTTTAAAGGACAAGTCCAAGGTTTGGGATGATTTTTGACATGATTTCTGTTAAAGTTCGCTGAGAACAATGATGTAGGTAAAATTGTGGTCTGAGGGTTATAAATGCACTAAAACTGGCATTTTTTATCATACTGAAAGCGTCACCATGATGCTGAAAATCATGCGCACTATGTCACTCTGGGGAGTTGCTGCAAAATGGCTAGTAGTAGTAGCTGGGTAACCGACTTGGAAAAAATTCCAGTTCGAATCTCCAAGGATGAAGCTCCGACACCACTGTCAGTAGTTATTTCCTCCTTGTTATTTCATCTTTCTCAAGCCTTTTTAGGTGCGTGGCATTTCAGTCTTTTTCATTCTGTTTACTCTAGCTTTCACAACAGGCTAGACCTCATGAGGGAGCCTGCCTTTTATTGGGTGTTTTATTCCCCCCCCCCCCCCTCCAGTTTGTCCTTGTTTGTTTCATCATATGTAAAAATGAAAAAGTTTTGTTCATTTTAGTTCAATAGACAAGCAGTTTCGTGGCCTCCCTGGGTTACAGTTTGGGGTTGGGCTAGTTACCAGTTCTTGCCATTCACTGTTTTTTCTCATGGCTTGCCTTTTTGTTTCTCAAGTTATATTGTTCATTTATGATGTACGAGTGAGGGGGGTAGGCTCAATCTTTAATGAGACTTCTCTTTCTTTGTGTGGGGTAGTTTGTGAGCGTCTATTGCCCTGCCGTGTTGTTGTCACTGCTAAGTGGGTTGTATTGTGGGATTATGTTTATCCAGCCTTTGTCCCATTGCTCGCTGACACTACTTGCCTCCTCTTTCTTTTCAGAAAGTGTTGTTGTTTTCTCTCTCTTTTTCCCTTCTTTTTCACCATGCGTTCCTTCTTTTTTATCTTTGGTGTATTGGCCCTTTCGTACCCGCATGTTAGCTTGCCTGAATAGGGCAGCCATTTTGTATTCCTTTTGTCGTCTGCATTTGTTTACATCCTGATTCTTTGTCATCGGTAGTCCTGATTAGCATTTTGTTTTATCAGTCTGCAGCTTTTGTTTTTCTAGATGGAAGCCGGGTTAATGAGGGTTTAGTTTAGAGTTAGTTATGGTTAGTTTGGCATTCCATCTGTTTGTCACTGGCACAGTTGTTTTTGCTCTGTGCTCTTATGACTGTAGTCGTCCACATCTTTGTTGCAGACAGTAGTTAGACCGTTGTGATTTGGGGGGGGGGGGGGGGGGGGGTTGTTGTGTTTTTTCCACCTTATGCTTGCAGGTAGGCAACCGTTTGGGGTTTTGAGGTGGTTTCAGCTGTTTTGTTTCTTTCATTTTGTGTCAGCTATTTGCTTGCCTGATTCGGGCAGCCATTTTTCGTTTGCCACCAGCATTTGTGGTTTGGTCTTTCTTTCGCTTTGCCACAGGCATTTGTGGTCTGTTCTTTCTTTCTTTGCCACAGGCATTTGTGTACAGTCTCTTTCTTTTACAGCTTTTCTGCCATAGGCATTCGTGTTAGACCTTTTGTCTTTGCCTTGTTAGCGCTTGTTTCAGGGTATCAGTGTATCTCTCAACGGGTATCATGCTGTGTGCTTGCTGCTTGTCAGCTTCATCCTTGGAGATTTGAACTGGATTTTTTTTTCTAAGTCAGTTACCCTGCGGACAGCCCTACAAATTCCACTTTGAAGCAAACCCCATTTGGTATTCTGCCATAAAGTTTACGAAATCACACTCAGCGAAGTGCTCGCTACGCAAATGGGCATGACTGTTTGCAGCATCAAAGTGAGCTTGTTTGAATTGTACAAATTTGACCCATTTTCACCTCACAGGCCTCACAGTGGGTCGATTCCGCGGGAACTCGTGCATAGTTATCTTTGGGTTGTTTGTGAGTTGTTACAGTTTGCTGCAACACAGTAGGCTGGCATGGTTAGAGCTTTTTGTCGACTACACGCATACATATTCAATGAACAATCTAAGATGGCAACCGCACTGACTCCCCAGACTGACATCACTTCTGAGAAAGTCGCATGACTGATGGAGAACCCGAGACAGCAGTCTCGGCCAGCCTACAGAAAATAAAATCGATTAAAACCAACATAAAAATTTGATTTAATTTTTTAATTTTTATTAAATCTCAAACTAGTGACTCAGTCATTTCGATGGTCATTTTGCATATTTAAAAACCTTGGACTTTTCCTTTATAAAATCACACACCCAAAAGCCTTGTTTTACCAGCATTGGCTGTTTACACAGGTTCAGGTTGTATGCCACTGTTGCCAGCTTTCATTCAGCACACATTTAGACTCATTCATTTTGTCTTGGTCTGTGTGGAATTCAGGGAAACAAAAAGGACGATAAAATGCAATCGGATGCAAGTTCATAATGTGGTGTTTTAATTTAAGGTGATAAAAAAGAAGATAAACACTTGCTGGGAGCACTGTTTGAGTCATCCATCCCTAACCAGCTTTCCATAGTAATTCACTACATGAAAAATGTTGCCTTGATGTCACATTGTCAGCAGAAGATGGTTGTCATAATTTAGTTTGTTTGTACATGAAGCTAAAATTTTTATAAAAAACCCTCTTTGCAGCTGCCTTAAATGGGTATTTATGAGGGTTAGTTGTGTATGTTTCCGTGCATGTGCATGTGTGCTAGAGTATTCTTTTTCCCAAATTCTCGGTATTACTATTAGTGTAACTTAGTAAGATGTATTGTACTTTTTTTCTTCTTTTTTTGGCCTCCGAATATCAAATATAAATCTAGCTCCTAAGTGACTGAAAAGGTCTTGTCACTGAATATAAATCTAACTCCTAAGTGCCTGAAAAGGTCTTGTCATTGAATATAAATCTAGCTCCTAAGTGACTGAAAAGGTCTTGTCACTATGTGAGAAGAAACACAGGTCATCAGATCACAAATAAAAAGCTAATGCACTGTTCATGTTATGTGACACATAATCTTTTTGTGCTTGAAGAGGATAAGTGGAAAATGAATTTGAATGAAGCAAGAAGGTTGAAACCAGAAAGGGGAATTCCTGGCAGTAGGGAAAGCAAGCAAGAGAATTAGCTGATGCCTTCCAACTTTGTTGCATTTTCAGGCACCACCATATTTGGCTTCCTGGTCTTCTGGCTGTCCAATGCATTTCTTCTGTTCCTGGATGTCACTGGGAGGCCAGCAGCTCTGCTGCGGTACAAGGTGCAACCGAACAAAAATGTGCCGGTGAGTTTGGCAAATTCAGGAATCTGTAACACCATTCTGACTGCCTGTATTATGTATGGCAAACAATCCATGAACACCATTGCTTTTTGTTTGTTTTTGTTTTTGTTCTCCTGACGGCTGGGAAGTTTGTCCAGAGCTGATAGAGGTTTTGTGCATGCAGCTGTTTACCTGCATGGATGGTTGTTTTGTCTGCATGCCTATTTCAGGGGTGTTTTCTTGAAAAGAAGGCAGGGGGCACACACACACACACACACACACACACACACACACACACACACACACACACACACACACACACAGGCACACATGCAAGCACACACACACAGATTCTGAGTATCTTACTCTAGTTCTGCAATAACAGCACACACTTCTTAAGTTCTTAAAGGCTCCCAAGACTGGCTAGTAGTTGTACCCTTACCTGTTCTTTAGTTCTAAATCTATCATCATAGCTGCTGTTTACGTTTTGCACCAGGCATGACCTTACCTTGCTGAGACTGATGTTAGGATTCCATTGGTGTGGAACTGTGTGCACAAACCTTTATGTGCGTCTGTGCCAGGTTTCCAAGGAGGATTTAGGACGGGCAGTGCGGCTGGTGCTGTTCAACCAGATTGTGGTGGGGATCCCCGTGGCGATGGTGGTCTTCCAGGCCATGAAGTGGCGTGGGTGCAGCCTTATGCCCGATGATCTGCCCACCTTCCACTGGGCCCTGCTGGAGCTCATTATATGTGTTCTGGTGGAGGAGATCTGCTTTTACTATTCACACAGGTTGGACACAAAAAGGGGAGAGAAAGTGTGTGTGTGTGTGTATATGCGCATTGGTGGAGATCTGCTTTTACTATTCAAACAGGTTCAACACAGAGAGGGAGAGAGAGGGAGTGTGTGTACGAGTGTGTGTGCTTGTATACTGATGGATGAGATCTGCTTTTACTCTTCACACGGGTTGGACACAGAGGAAGAAAGTGTGACTGTTTGTGTATGTGTGTGCATATACTCATGGCTTTCACACTTTCTCTTGCTTTGGACCTCACATTTGGAATTCACTCCCACAAGACTTTAGACACTGCTCAACCATGTCATCTTTTAAAGCCAAACTGAAAACCTTCCTTTTTTCACAGTATTTCCACCCCAACTAATATCAATACCCAGTTTCTGCTAGTCACTGTGTGTATGTGCACATGCGCGTGTGTGTGTGTGTGTGTGTGTGTGTGTGTGTGTGTGTGTGTGTGTGTGTGTCCATATAGTGCCTTGTATGAATTGTTTTGGTAGGACTGACCTCTACATGTGTATATCATACTTAGGTTAATATGTATGATGTGAGCACTCAGGGCACTGATGAACGCATGATAAATGGACATTATTATTATGTCAAGTGTGATTGTGTCTTTTAATATGTGTTTGTGGTGGTGGTGGTGGAGCGTGTTCATGCACATGTGCATGCCTGGGTGGTTACTGCAGCACTCACTAGCAAAGAACAATGTCATTCCAGGCTGCTCCACTACCCTCGTCTCTACAAGCACATCCACAAGCGCCACCATGAGTGGACTGCCCCCATTGGCATCGTGTCCATCTACGCTCACCCTGTGGAGCACATCCTGTCCAACCTGATTCCCCCAGCTGTCGGGCCGCTGCTGCTGGGCTCCCACCTGGCCACCTCCTGGATGTGGTTCGCCCTGGCCCTCATGTCCACTACTGTGGCTCACTGTGGATACCACTTCCCCTTCCTCCCCTCCCCCGAGGCCCACGACTACCACCACCTCAAGTAAGGCCTGCATTTATGCAGCAGTGTGTGTGTGTGTGTGTGTTTCTGTGAGAGCTTGTGAAGCAAGAGGTGCTATGTCTTTGTGTTGGAGCTCGGTGTGTGTGTGTTTGAATTTGCATGGGAGAAAATGCTCGGAACTTTGTGTATGAGTGTGTATATAAAATATGTATGTGTGCTTGTACTTTTGCTTTAGAATTAGATAAACAGATCTGATGTTCTTACAGTACATTTTAGGTCTTTAGGTCATTTTCCTCCACAATGCAGGCAGAGGTATTTGTGTGCTGTTTCCTTTCCACACAGTACGATGGACTGCTTTGCATTTCATTGCAGGTTCAACCAGAACTATGGTGTGCTTGGTGTGCTGGACAGACTTCATGGCACTGACAATCAGTTCCGTGCTTCCAAGGCTTACGCACGCCACTTCCTGCTGTTGGGTTTCACCCCAATGCTTCAGCAGTTCCCCGACCAGACCAGCAAGAGCAAGTCAGAGTGAGCTGCTGGTCAGCAGTCACAGATTTCATCACTTCCAACTCCTGACCGGTCTGCCTTGTATCAGAATCTTGGCTTTTGTGCGTTTCAGTGTAAGAGCAGATTTTTCTGATTAATGCCATTTAAACAGCCCCAAAAGAAGCAAGAGCTATTAAAATTACAGAAATGTCACTGGAGGTGCCATAGGGGGTTCTTGCTGGGACATTTCATAATAACTGGACATTTATGTTAAAAAAAGAAGGGGAAGGGGGAAAAAAAAAGGGGGGGGGGGGGAGGGGTGCCATCAGAACTGAGAGTTCTTCTGAGAGTTGTCTTTCTTCAGACTTCTTTTTTTTCCCCAGAGAAGAAACTGGAAGATGTATACACTCACATGGTTTGAAATATGTAACCGTTATAAATTTGTTGGCTTTGAGTTAACTCCAACACTTTTCCTAGGTCTAGATCTGAGAGCAGTTTCTTGAGTGATGTCAGGTCTTCGTCTCTTTGCCAGTTGAAGGGGGTGATGTTATTCCAGACCCTGAAGTATCTTCTGTTTGAATGCAGGTAGACCCACCTGTATGTCGGCTTGCATTTTGTGGATCGCATGTTGAATTGTAACCAGAAGTGCTTCAGTTTGCTTCTTTGAAGACTTTGTGTCATCTTGGTGGATTCATGTCATGATGTGTGTATGCAATAGTTCCAGTGATGACAGCAAAGTACCATTTAGTTTCTCCCCTTGAGTTTGGAGTATTTAACCAACAAGCAGATTGTTGGTGAATAATCAGAGCTTCATAACTCAATTTTTTTTTTTTTTATAAATCTAAACACGTTCACTTTTCAACATATGTTCTGGTCCAAGACAACCCCCCCACCCCCACCCCACCCCCAACCCATTTTCCAAAGGTAATGTCTGTGTTCTGATGTAAAATAGGCTAGTTATGTCGAAGATAGATGATCCCCCCCCCCCCCCCCCCACCTCCCAACAGAATAGGTTTCAATCAGCCACCGATCATATGCTGCCAATTCCCCCCTTTTCTCTCCACAGTAGCCCACCCACCACTTCCCTCCATGCCTTTTAGTGTAAGAGTTCTACCCCTAAATGAAATCTGTTGATTAAAAATCACTTCATTAACTGACACCATTTTGGGGAGCCACATAAAAAAGAAAGAAAAAAGGCAAGTCTTTGTGTCATTGTTAAGGGCTGGCTAGCTTTCAAGGCCATGATAAAAACCTTAACAGTGGGATTATCTTGGACATTATTAACATCAAAGTGTCAGACTTTGCATGTTTGGACTTCACTCAGTCCTCTCACTTCAGTGACCTTGACCCAGTTAAAGGTCACAGTGGTGTTAAATAAGTTTAGGCTAAATGTTATGTTTTTTCTGTAAGTTTGTATTTAGTCAGCTTCAGACAATGTTCAGTTGTTAACTTCACATATACATATGTATGTACTGTTTTGTTCATTTTAGTAGGTACACAGTGGAGATCATTAATGCATTTCCCTGCTCAGACCTGTTAATGTTTGCTTCTTCTTTTTTTAATATTTAGATTTTTGGAAGTGAGGTCATTAGCTGTAATGCCCTTGACCTTCCTTATTCAAAGGTCACAGGAGTGCTGAAAAGGTAGAACTACAGGCTGTATTTTTTCAGCCACTGGATATTTTTGGAAAAGATAGTTAAGAATAAGATGCCCCATTTTCATTGTTTTGTTTCAATCTTTTGATTTGTAGTTCACAACTCCATGGCTGTATTGCCTTGGCTTTTGTTTTGCTTTTTTTTTTTTTTTTTTTTACTACATGGGTTCATGTTATGATGTGAACATACAAGTCTTGCAGAAGCAGTTTGTATTGCATGAAATCAGAGCTAACTGACACTATTACGGCATCATTGAGGGTCCTTTTGGGCTTGGACTGGGTATCACTCTAGTCTCCAGTTGCTGTGATAGAAACTCCTGTGAGTATGTAAGTCACAGATATGCACCATCTTTTTCTTCAAGGTGCAGCCCCATTACTAAAAAGCACAGCTTTTGCTTTGTGTGTTTACTTTGGATATTTATTCCATGTTTTTTGGTTGCGCCTGTGTTGTCATGTACAGATGAAGTGAAATTGTGATGGTGAATAATGCAGGTGACTGACTGCCAGATCATGTTGTAGAGGATAGAAATGACCGACCCTGTCCATGCTCCGGGGTGAAATCCATAGGATGCAGAAGACTTTGAACGGTTGCACTGAAGAGTCTCTTATGGAGTCTTTAACAGGAATTGAGAAAGCACCATTCTGGACTGGAGGGGGAATGAAGTGGAAGTGGACTTTGGAATTGAAGTTACCACTTCATTTACAAAGTCTAGGCCTAGACTTCCTCCTAAATCCACATACAAGGCCCCAGCCTCTTTGCTGTGCACCCAACAGATCCACCCCTTCACACTCACAAGGTCATCCAGTTCTATCCCAAGTATATATACGTTTTGGGATCAATTTTTTGGATAGTTTGACAACTTGTTTTGGTTTGTTTTCTCTCTCTTTGGATTTGTTTTCATTAGTGTTTGTTGTGTTTTTCTTCTTGATTGAAAGGAAGAGGTGTTAGAGTACTTTTTGAAATGTGCAAAATATATTAAAACTTAAATTGCAATATTTCAAGTGCCATATGGTGATGGTCTAAAAAAAAAATTAAAAAAACTTTATAGTGAGAAAAAATAACCATCACAAACTATGCCTTGATAATGATGCACTATGGTATCATTTCATTTGCCTTGAACAATAAACACTAGTGGTTATAAGACTAAAAGATGCTTTTCTTCTTCTTTTAACTGAAAATATAAATACCATGTACACTTTAAAAAAAAAAAAAGTTTATTGGAACACAACCCACACATTAAGATGAATGAGTATTGCAGTGTAGTTTTCCCGGTGCATAATGGTTGGAATGGAGTCTGAGAGGGGCAAAAAAGGAAGCAAATAAAATCTTTGATGAAAAAAGTTGCATCTCTTATGACCTTCAGTGCACATGATATTTTCTCTGTCATTCAATGTGGTCATCACCACCATGTTACAGTTATGGCCATCACCTCAGTGCCAGCTTTCACAACATAGCTTATCTCCAGACATAACAGCACCAACCTGCAGGAGCACCAAAAAGAATGACGGTGTTGCTGGTCACTTTCATTGAGTTGGAAATTTGAGTTAATTTTTCTTCTTCTCAAGAATCTCAGATTTTAGATCTGTTATCTCAGGATTTTTTTGATTTTTTTTTGATTTTTTTTTTTTAACACTATCACATTTAGTGCAATTGCATGCATGTAATACTTCAGGGAACCCCAAGCAAAGAAGCACCACAGGTCCTATCCTTGTGGCCATGGCTGAGGAAGCAAAATTCAAAGCCCCCCCCCCACCCCCCCAAAAAAAAAAATTCACACCCATATCTGTGGCACAAGTATGTAGAGAACAATCATACAGGGCCTGCAAATAATATCTGACAAATTTTCACCATAAGCATCCTGTGTTTCGGCTGAAAAGTCTTCAGTGTGGTAGAACTGCGTTCAGTCTGATCATACGATTTTTTTCTCTCTAGATTTTGAGTTATTAAAAAAAATCCCAGTTTTGGTTTATTTTGGATCGTATATTTGATTTCTCTGACACAGGTTTAAGGATCTCAAGTATATGTGCAAGCAAATGTGCACATAGCATGCACAGTGTATGTGCTGTGTGTGTATGTGTGTGTGAGAGAGAGATTTCTTCTTTTAGAAAGAATCTGTTCCACTTAAAGAAAAATGATCTGTCATCTAGGTATTATTTATGGACAAGAAGTTCTCACTGTAAGTACTTTGGGCAATTTCATAATGTTGAATTGAACTTTGTAAATGTATTTTTCTACTGTCATTAAAACTGGCAAAGAACATCAGATCTGTCACTTGTGAAACTTTAAAAAACAAATTGTGTGTGTGTGCTCATCTCTTCAGTTAAACACACACTTAAGCAGTCACACACATACACACACAACTGTATCATCAGATTTGTTCAGTTCGTGATGTATTTTGTGCCAACTTGTTTTTCAGCACCAGCAATGCAATTTTGTCAGTATGTCAGCCACAAATAAATGCCTAACACCCTTCTGCAGATATTCAGCAGTTTATGTATAAATATACACATGTGTGTGTGTGTGTTTGTGTGTCATCTGAGTGTATGATAGCTTTTTGCTACATCTGATTAATTGATTGCTTTTAGATAGCACTGTTCTCCGCTGTCAACTAGACTGACTGCACTCGTTGACTGCACTTGCGTCACTAGTGCATGCCAGGTTACTTTAGTTTTGACATTTCATCTGATTTCACTCTGAAGTTGTGCAATCTAATCTTGCTGACACTTTGTACACGTCTCTGCCAAGTGTATAAGATTCAATGTACAAACCCATCAAACAACCATCCACCCACCCACTCCCAAAACAATCTGAGGTAAAAACAATGCAACAGACAATTTCAGTGACTCTCTTAAAGGGGCTGGCCCACGCAGATTTGGCTAAAAAACGATTTTTTGCATGATTGTTTTATTGTTTTATGTACGATTTTCCTGTAGCATTAATTTCTGCTTTGGCCCTCTTGAAATACGGCAATTTAAGAACAACTGTAGTGGTATAAACATAGATTGGGGGTCTCCCCACGGGTGCAGCTATTTACGGAATGTGTATTACGTCATCACATTTTGTTGTTTTACACACGTTTCAGTAGACTCGGTCTACAAACAATTGATAATGGCGTTGTCTCAGGCACGAAATCTGCTCAGGCCTAATAATTTGTCGGGAGACTTAACTGATGATTTTGTGAAGAATTTTGTATCTTTCTTTGAATAAATCTCCTAATCGTGCAAAGTGTACTTCACTATAGTGGATGAAACCGGTAGCTGCAGTTTACTAATAATGCTCGGCGATGGACCGAAGTGCAAGGAGTTGGGTGACCATTTTTTCTCAGCGTATTGATCCGATGCTACTACAGGAAATGTTTCAGACACCATTTTCTAATAATAATAATGAAAAAAAATAGAGAAAAACTAAATGAAAAAACAAACAAACTACCGGTCGGTGGCACACCAGAAACACACGTTACGCAAACAGGTAGTACTTAGTAGAATATTTAAACATATGGTTCCGGTAGACTACTCCTATCAACAAAAAAGAAGTATCAGGAACCTTTTCTTTTACTTGTCCAGTAACAGTTTTGCCAGTTTCCTATCGCAGACGTCTAACCTTGTGCACAACTCTCTCCACCTGGTCACCCAGGTTTACCAGCCACGACCTGTATCTGCGTTGTCGGTCTCTTGCCAGTCGAGCTAAACGTTCTTTTTATTTTGGCCCTCCAAAAGTAAATGATAGTAACTCCACAGTCTCTCTGCTTTGACTGCATAATCTTTAAAAAATAAAAATAAAACACAGAAGAGAACTGTGAAGATATAAACACCACTGTTTCATTCTTCGTTGCTTTCGTTCAAAGGGCTATTTGTTCCATATAATAGCAAATAAAAGAATGTATTTATTATCTGTTAACACAAAAGAAGGCAGCACAGAAAACAAAACGCACGTCCCGTCCTGTGTTCTCTTGTTGTGTACATATTCCTAGACATTCTTTTCAGATTTGTTGTGCTTACGATCAGTAACCACTTCTAGTACTGAGTTCTAGAGCCATTGTTTCCTTCGACTCTTCCTTATCTTGCGTCATTGTATTGACCTCAAAATAATTTTGCCATCATTCTCAGTGAGCGGCATAGGGTGGCATGGAGGAAATTCGTCCACTCGCTCGGTTGGGGGAACTTCGGCCATCCAAGCACCTTATGAACTGCACTCATTACTACGCATCAACTCCTCCAACTGAACTTTTCCAAACTGTAACATCAGCTTCATAATGGATCAGTCCACAAAGAAAACAACAAACGAGAGTGACTGTTACAAGTAGCGTATGGGAAAGCCTGTACTACTTTGGGAGCCTTGCTATTCGCTTGGCAACAAAACCATAGTCTTGGTTGTACGAAAAGTAAGGACCGACATACTGTTGGCAGATCTTGTTTGTTTTGAAGTCAGTTTGCCACGATCTGCCCATTTAAAAATCCTCCTCAGTAATTTTCGTCATTTTGATGACGTCGTTTTAAATCTACGTATACATCCTTAACCTTTTTTTCTTTTCTTTTTTAACATCAGCTTCTTCTTGTCTATCTTCTTCTCAGATTCTTTCTTCTTTATCTGTCTGTCTTCTAGCACCTGACGAAGACAAATTTCTGTCGAAAGTGCTTGTATTTCCTTGTTTCCTTGTGTTTCATCGTATAGGTGAGTACATTTCCCAAGATCTGTTCTATCAGTTTTGTCAACCTCACCAGCAGTTGTTCACTCATTCCTCAGAAAAAGAATGTTTTCTTTCCTATTCATGAGATCACACGGGTAGTTGTATACTAGTCTACGATTGGTCGGAGGTGTCTGCAAACCACAACGAGCTTGTGTTGGTTGAGCCAGTGTGACAGAATCGTGTCTCGAAGCGTGCATGTGAATTAAACACCTGTTTGGACGAATTTCCCCCAGGCCACCCTAAAATGTTCGAAAGAACGCTAGACATCATTTCAGAATACAGAAATTTTATTGTCTATGAATAACATATAAATTTGCCTTACGACTGCATAAAAGATACCAGTAAGATAACACACGGTATAATACATAATACATAAGTACAAGACAGGATCATAGATATAAAGCAAATACCAGTAAAACAGCCTCATATTGTTCGTCTTGGCAATTTCAGACAATATCAGTTTATTTCCGAGTTTTTTTTTATGCTGTTCCCATTGAAAAGGTTAGGAAAATGAAACCGTTTCACACAGACTGTCCAGGTTTAAAAATATTTAAAAAAACATGACAAAAATAATTTACACGTGACATGTACACAAAAGTGAGAAAGTTTCGGTATCCCATCAATGATGTCATACTGAAACGCGGGAAAGCGCTCATGAAAACAGTGTTAGTAACACTGCCTGGGAGAGTCCTCTTCTAAAATCGTTATAAAATCAACGGCACGTTCAATCACAAAACTTTTAACGCTGATCATGTTCGTTTCACCTCCTCTAAGTACACGAGAAGTTTAGCCTCCGAAGGAGAGTTCCTTTAAGGTGATCGACTCATGGAACAACTGAGGGAGCTAAAGGTGGAGGAGATGTTGAACGAGCCGTGGCCGAGGGCAGCGTGTCTTGCCCTGAGTGTTGTCGTCGGGCACAAGCTGTGAAAATGACCCAAAAGACAATTCAGGGAACTAAAGGAGGAGGAGAAGATGATGACGGACCGTAGAGCGTAGAGGAGGGCGTTAGCGTGTTTTGCCAGGGTCGTTGTCGGGCACAAGCTGCGAGAGAGGCGTGAGGGAGAACAGCGTCCTGTGTCGCGCACTGGCCTTGGACTTCCGGAACGGTGCATCCGTGCCGTGAAGTCTGTCCAGAACGCCCAGCACCCCGTAACACGCGTTGAACCTGCGGCACAGCCAAAATAGTTGCTGTCGTTGTTGTCGCCTTCAGGTTTAAGTATAGTTCTTAAAAGCTACACTCAACACAAGCATTCGCTAGAGGTGGTGAAAGTCATGGGATTCCACACGCACTTGTGATGGTGAAGGTCGAGTGATGAGGTGAGTGTCAAGGAATTCTATGCCTATGGAATTCCGCAACACTCACCTCATCACTTGTGGTGACGAAAGTCATGATAATTAATAATTTATTTTTTATTTTTTATAAAGCACCATTATCTAACGAGAGTTAAACTCACTTCACTGTACAAACAACTTCACAAAACCCATATTTACATATATTTCAACAAACAGAACCTTATCTTTAGTATTCTACCATAAACATAATCATCTATCAAACAATAATTATTTATACATATTAGTGAATTAGCAATACTCTCTCCCTTTCAGTCTCTCCTCCTCTCCTCCCCCCTCCCCTCCCCCTTGCTCTCTCCTGGTTCCCCCTCCTTTCCCCTCTCTCTATCTCCGTCCACACTCAACGACCCAGATACGGACACCTCATCTATTATGTGAAAGAGTAGCCTGCTAGATTCTTGTACATAAACAGATTAGTTGAGATGTGATGAATGCCCTGGAATTCCATACTCACCTGAGGTGATGAAAGTCACAGAATTCAATACTCATTTGAGGTGATGAAAGTCGTGGAATTCCACTCACCTGAGGTAGTGAAAGTCTCAGAATTCCATACTCTCTTGAGGTGGTGAAAGTCGCAGAATTCCATACTCTCTTGACAGTGGTGAAAGTCGTGGAATTCCATACTCACTTGAGGTAGTGAAAGTCATGGAATTCCATCTCATTTGAGGTGGTGAACGTCGAGCAATTCCAAATTCATTTGAGGTGATGAAAGTCGTGGAATTCCATACCCACCTGAGGTAGTAAAAGTCGAGCAATTCCATACTCGCTTGAGGTGGTGAAAGTCTAGGAATTCCACACTCACTTATGGTGGTGATATTTGTGGGATTCCATACTCACCTGAAATGGTGAAAGTCGAGGAATCCCACATTCACTTGAGGCGATGGAAGCCAAGGAATGTCATACTCATTTGAAATGGCAAAAGTCTAGGAACTCTACACTCACTTGTGGTGGCGAAAGTTGTGGGATTCCATGCTCACCTAAAGTGGTGAAAATCGAGGTATCCCAAGCTCATTTGAGGTGATGAAAGTCCTGAACGTCCCTACTCACCTAGATGAAAGTCGAGGAATTCCACACTCAAATGAGGTGGCCAAAGTCGTGGACTTCCTTGGTCGCTTGAGGTGGTGAAAGCCGTGGATCTCTACACTAAATTGAGACGATGAAAGACTTCCAAACTCACTTGAGACGGCGAAGGCTTCTGTACTCACCTGAGGTGGTGGATGTCTCGGGCTTACATACACACATGAGGTGGTGAAAGTCGTGGACTTCTGTACTCATTTGAGGTGGTGAAAGTCGTGGACTTCATACTCACTTGAGGCGGTGAAAGACATCTGTACTCATTTGAGATGCTGAAAGTCGAGGACTTCCATACTCACTTGAGGTGGTGAAAGACATCTGAACTCATTTGAGATACTTAAAGTCGAGGACTTCCATACTCACTTTAAGTAGTGAAATGTTTCCATACTCATTTGAGGTGGTGAAAGACGAGGACTTCCATACTCACTAAGGTGATTT
>OY757549.1:13703421-13719926 GCA_963584105.1 Alviniconcha strummeri
AGTATGAACCGACTAGCTATTTAGTTTTTTCATCAGTATTGCTGTCATTACTACCGTCTTCTCTCTCTCTCTCTCGTTCTCTCTCTGTGTGTGTGTGTGTGTGTGTGTGAGTGTGTGTGTGTGTGTGTGTGTGTGTGTGTGTGTGTGTGTGTGTGTGTGTGTGTGTGTGTGTGTGTGTGTGTGTGTGTGTGTGTGTGTGTGTGTGTGTGTAAATTACGTGCTTGTTTATCTCTGTGTGTGAATCTTGTACAGAAAAGCAAGTTAAACTGACCTGACCAAAGAACGCAAAACCGATAAACCGTACAGCACGTAAGCCCAGACTACGTACCATATCATCAACACTTGAGTCTACACGGTGCAAGAGAACTAAACCAACCAAAAAGGAGTACAGGCAAACTCACATTCCAACGGGACGGCCGCACCCGGACCCAGCCGACCTGATTGAGAAGAGAATGAATGAATGAATGAAAATTTATATATAGCGCATAAAAACCTTCCACACAAAACCTTGCGTGTTCACAGCGCCAGATACACACAGTGCATACATGTAAGCTCTCGCAAGCTAAAACTACCAAAGGACATGCACTCATACCCACCTACCCCTTTCCAAAAGTGGAACTATACATAACAGTTAAATATAAAAATATATACAGAGTTATAAATAATGATAACAGAAAAAAGAATCACACACACACACACACACACACACACACACACACACACACACACACACACACACACACACACACACACACACCGAGTAATTACGGCAACATCAACTTCACTTAACACACACACCATCGCCGGCGCACGTACACAATCGCATTGACTATCATCCCTGGATACCAATCAAAAAAAAAAAAAAAAAAAAGGAAAGAACGGGTACCGATCACTGTGAGTAGCAACCAGCCCTTGCAGTTTGTTCGTTCTCCCTCCCTGCCCTTTTTTCTCTCTCCTTTTTTCCACCCCTTTCTTTTACAGGAACCCCGCAATCTGTCGTCCTCTTTGCTGCGAAGCAGTTGAAAATCTCCCAAAGAAATCCGGGTTTTACGGATGACAGTGCTCCGGAAAGCTCCCGAGCAGAAGGCAAGGTGAAACCACAGCTTCAGGTCGTCAGTTTCAGCTTCAAACACAAACGCACCTCTAGCAGCAGTTGTGATACAGAGTTGTGAAGCCCAGTTCCGCGCTGTGTCGATTACTCGCGTTGTGAGCCGTTGAATAAAACGGTTCGTTTGTGCCGGTGTTATGGGAAAGACGGGCCCCGTTTCTAACGGGGCCCGGGCTTGGACGGTTTGGACACCGAGTGTGGTGTGGGGGTCCGGTGAGTGCATAGTTCAAGTATTTGCTCATGAACTGTTCTACAAAGGCAGTGCGTGGTAGAGCGAGATAAGAAACAAAGCTTGACGTTGTTTTTGTTTTTTTAGTTTTTTTATTCTGCTTTCCGGTGACCGGCATTGTGCGCTGAGCAAATGGACCTAGCCGCGCGTGCTCGTATGCAGAGAGGGAGACGGGGGGGGGGGGGGGGGGGGGAGACAGAGAGAGAGAGGGAGACACAGAGAGAGGGGAGGAGACACGGGGGGGGGGAGAGACAGAGAGAGTGGGGAGAGAGAGGGACTGATAGAGGGGGGAGGGAGAGGGGGGAGGGGGAGCAAGAGGGGGAGAGAGTAAAGGAGAGGGGGGAGGGAGAGAGAGAGGTGGGGAGAGAGAGAGGGACTGATAGAGAGAGGGGGGAAGGAGAGGGGGAGGAGAAGCGATAGAGGGAGAGAGTAAAGGAGAGAGAGAGAGATGGGGAGAGAGAGGGACTGATAGAGAGAGGGGGGAGGGAGAGGGGGAGAGAGTAAAGGAGGGGGAGAGAGAGAGAGAGAGAGAGAGAGAGAGAGAGAGAGAGAGAGAGAGAGAGAGAGAGAGAGAGAGAGAGAGAGAGAGACTGTGGGGAAGAGAGAGAGACTGTGCGTGGTGGGACAGGGGCGGTAGGTTACTTTATATTTTAACGCCCAGAGCGAAGTCCAAGAAAAAGAAGAAAATAGTTGGATTCTTCATTGAAATAAATTTTTTGATGCACCAAAGACAGTATTCGTTGAAAAAGAACTCAAGCAAGTCCCGTTCACCAAAACTAGCAGTCTTTGACAAACAGCTCGACAGACCCACCAACATAGCACTTAGCAGTCACTGACATTTAAAGACCTTGATACAGCAATCAGTGACAACTAAAAACCATGGTACAGCAGTCGTTGAGAATTAAGGAACTTCACAAATCCAACTCACCTAGACATACGTCGACAAATAACAAAACAAAAAACAAGAAAGAAAAAACAGAAGATGCTAGCTTTAATTTTTATTAATTGTTTTGTTTAAATGCTAGGCTTGCGCAAGGTCGTGGACTTGCGATGTGGAAAGTGTGTTAGAACAAAGATCTTCGAGATACACAGGCGCAAGATTCCTGTTCTGCTTTGAATACTAGCACAATTTTGCTGAATACAACCCGTTCATTAAAATAGCGAGGGGTGGGCTCATTCAGGTATATAGAATGTCACACACACACACACACACACACACACACACACACACACACACACACACACACACACACACACACACACACAGTGAGTGTTTGACGTCCCTAACGTATCACAGCCTTAATAATGAGCCACGAACACCGACAATTCGCCAGTGGTAAGTAACGATACTAACAGACAAGAAATGAGCGAGTGTGGCTGGTACAGCGACAAACAACGTTGAATCATAATGAGAAGCGCCTCTGAGGACCATACACACTGTGCATATTTACTTACATCTAGGCTACACGGCGTTGCTAAAAGCCACCACGGACACTGACAACGGAAATATACATCGACTTGACAAATCTAATTATTGCTCAAATCCACGCGACACTAACACGGATAGCTCGTTGCCATACAATAGGAAAGTAGTAGTAGTAGTAGTAGTAGTAGTAGTAGTAGTAGTAGTAGTAGTAGTAGCAGCAGCAGTAGCAGTAGTAGTACATAATACAGACTACTTTATTCATTCCATTACGGGAAATTACAATGTCAACTCGCATATAAAAATCGCATAAAAGCAATAACAATAACAAACAAAAGAAACAAACGACCGAAAATAAATCACCACAATGTGTAAAATTATACAGTATAAATATACATAATGTACTCACGCACGCACGCACGCACGCACGCACGCACGCACACACACACACACACACACACACACACACACACACACACACACACACACACACACATATACGCACGCACGCACGCGCACACACACGCACGCACGCACGCACTCACGAAAACACACACACACACACACACACACACACACACACACACACACACGTACTCCTGTCACCTTACGTACGCTCAAAACGTCCATCAAACACGAACACTGCTAATGGCACGTATGGAAATTTCAACCGATTAGTTCTTGCAGTCTTAGGACTCGCAGTCTTCCACTTGCTTCCATTCGACTGCTGTCAAAGTCAGAGTCGTTTAAGATAGTGGCACTCGGGATCATTCCATCATGAGTCCGGCGCTGTAACACTCACTCACTCACACACACACACACACACACACACACACACACACACACACACACACACACACACACACACACACACACCAATGGGTCAACCAAACATTTGACAAAATCTACAGATTTCAACACTCCGGTATCAAAAGGAGGTAGTTCGTATAGTTAATCTTTTCTACGAACTAATGCACTTCGTAAATCGATCTCTATAATCATTAACAAAAATGAGATGAACCAGTTAAGATCATTATCACCAAATGCCCGCCCCTCGAAGTACTGAAAAGTATAAGTATGTACTCACTGTTTGCTAACTGGTCAAGACTTAAGATGCGAAAGTATCTGATTGGCCTGTGGCTTTCACAAAGGTTAAACTGATGATTGCATACTGTACTTTAGCAAAGCGTTCAGACGAGCATGTGAATCATACCAAACTGCAGTCACACAAATTTATCTAGAACTGCAACAGTATATAACAAAATATATTATGCACACCAATTTCAGTGGTTACATGATGTACTGTATAGTCGCATCAGCATTCATTTAATTAATAGCAATTTCTCTTTGTTTGAATAGGAATATGGCAAAAAAATTTATAGTCACCTTATCTTTAGTTGACAGTACAAAACATGTCCGAATGAACATGGCTGGCTGTAAAATTAATCGGGTATAATCATTTAGAGCTGATACACAGAAAGCTTGAGTAACTCTTCTCTCAACACACAACGCAAAATTAACAACACCATATTTTTTTAATTATTATTATTTTTATTATTTTTATTTTATTTTTGGGGGGGGGACTAACAACCGATTCGTCAATCACAATAACTACCACATGGCATGCGAGTAAATACAACTACAAGATACAGCCACGACGGTCACATGCTTTGGTTATTCTTTCAAGCGAGAGACTCCATCCAGCAAAATCACAGTACTTGCGATCAGACGTTCTCGGGCAAAAACGAAGTCCTACTGGGGTCGATCCCCACCCTTCAGCTCGCCTGGTTGCGATCGCACTAGACACGCTGATAGCACGCACGTTCTACCCGACACGCTCATAGCACATGGGCTCTACCTAGACACGCTGACAGCTCACGAGTTCTACCCGACGTGCTGACAGCTCACGAGTTCCACCCGACACGCTGATAGCACAAGGGTTCTACCCAACACGCTGATAGCTTACGGGTTCTACCCGACACGTTAATAGCACACGAGTTCTACCCAACACGCTGACTGCATACGAATTCGACCCGACACGTTGATAGCACACGGCACGGGTTCTGCCCGACACTCTGATAGCACACGAGTTCTACCCGACACGCTGATAGCACAAGGGTTCTACCCAACACGCTGATAGCACACGGCACGGGTTCTACCCGACACTCTGATAGCACACGAGTTCTACCCGACACACTGACAGCACACGAGTTCTACCCGACACGCCGATACCACACGAGTTTACCCGACACTCTGACAGCACATGAGTTTTATCCGACACTCTGACAGCACACGAGTTCTACCCGGCACGCTGATAGCACACGAGTTCTACTCGATACTCTGACAGCACATGAGTACTAGATACGCTGACAGCACGACTGAGGCAGGCAAACAAGACCTGCGCGATCAGTTAGTTCATGGATTTTAACATCCCCTCAACGGAACAGGGTCACCTCAGGACGAATCATACATTAAAAATTTGTTTACACCTGTTTAAAACGTAAGTCACTAAATCACAGGTTTGTTTAATTGACTTTTACAACGTAAAGAGCAACAACAACCCTCTATCTATCTATATATCAATGCACAGTAAAATAACACATATATTTGTTTAGTACGTTAAAAACCAATTTCCATTCTCCTTTCTTTCATGGTGCTTTACGTCCCCAGAAACAGTATGGCTTATTAGGGACGGGGGAAGAATGGGATAGGGAATGAAAGCCCAGGCCCACCTCCCTGTTCACACGGCTTCTGAGCTCTGGTAAAAAATAAAATAAAAACTGCATCCGCGGTAGCCTTAATACCCTATCGCCGGATTGCAAGATCAGTCAGCATTCTTCTGAAGTGACGACAGAAAGGCCCTGAGCTCCTGGCACGAAACCAGCTCCGATTCAAGAACGGCGCGCAAGCGCTGTAAGATCTCCTGTTTTGTGTCGGTGACAACAATCGCCCCGTGCTCCGGAGCAAGCACGGAAATCTTGGACACGGACAACTCCCCGTCGGTAGAGGTGCCCGCGCGCTCCGCCGTCACCTCCAGCCACTTCAGCAACCGCGCCTCTCTCTCCTTCCTCCGTCTCTCCATGAGAACGTTGAAGGTGTAGAGGAACGGGTTCAGCGCTGAGTTGAGCGGCAGCACGAAGATGGCCAAGGCTACACTGACTTCGCCGGGGACGGGAACTCCCACAGAGGCCAGAATACCCAGTAGCCCGACAGGGAACCAGCAGAGAAAGTCGGAAACGGCGACCGTGATGAGGCGTCGAGCGACGGTCAGATCCTGGAGTTTCTTGGTCGTGTTGACCGTCAGCGCGTTGATCATCACCGAGTAGTAGATGAAGCCCTGCCCGGCAGCGATCACCATGAACAGGACGAAGTTGAAGACGATGATGACGCCGAAGGAGTACTCCTGCCCCCCGAAGTCCTTCCTGGTGACGGGCAGGGGCACGCAGATCCCCGTGTAGCTGTAGAACTGCCACTGCGGCACGAGCAGGGGGATTACAGCCAGCGAGACCCCCAGCACCCAGGCCAGCAGGCAGGCGTAGACGGCGGAGCGCCGCTCGAAGCGCAGCGTGCTGAAGGGAAAGCGCAGGACGACGAACCTGTCCAGCGTAATGAGGCAGATGGTGAAGGCCGACACTTCGCTGGACAGCAGAGACACGAAGCCCGACACGGTGCATGGCACGCTCGAGGTCCAGACGTTTTCGTACCGATAGTAGTTACCGCGGTACATCTGGTCCGCCGCTCCGATGAAGACAAGGTAGACTCCCATCAGGCAGTCCGCTACGGACAGGTTGCTCACGAAGACGTTGAAACCGGACGCGGGCTTGCTTTTGAGGATCCTGTTTCTGAAGAAGAAGCACCCGACATTTCCGACGACAGAGGCGATGCACATGAACCACAAGAACGTTCTGTATATCTGGGAGCGCAAGAGGTCCTGGCAAGACGATATCTCATCTTGGGGAGCGAAGCAAAAGTCCTTGTAGCCTTCTGGTAGCATGCCCGGGCAGCACAGTTTGTAGTCATCGGCATAGATGTATTTGATGTTGGGCAGACTCTTGAACACGTTACGCGGATAGCGGTCGATGCGGTTTCCTCGCAAGTCCAGCTGGGACAACGCTGGGGTAGACTGAAACCCTTCCTCTGCAATAGCGCGCACTTTGCTGAAGGATGCGTTAATGGTCTGGATTGAAGGAAAGCCCTTAAACGGTTCGCCCGACAAGACGGCAATGTCAGTTCGGGATAAATCCACGAGTCTCAGATGCAAATGCCTCTCCCGCGAAGCACCACCCGTCAACAGCGCCAGTGGATTGTCCCTCAGGTTCAATGTCCGCAGCTGTGTGAGTGACAGGAAGACGTCTATGTCGATGTAACCCAATGCATTCCTCGAAAGGTCCAAATACAACAGGTTTGGTAAACTGGCCCTGGCGATGTCGTGAAGACCACACGAAGCAAGTTTAACATACACAAGATATTTGTTGACAACCAGGTCGTCAAGAGCCATTCCAGACCCGCTGGCGTCCAGATAGCGAAGCTGGGGAAAGTCATCAGCTTGGAAAGGTCGGTGGCAGACGAAGGCCAGTCCCTGGCAGCGGCAGGTTGGGGGGCAGGTGGCCTCACACAGCAGCTCGTCGTCCCGCCATGGACACTGTGCCAAGCCGTCACACAAGTGGTCGACGAGCAGACATGCGCTGGTGCCCCGACAACGGTACAATCCCGGACAAGCGTAGTCATTACATTCCACCTCGTCTTCGTGCCTTGGACAGTCGAACACACCATTGCACCGCAAATATATTGGCAGGCAGTGCACTGAACTCGGACAACGAAAATAGCCACGGGGGCAGCCGTCGGCAGAACTGATAGGTTTCTGCACATACGCCCCACCATTTGTGAACTCGATAACTGAAGGTGCTTGCACTTTTTTTTGATAAATGAAATCAAACTGAGTGCGAATGTTTGGAAAATAAGGACAGTTTTCTTCGTCACTTCCGTCCCAGCAATCCTCAATACGATCACATTGCTGATCTATCGCGAAGCACTGGCCGTTGTCGCACTGAAACATCAGCTCACACTTGTCGTGTTTGCAAAAAGCCTCATCCGAGCGATCTGAACAGTCGTGTATGAAATCACACACTAGAGTGTAGGGTAGCGTGGCCATTTCATTGTCACACTCAAACAGCCCTACGCTCTCCTCGTCACCCGCACGGGATGAAAATGCCGCTGAGCCTGACGGAGACGACGATGCCGAGATCGACGAAGACGACGCTGGCGAACCAGATGAGGAAAAAGAGGAGGAAGATGAGCTGGAGTTGTGCGAGGAACTGGTCTCCTGCCGTGTGAGTTCGCAGTGTGGCTGAAATTCCTGTACCCCGCACATGCTCTTGGTGTAACAGCGCAGGAACGTTCGAGTGAAGTGACCCGCCGGACAGCGAACTATGTCGAGCCCTTGGGGGTCTACAGACGAGAGGCTGTCGTTGTTCGAGAACCGAAAAGAGTCCGCCTCTAACCTGCTCCCGTTGGATTCGACCTGGCACACGTATCTAGAGCAGGGCGATGCTTTATCGCGATCCAGAGAGACCAGCAGCCTGTCCAGAACCATGACGGCCGGGTTACGCACATTATTGTCCCAGGACATAGCTTCGTCTGAAGTCACGCTGACGTCGAACGCAGCAGTCGCGTCCTGCCAGATCCAAGTCTTCCCGTACATCCTGGTCAGACTGGTGTGGTTGAGCTTCAGACCGATGTAAACGCACTTCCAGTTCCTCCCGTAGTCGTAGAGCTTCCAAAACGCCTCCCACTCCTCCGGCGTTTTCATCATGGCCAGATCCCCGCCTCGTCTCTCGCAGCCCCTTTGTGTCGCTTCCCAAGACAGAGCGCCGTCTGAGTCCACGGGAAAGAAACACTTCCCCCCCGCCTCCACCCAGCCTCGGCACGCCGGGCTACTGAAGGGACAGTGCCCCCCCTCATCTTCCCCGCCTTCGCACTCGGGCTCCAAGTTGCAGTGCACGTGCTGCTCGAAGCTGGCGTAATGAGCAGGCACGGAGCAGTCGAAGAGCCCGCTGTCTAGCCTGCGGGGCGCTGCAGTGACTGGGTGAAAAGAGAAGGACAGGTTCATGCCCCTGGCAAGCTCAGCATAATTATCAATGTTGCGTGACACGAACTGAACCACAACAGTAGCGGAGTGGAACACATACGGCGGGATGTATTGGGTTTTAGCGTGGCTGTGCTCCTCTTCCACAACATCGTCACGGTTCACAACAGACAGTTTCACGAAATGACCAGGTAAATCAATGAGGGCGAAGTACGGAAAACTGACCATGACCACGTGCTCCTCGGGAATGCTCAAGTTGTACGACGCGTCCAGAAAGGGACCATAAGGACGAATGGCGTCAAACCCAGGGGAAGTCATGAAACCGGAAGCCGGTGACGTGAAAACGGGGCTCATTTGAGTCCACAGTTGTTCCGTCGTAGAAGAAAAGACAACTTTAAAGTCTGGCAAGTCCGTTGGTATATCGCTTCTGTCTTGTAAAGCAGCAGCTAGGTTTATTCCAAAATAGCTCAACACGCTGAATTGTATGGCCCTGGATCGCCTGAAAAACGTGGGAGACTTGCTTAGGAGAACCGCACATCTCAATAAAAACGGACGCCCTGAAAATAAGGAGGGGTCTTCTGATTCGGGTTCCCAAGTGCTAATAAGAAGACCTGATTTACTTTTGCAATGCCCACCGGACCCCAGAATATCTGCTGTTAAGACCACGTACCGACCCTCAGGCACGACGATTCTCCACTCGCAGCTATAGTCGTCAGCTGGGCCCTGTCTCAAACTGTCCTTGTTACTCTGGAGACTCAACACCACGCCCTCTGTGCCGTAAATGGTAGATCCGTTTCCTGTGCAATCCTTCAAACTCACGCGGTGCACCTCGACGTCTGAAGACGATGCAAAGTAGTCACGCGCACCTGGGTGACCACCACCACTACCATCAGACCGCAAGCCGAAAAGTGTCGACGCCGGAGCAGCTGTGTGCTTTGCGAGTGTGTCCTTGTCGCGGTTCTCTCGGCTGTCGACGGCACTGTCAGCTTCAAGTGCGTGGGTGACACGCGCGAGCCCTGACGATACGCGCGTGGTTTCATTGGCAGAAACTCCGAGAAAGGAAGCCTCAACAACGGCACCTGGTGCAGAGTCAGCTGAACTGGACTGTGTTTCGGTCAGCTGTTGCCGTGGCCAGGCGCGGACAGCTCCCTTCGTCTGGCACTGGGACACGATCACCAGCCAGCTGACCAGCACAGGCAGCAAGGTGAAACCCGGCCAATTAACCGCCTTCCACGGGCTCACACTCGGCTCCGCCATCGTACACGGCAAGTACCAGTTGGCGGGCGATACCCGTTAGCCGACAGAGATGACGTCCGTCTGCTGAAGAAGAAGTAGAAGAAGAGGATGAAAGTTGGCGACTTAGTGGTTATAGACCATGAGCTTGGGGATTTTACATGGTAATATCTGAGTACCTTGACCATCAAAGTACACAGTTCAGGTTGTCTGCAAGTGAGCTCTTGCTGTTTGTGGTGCTGGTTCCAATAAATGCACTATATGGAATTCCAAATTGCGATGACCTTGTCTTTAATTAGCAACTCAATTATTATGTTAAAAAAAGGCCATTTCCAAATATTATTTTATTGTTTGAACAGTTTAATATGTTGCAGATTTCCGTTTCTCTCTGTCTTAAATGTGTCCTTGTTATTGGGTACTGCGGACGCAGAAATATTAAGGTCCCCTCTGTTAAAACCCCAGAGCTGACGAATGTTTTCCCTTAAAAGCACGGAGTACGTCAAAATATGTTTGCTTCCAGGTGGAGCTGCCCCAAAAGGAAGATGACTATCAAGAATACACAGAGAATTTTGATGGCTTCAGGTCTGAGGATGACACATATATGTCTAAGCTGGACATTCAGTATCACTCAAAGTAAGGGACATTCAGGTATGGCAACCTGCTATGACACCGGCTTTGGTACCTGTGGCTGGGAAAAATACACTCAAGCCATAATGATAAGCAGTCTGAAATACGGAGAGTAATGCATTTAATTTAAAAAAAAATCAAAATCAGATAACAATTTCAGAGAGCCAATAATGATTTGTCAAACCATTGACAGTGTGGACGATCACTTGTGATACCAGCATGTGCAGTATTTTTGTGTATCCAAACAACGGTATAGGAGTTTGGGATTTGTAAGGGACACGCCCATTTTAATACATGTGATTAAGCTGCTGTGTACCATATGAGATAATCCCTGAAGGCAGAGTAGTTCATCTTGCAGACAAGCAGATACTGAAAAGACACATACCGAGCTATCCAAAATTCACTGTCTCCAATGAGGGGGGGGGGGGGGGGGGGGGGATGCCTGGTCCATGGACTATTACGGTGTCTGGCCTGAGATCGGATGGTTTGAGACTCATCCTCCCCCCCCCCCCCACTTCCCAACCCCCACCTCTCTCTCCTGCCATCTTTGCTTGGCCAACGCGTTGGTGTGAAAGTCCTAGTCTTTTATGGAGGAGAGGACCCGGCTGCTACGCTCACGATAACGTTAAAAGATCCCACGGCAGTTGAACATATTAAAGGCTAGATTCGAACCACTGCCCTTGTAGCCAGCGTTACAGCTTATAGACAGACTGAACGAAATATATTGCACGGAAATCAAACACAGTATGGGTCTAGTTCAAAACGCTCCAAAGTAGCCAGTGGGCATCCGGTGTTCCTATTTTCACTATGTATGCTGTAGGGATGGCTCAGTTGGTAGAATGTCGGACGTAAAAGTCAGGTGCAATACTGAAAGGGTTCAATTTTTCGGTGCGGCAAGGGACTATTCTCCCAGAGTCAACATTTAGTGCAGACTCTCTTGCGCTGTCCCCGTTTGCAAGCGCATGCATCAAAATCTGCGCGCAAGTTAAAAATCCCAAACACTGGCAGCCACACCAATGTTTGGACACACGAAAATACCACACATAGTGGTTGGAATGGGTAGCGCTGCTCTTGTGGCTTTGAGAAACCACTAGAACTTCCCGCGAGGACTCGAAGTCCTGGAAAAAAGAATTGATGATCGCTTTTATATAGCGCTGTTCTCCGCTCAAAAAGCAGACTCACTGCGCTCTTTTTGAATGTGATTCTAAATGAGTGACTGTACTTTTTATAACGCGTTTTGAATATCCACACGTAAAGCTGCTGCTCGGCGCGGTCTGTGTACACCATACAAACATAATATTATACCACATGTCACGTCGCTGCATGCAAAACCACATACGCAGGGTGCATGCGTGTTTAGCTGTAACCCTACCCTGCACTTTTGGCAGAATGACCGGGATCTTTTGCGTGCTACCGTGAAACGGATACCGAAATAAGAGTCGGCACAGAAAGTTGACCTTGGAGTAGAAAATTCTCCTGCCGTTCCTGACAAGACTCGAAGCCGCGACCTTTCAATTATGAGTCCGGCTTGTCTGTTCTTTTCTTGTCTTTTTAATATATATTTTTAAGTACTTCATTGTCCCTTATGGAAAATTTCGGTCGCCTTACCTGGGTAAAGCACAGCAGCCGCAAGAGCAGCGCTACCCATTCCTATCAATGTGTGAATTTCTTTTTCTTTCTGTGTCCAAACAATGGTATAGCTGCCAGTGTTTGGGATTTTTAAAGGAAAAGTCCAAGGTTTTTAAGTATGCAAAATGGCTATCGAAATGACTGACAAATCAGTCACTGGTTTGAGATTTAATGAAATAAAACTGATTTTTGTGTGTGTTTATGTTGGCTTTTAATCGATTTTATTTTCTGTAGGCTGGCCGAGACTACTGTCTCGGTTCTCCATCACTGAGTCACGTGACTTTCGCCGAAGTGACGTCAGTCTGGGGTGTCAGTGCGGTTGCCATCTTAGATTGTTCATTGAATGTGTATGCGTGTGGTCGACAAAAAGCTCTAACCATGCCGGCCTACTGTGTTGCAGCAAACTGTAACAACTCACAAGCAACCCAAAGCATAACTATGCACGAGTTCCCGCGGAATCGAACCGCTGTGAGGCGAAAATGGGTCAAATTTGTACAATTCAAACGAGCTGACTTTGATGCTGCATCTCAGTCACGCCCATTTGTGTAGCGAGCACTTCGCTGAGTGCGATTTCGTAAACCTTATGGCGGAATACCAAATGGGGTTTGCTTCAAAGCGGGATTTGTAGGGCAGTCCACAGTGTAACCGTCTTGGAAAAAATTCCAGTTCGAATCTCCAAGGATGAGGCTGACGAGCAGCAAGCGCACTGCATGATAAAAAGAAAAAAAAAAAGAAAAAAAGAGAGAAAAAAAAAAGAGAGAAAAAAAAAGAGAGATACACTGATACCTTGAAACAAGCGCTAGCAAGGCAAATACAAAAGGTCTAACACGAATGCCTACGGCAGAAAAGGCCATGAAAGAAAGACTACACAAATGCATGTGGCAAAGAAAGAAAGACCAAACCCCAAATGCTGGTGGCAAACGAAAAATGGTTGCCCTAGTCAGGCAAGCAAACAGCTGACACCAAATGAAAGAAACAAAACAGCTGAAACCACCTCAAAACCCCAAACGGTTGCCTACCTGCAAGCATAAGGTGGGGGAAACAACAACAACAACAACAACAACAAAACACCCACCAACTCACAACAGTCTAATAGAGTACTATCTGCAACAAAGGAGTGGACGACTACAGTCGTAAGAGCACAGAGCAAAAATAACTGTGCCAACGACAAACAGATGGAAAGCCAAACTAACCATAACTATAAACTAACCCTCACTAACCCGGTTTCCGTCAAGAAAAACAAAAGCTGCAGACTGATAAAACAAAACGCTAATCAGGACTACCGATGACAAAGCATCGGGATGTAAACAAATGCAGACGACAAGAGAAATACAAAATGGCTGCCCTAATCAGGCAAGCTAACAAGCGGGTACGAAATGGCCAATAGACCAAAGATGGAAAAGAAAAAACGCATGGTGAAAAAAACGGGGAAAAGAGCGAGAAAACAACAACACTTTCTGAAAAGAAAGAGGAGGCAAGTAATGTCAGCGAGCAACGGGACACAGGCTGGATACACGTAATCCGTGTACACGATACAACCCACTTAGCAGTGACAACAACACGGCAGGGCAACAGACGCTCACGAACTACCCCACACAAAGAAAGAATGAGAGGTCTCGTTAAACATCGAGACTACCCCCTCACTCGTACATCGTAAATGAACGATATAACTCGAGAAACAAAAGGGCAAGCCAAGAGAGAAAAACAACAACAGTGAATGGCAAGAACCGGTAACTAGCCCAACCCCAAACCCTAACCCAGGGAGGCCACGAATCGCTAGTCTTTTGAACTAGAATGAACAAAATTTGTTCATTTTTACATCTGATGAAACAAACAAGGATAAACTGGGAAAATAAAACACCCAATAAAAGGCAGGTTCCCTGATGAGGTCTAGCCTGTTGTGAAAGCTAAACATAACGAAAAAGACTGAAACGCCACGCACCTAACAAGGCTCGAGAAAGAGGAAATAACAAGGAGGAAATAAACAAAGGCCCAACTATTGACAATGGCGTCGGAGCTTCATCCTTGGAGATTCAAACTGGAATTTTTTCCAGGTCGGTTACCCTGTGGCTACTAGCCATTTTGCAGCGACTCCCAGAGTGACGTAGTGCGCATATGTGCACATGATTTTCAGCGTCATGGTGACGCTTTCGGTACGACAGAAAATGCCTGTTTTCGTGCATTTATATCCTTGAGATCACAGTTTCATCTACATCATTGTTCTCAGTGAACTTTAACAGAAATCGTGTCAAAAATCACCCCAAACCTTGGACTTGTCCTTTAAACACGTGACTCTGGGCGTCACCTCCTTTCTTCTACTGTGTGTGTGTGTGGGGGGGGGTGGGGGGGGGGATTGGGGAGGGGGGGCGTCAGTTGGCGGAGCTTTCTCTCTCCTGGCGACACGTCAATATTGAGTACACGCGCACGCGAGATCTATACACATAGGCCGCAATATAGGCAGTCACCAGCAAAGGTAAATGCAAAAATGCAAGAAAACGACTTAAACGTCTGAATGGTGTTGGGGGGAGGGGGGGGGGGGGAGAGGTGTTAGGGAACAGAGCGCTGTTATAAATCATAACTGTAAAGTTACAACTATAAATTCAGGAGGAGTGAGACTGCCTTAAGATAAAGGGGAAGACACACACCAAAAGGTAACGCAGGAAATATACAGACATATTGACATGGGTGGGTGTGTATGCACGCGCGCGTCATCGTGCATGCATGTGTGCGTATATGTACACTATATACACACGCATGCATTCCACACACACACAAATATACGAGCACGCACTCACAGACAACATATAGACAATATATACGTCCGCGCGCACACACACACACATATATGAAGTGTGTGTGTGTGTGTGTGTGTGTGTGAGAGAGAGAGAGAGAGAGAGAGAGAGAGAGAGAGAGAGAGAGAGAGAGAGAGAGAGAGAGAGAGAGAGTACGCGCACCGACATGACGTAGTACTATTGGGCGATTCAGGCGGGGTTGTTAACTCCCTTGACTTTTGCCCGGCATCGCTTAAGTCCCTTGGCTGCTTTAACTTCCGGTGCGTACTTTCTTCACAATGGAAGGCGGTGGCAGTGAATTTGCGAATTTTACACTGCCAACGTTAAAGGCATTTTTTGAGGCCCGTAGTCATAATGTGTCTGGAAATAAGCAATAACTTGTTGCTCGTGCTTTAGGATGCCCAAAAACGCAGTTTTTCTACGAACTCACGATCTTCTGGTCAGCCCCAAAACGACGCAAAGACACTTTTTGTTCACCCTCCATCCCCTTTCCACGGTAATTTTTGCAACTGCAACAGTATTGGCATTTGTACTGCTTCGCAATTCTAGTTTTCAACTTCCTCTGTTATACACAGCGAAAGATTACAAAGCGCATTCACTCTAGCAAACCAGCTTCGCTGAATCGCCCAATAGAGTGATGCGCGGCTATGATCTACTGGAACAGAAGTTAGGAAAATCAAAATGGCTATGTGAATCTTCCGATTGCCACCGTCTTTGGTCTGTTTTCCACGCGGTTTAACGTACAACTTCAGTTGCGAATCTTCCTATTGCCGCCGTCTTTGGTCTCTTTTCCACCCGGTTTAACGTACAACTTCAATTGCGAATCTTCCTATTGCCGCCGTCTTTGGTCTCTTTTCCACCCGGTTTAACAGCTTCACTTGTGAATCTTCCTATTATACTGACGCCGTCTTTGGTCTGTTTTCCACCCGGTTTAACGTACAGCTTCACTTGTGAATCTTCCTACTATATTGCCACAGTCTTTGGTCTGTTTTTCACTCGGTTTAATAAACAGCTTCACTTGTGAATCTTCCTATTGCCACAGTCTCTGGTCTGTTTTCCATCCTGTTTAACATACAACCTCACTTGTCAATCTTCCTGTTATACTGCCAGTCTCTGGTCTGTTTTCCATCCTGTTTAACATACAACCTCACTTGTCAATCTTCCTGTTATACTGCCACAGCCTCTGGTCTGTTTTCCACCCGGTTTAACATACAACCTCACTTGTGAACCTTCCTATTATACTGCCAGTCTCTGGTCTGTTTTCCACCCGGTTTAACATACAACATCACTTGTGAATCTTCCTATTATACTGCCACAGTCTTTGGTCTGCTTTCCACCCAATAATAACATACAACTTCAGCGTGCCAAGAATAGAATCC
>OY757549.1:13720126-13737339 GCA_963584105.1 Alviniconcha strummeri
TGATCTACTGGAACAGAAGTTAGGAAAATCAAAATGGCTATGTGAATCTTCCGATTGCCACCGTCTTTGGTCTGTTTTTCCACGCGGTTTAACGTACAACTTCAGTTGCGAATCTTCCTATTGCCGCCGTCTTTGGTCTCTTTTCCACCCGGTTTAACGTACAACTTCAATTGCGAATCTTCCTATTGCCGCCGTCTTTGGTCTCTTTTCCACCCGGTTTAACAGCTTCACTTGTGAATCTTCCTATTATACTGACGCCGTCTTTGGTCTGTTTTCCACCCGGTTTAACGTACAGCTTCACTTGTGAATCTTCCTACTATATTGCCACAGTCTTTGGTCTGTTTTTCACTCGGTTTAATAAACAGCTTCACTTGTGAATCTTCCTATTGCCACAGTCTCTGGTCTGTTTTCCATCCTGTTTAACATACAACCTCACTTGTCAATCTTCCTGTTATACTGCCAGTCTCTGGTCTGTTTTCCATCCTGTTTAACATACAACCTCACTTGTCAATCTTCCTGTTATACTGCCACAGCCTCTGGTCTGTTTTCCACCCGGTTTAACATACAACCTCACTTGTGAACCTTCCTATTATACTGCCAGTCTCTGGTCTGTTTTCCACCCGGTTTAACATACAACATCACTTGTGAATCTTCCTATTATACTGCCACAGTCTTTGGTCTGCTTTCCACCCAATAATAACATACAACTTCAGCGTGCCAAGAATAGAATCCTTTTCGATGGGTGGGACTAAGCCTAACACTTGGAACCCGGAAGTGATGATAATTTGGTTCAATGGCATAAGAAGGCTTCAAAATAATAGAATATTACAATTTACTAGCTTACATTCCTGCGTGCACACGCGCAGGCAGATACACAGGCGCGCGCGTATACACACCTACAGACACACGCGCACACACACACACACACACACACACACACACAAGCTACGTTTTGTGTTTTTAAAAGTCCGGATCTCCTGTTCTAGACAGACTAAAAATGGGGTTAAAAAATTATAAACTCTTAGTCTGAGGTCCTTGACATTTGCAGCAGGGTGTAGCTATGCGCCGTGCAATTTTTGAACCACTACCACGTTTTCTGTCACAAAACAGCTGTCTTACACTGACTTTGCTACTAACAAGTACACACACATTCTCCCAAACCTCAAGGCGACGCAGAGGACTACACACGCTACTTCACATCAGCGAAACACAAATACACCAGCACACAGCTAACATCAAGGTTTGACAGCCCTCGATAAACTAGTTTCACATACACTAGTTTCACTTCTGTTCATTTCTTGTCACACTGTATAACTGACCTGTCTGGGAAGAGGTTTCCGTGTGCTCTTGATATTTATCACCTGCTTGAAATAATAATAGTTCACGAGGTGCGTACATTGTTCCATTCGGACAGCCTCAATGAAAACAAATCTACGAGAAGCGTGAACCTGAATGAAAGTGAAGAACGATAGGCCTATTTTGCCTCAACGGGTGAACAGCGGGGAATTTATATCCGTTTATATAAAACAACCTAAGAAGCACTGCCGGACTGTAGCAGACGTGTCAGTGTCAGTGACAGTGATAGTGACCCAACGACCCCTTCCCATTCGAATAAGAAAGAAGAAACTCTGTCAACTTGCTCACTTGGAGATCAGGCGGATTGGTTCAGTCCGACAGTATCTTTCTTATGAAGCCACCAAAACTTTCATTTCCTCTCTTGTTCTCTCTAGGCTTAATTATTATAATGCAGCAGCCGGATTCAATACAAATTAGTTCTCATCTGCTTCCGCATTGTCTCTGGTACAGCTCCCCCATACCTCTCCGAGTTGCTTCATCTCTGCTCACCTTCTCGCTCTTTTCACTCAGCCTCGGATACTCCATATTCCTAGGATGGGCAGAAGAACCTTGAGGGAGAGATCCTTTCAATACACAGGACCTGTGATCTGGAACTCTCTTTCACTCTCTGTGAGGCATTCGTCTTCAATATCTTCTTTTAAGTCAAAACTGAAAACCCATCTCTTCTCTTCTGCATACTGATCTGTTGTTTACTTTCTTCTCATTCTGCCAACCCATCATCAGAAATGCATGTATTTGTAGTGAGTTATTTAGTTAATTAATTAATTAGTGTGCGTGCGTGTGTGCGTGATAAAATGAGCGTATTCTTACGTCTTTGTAAGCACTCCGGGCTCTTACGAGATGGGGCCCCTGAATATTCCATTATTATTATTATTATCCCTCTTTTCGACGTTACTTTTGACAGTGATGTGTCTTGATGCGTGAATCCAAATTGCTTGATTATGGTCTTAAGTGGTTCGTTTTTTCCTCAACAATAGCCCTGTAGATGACGGCAGCATCGATTAGAGCCATTTTGATACGGCGTCTAGGCTGCTAAACGTAGAATAATGAGTCTTCAACTCTAAACGCGTTTAGACCGGCCGGATAGTCCTGTTTGCGTTTCACGCATGCCGATTTTTTCAGTGTCGTCACCGTTCAGAAGATTAACGCGATTAAGAGGGGTTTTTGCCCTTCATACACATGGACCCAGCACAGTAGCTAATACCAACGATTAAAAACAACACAAACAGGGGTAAAGGGTAAGGACTGATAAAAAATATAGCCATTGTATACCCAAACTGTAAGAAGTGTGGCAGACAGGACAGAACATTTTAAAATTTTGTCGTGCCTGCTATAAGGGCTTGCTTGAATACGTGTTTGATTGTGAAGTACTGACGGAATACAGAAGTTTGCGCCAGATAACGGGACCAGCGTAAGAAAAGAAGCAACAACAATACAAAGCAACCAACTGTGGCTTATTATTGAAAGTGTAACGTTAAGTACGAGATACCTCCTCTTCCTGCGCCCCCCCCCCCCCTCCCCATCCCTCTCCACTCCCCAATATATTCGGATCCCCACCTGTACCCGTAATAAGCAAACTGGCGCTAGATAAAACAATATTTTTATTTATAAACAAGTATTTATAATATGAAACACGCACGATCTATTTCAGGACATCTATTCACTGTGGTGATCGCAATTTTTAATCTGGTGAAGCGAGACCTTCCAACTGTAAACTGAACTAGAAAGAGAACTGTCGCAATGCTATCCTCGAGGCTTCACTGGATTTTCTTTCTGGTTTTTCTTTGGAGTTTGCTAGCGCAAACGGTGAACACGAGCTGGGTCTCGAACGTGACAGTGTCCCAAAGACCACAAACCCAGTTCCAGTCTCCAGTGTCCCGAAGACCACAAACCCAGTTCCAGTCACCAGTGTCCCCCAAACCACAAACCCAGCTCCAGTCGCCACTGTCCCAAAGTCAACAAACCCAGCTCCAGACACCAGTGTCCCAAAGACTACAAACCCAGTTCCAGTCGCCAGTGTCCCAAAGACTACAAACCCATCTCCAGACACCAGTGTCCCAAAGACCACAAACCCAGCTCCAGGCACTAGTGTCCCAAACACCACAAACTCAGAACCAGACACCAGCGTCCCAAAGACCACAAACCCAGCTCCAGACACCGGTGTTCGAACGACCACAGACTCAGTTCCAGGCAGTAACGCCTGCCCGGCAGAACGCCAGTATCCTGGAAGCCGTCACGCGTGCGACAGAAGTGGCAGCCAACCACGACGAAAGCAGTGGGATGATCACGAAAGGTTCAAACAGTGCCTACCTAAAAAGCGTGTCAGACACGTGGGATGTAATCGACGCGTTTTTAGCGCAAAACTACCACCGCCGAAACAACGAAATCATCATCAACAGCAGCAGCGCCAGCGCCATTGACGATCAGAAGGGGCCAATACCAGTGTTTTACATGAGCGTTCAGAACTGTCCTGGGAACAGGAGCACGTTGTTCGAAGGCTTACATGGCCTAGTCACTGGGCTGACGTGGAACACCAGTGACGACACTGTGGGACACAGTTTTGACGGTAAGTGTCGCTGGAAGATCAAGGTACCAGCGGGCCTTTTTGTCTCCGTTGCCTTCCGTTCTGAATGGAGTGCAATCGACCTGTCTGTTACATACGGAGACTACTTACACTGTGAACCTACTTTATGCCCCGTTTTGCTGACTTTGGCTCCACGGAATCAAATTGATTATATCCTGCGGCCTGGTCGGCTCACGCCGCAGAACCTGTTCGACTTTGAAATGTTGTTCGTAGCCACGGAAAAACCGCTGAGGCATTCATTACGTGCCATTTTGGCGTCTGCAATGTCCGGTTCTGTCACAACGCCAGGGTTTGGTCAGGCACTGACACCGGCATACATGGATGCTTCTTACACTATAAGTTTGCCTGACCGTCATGCAATGCTGCTCAGCTTTGCCAGTTTCAGCCTGGCAGGGGAGCTTGACCTGGGTTTGTTCGTCATTGACGCCACTGATAAAGTAACGCTGTCTACAATCGATAGGGATGGAACTGAAACAGTGCTGTGGACAAAATCGGGCGTGCAAAATATTCCTGCAGAACTGTACAACACTTCCGTCCGTATTCACTTTAAAAACGAATTGCGGAATTGTGAAGGCTTTAAACTCCTGTATACCTTCCACCCACAGTCGGCAGCTCCCCGCAGGCTAAACAGCGGGCTCTTCGACTGCTCGGTGCCGGCTCACTACACCAGCTTCGAGCAGCACGTGCACTGCAACTTGCAGCTCGAGTGCGAGGGCGGGGAGGACGAGCGGGGGCACTGTCCCTTTAGCAGCCCGGCTTGTCAGGGAAAGGTCGCTGTCGCCGATGAAAAATGCTTCTTCCTAGGTGTCACCGACAACAAGCTCTCCTGGCTGGACGCAAGACGAGCATGTGCCGACAGAGGGGAACGGCTGGCCGTGGTTACGAAGAAAGAAGAAGTGACGGCGCTATTGACCATGTTGAAGGCAGCCAAAAACCGAGCGAATCCCTATGTTGGTTTTGTATTTGACACCGACGGCCCACTCATTTACCGTGCACTGGGGAGGTGGTTGGACAATACCATTTCTTACACCTCTGCCATAACCAGGCGAGATGCTGCTTATGGCGATCATGCAGCGTACCATTCTATCGCATATAAGAAATATTTGCATCTTGAGGCAGTACTCTCCACCTCCCGGGCGTCGACTTCATTTGTGTGCGAGCAAACACTGTCGAAAAATACAACCAGGCAACAGCACCCCGGCACAGTCGCTCGCGTGAAAATGCCAATAATTGTGCCTGACATCACCACAAGAGCGGAGCGAAGGGCAAAAGCGGTGCCAACTTTGACTCTCTGCCCAAGTGGACATTTTACCCGCGACTTCCTCGCGTGTGACCTGCAAGCGGCTTGTCACGTGAACCATGTGATGAAGTGCCCACTTGCTCTCACCACCGCACGTGATACCAGTAGGTCGTGGAACAACACAGGCCAGGGGCGCCTCAAGCTAGTAGAAGACCTGAAAATGTTCGTCTGTGAAAACAAGGCGCAAACGCTGCCGTATTCGCTGGTCTGCGATTTCGCGCGCGACTGTTCCGATGGTTCGGATGAAAGTTTCTGCGAGTATAAAACCAATCAGTGCGGCGAAAACGAGTATCAGTGTGACAGTGGTCAGTGTGTTAATTTGAACAATATCTACGAGTATGTGTGTACCAGTAGTCACTGCTCTACTTTTGACTATATCCAAGGGGACAAATTTCAGCTAATAAAATGTGACAAGATATTGCACTGTTACGACAACTCTGATGAAGCCTATTGTTCGCACTACATACATAGCACTCATATACATCCCAAAATACAAGAGCCTCCCGCTCGTATTGACTTCATGCCCACTGCTTTAGTTAAAACGACATCGCTAAACACATCCCAGGCATGCCCGGAGACGCATTTCAGCTGTCCGGGCGAGTTTGGCTACTGTCTGCCGGTTTACGTCCGTTGCAACAACATGTACGACTGTCCAGGACACGAAGACGAGGCAGGGTGTGACAACTACACATGTCCGGGATTCTACCGTTGTCGGAGCGCCAGTGTGTGTCTGCACGTGGACCACTTGTGTGACGGCTTGGCACAGTGTCCACGGCGGGACGACGAGTTGCTGTGTGAGGCCACCTGCCCCCCAACCTGCCGCTGCCAGGGACTGGCCTTCGTCTGCCACCTACCTTTCCAAGCTGACGACTTTCCTCAGCTTCGTTATCTGGACGCCAGCGGGTCAGGAATGGACCTTCCTGACTTGGCCAATAATACGTACCTTATATGGCTTGGCTTGGCCTACTGCAGAATCAAGGTCATTACCGGTCACGATTTTGGCAACCTCCAGAGCCTCGACTTACGTTATAACATGATAGAGTCGGTCAGTTTTGACTTTGTCTTAACCCTTCCAAATCTGAAAGAGATTAGCTTGTCAGAAAACCCTCTCGTTTTAATCACCGCAAGAGAGTTCGACTTTAAACAGAGAGCTTTAAAAGAGGTTGACCTGTCGATGACTCATCTGACCACCTTTGACTGTGGTATATTTGTCAACTGCCCAGAAGTTAAGGTCCTAAACCTTTCTGGGAGTCATGTAGTAAGCATCGGTGAAAAGCAGTTCACGTGTTTACCTTTCCTTAAAGAGTTAGACTTACGAGGCACAAACATAAAAGAAAATCCGTCTGGTATCTTTAACGGTCTGAAACACGTTCAGGTGATATTTTCTGATAATTATAGACATTGCTGTTCAAATATTCTTTCTAAATCTCTCCACACAGTGTATTGCTTTGCTCCTTTTACCGGGTTTTCATCCTGTCAAGATCTGCTTCGGCTAAACAGCCACAGAGTGTCCATGTGGATCATGGCTTTTTTGTCTTCCGTTGGAAACGCTGGCTGTTTGGTGGCAAAAGCTTTGATTGAAAAGAAAACATTGGCTTCGTCGACGGAGACATTTATGTCGAATTTAAGTGTAGCCAATTTCTTGATGGGCCTGTACTTAGGCATAATCGTTACGGCTGATGTGCGTTTCCATGGCGACTTCTTATCGCAGGAGAGGGACTGGTTGTCCGGCCTAACCTGCAAAGCTGCAACATTTCTAGCTATGACCTCCATGGAAGCCTCGGCATTTATTGTTCTCCTCGTCGCTGTGGACAGCATGCTGTCGTTGCGTTTCCGTTCCAAAAGGCTCCAGACAAAGTCGGTGTGGGGAGCGTGCCTATTCTCCTGGCTGGTGGCTTCGCTTCTGGCAGCTGTGCCGTGGCTCCCGGGCACGTCGACCTGGGAGATCTACTCCAGAACGAGCATCTGCAACGGGATGCCGACACTCCGGGGCCGCTTGGGGGGCCATGCCTACTCCTTCGGTGTGCTGGTGGTACTCAACTTCTTCATAGCCCTCGCCACCGCTGCCTGCCAAGCTGTCGTGTACGTCGAGGTTCGTTCCAACAACGTCTCAGCGATTACCGGCCAGCTGTCCCACGACATGGTTCGAGTGATGACGGTTGTGGCCATGGAGGTCGCGTGCTGGTTCGGGGTCGGCGTCGTCGGTGCCCTGTCCTCCTTTAGCGTCACGCCCGTCAGCGCTGACGTCATCGGGGCCGTTGCGGTCTTCGTCCTCCCGTTGAAGCCCGCTCTCAATCCTTTGCTGTACGCGTTCAGCTTGGCCATGGAAAAGAGACGACTGAAAGAAGAGGCCCGGTTGATGATGCTGTACACAGCGCGGACCAGGTCGCAGCAGCAGCAGCCCGCAACAACCACACAAACAAAGTCGACAGTAAGCAAAGCCCAGATGTGTCTTGGAAGCAAAGAGGAGGCACTTCTGTACTTCGGGCAGTGTCTACGGTCCAGGCGCATTGAGCAGCTGGACATTGAGGTATGCTTGGCTCAATACGAGCATCAAGCTCTGGCACCAGGTTATGACTAAATATCGTGATCAATGTTCAGTAGGATTACAAAAGGGTTCGGCCTTCGGCTTTCTCTCAGGTCAGTATGTAATATCACTCATGTGAAAAGACTTTAAATAAAAAGGAAGAAGATATTCTCTCAGGATAGTTACTGCTTTTCTCGTGTGCAAATAAATTTTATCTTGAAAGATGTTACTGTAAATCATGCGGTAAGTCAGAAGCTAGATCACATTGGGTCGGTTTGGGTAGAAGCATGAATGGCATTACAGCGTCTTGCTTGTTCTGTTCATCACACATTAATTACCTTGGTATGGTCGACGATACCAGCATGTCCTAGCCTTGTACCAGTGATCCCCATAGAAATTTTAAGTGAGGGTCAAAATGACCCACTGTCAAAAAAATCTAAGGGTCAAACAGCCTAAACTGGGGGTCACAACACTGAAGTAGCCTATCTGAACATTCAGTAACAACCGTCTTGTTGTTGTTTTGTTTTGTTTTAAATCACACCACAGTTGCTCCATCATTACTAACTTCACATTTACAGACATTTAGTACATGATACATAATTTTTTCAAGTCCTTTCAATTTGAATCATTTTAGAAATGTCCATTCTTTCAAATGCATAACAGAAGGAGGGAAGATCTTGCATACGTGGGAGATCACCTCCCCACTCCCCCCCCCCCCCCCCCACCTTTTTTTTATAAATTTTATTTTTTAAACTGTAGAGTTGATTGACTCTCGGTCGCAAAATGGCCCCGCCCGGATCTCAGATTCTCACAGTTCCACGGTGATTTTTCGCTTCCATCAGATAATAATAATAATAAAGAGGATTTCTAGAGCGCCCATCTACCACACTAGGTAGCAGCACAGGGCGCTTTACAATAACACTAACCACACACACACACACACACACACACACACACACACACACACACACACACACACACACACACACACACGCATGCACGCACGCACGCACGCACGCGCGCGCGCGCACACACACACACACGCGCGCGCACACACACACACACACACACACACACACACACACACACACACACACACACACACACACAGTGTCGGACGAGGGGATGGGCAGGGCTGTGAAAAACAGTTCAGAAATAGTTATTAAACAGGTGCGTCTTGAGGGCGCATTAGATAGCCATTAGATAGCCAAACAATCAATCGTAATTACCGTTTTTGCGACAATTGCTTCTTTATGGTGCTTCCTACACCGAATTCGTTTTTTAAAAAAATTATAAAAAAAGGAAATCGGAACAGCCACTGAACAGTCTCAGTTTCGTTTGAGGTTGTTCCGATGGAATACAGCACATCGGAGAAGGAAGCAAGAACAAAAGTAATTGTCGCAAAAACGGTAATTATAATCGATCATCTGGCTGCCATGGCGAAGAGTGGATCACTGTGGAATTGCACGATCCATTTTGCGACTGAGCAGTAGTAAAAATGAGGGAGGCCGTGTTTGTCTTTGTCAATGCCAAAATCCAGTCGCATTTACGCTACCTGCTACAGTTCCACCAGTCGAACGTACGCTAGCGACTACGGTTGCGCTAGGAGTGAGTTTTTGCTGCTTAACGTCCACGGAGGCGAGAAGGCCTATTAGGGACGGTGACGAGTGGGAAAGGGAGACAGAAGAGTGAGACCTCGAAACAGGCGCCAACACGGAAGACCAAGGCTGCTGTGGACCGCCACCAGAAGAACAGAATGTTAAGGTAGTGTCCGTCCGGCATTGCACAGCGACCACCGCACCATGCAATTGCTGTCCCAACTGCTATGCAGAATAGAGTCACAAAGACAATGTCCGTAGCTCCGCCGTTGGGAAACAACTGAAGCAAAAGAAGTCCAACTCTCTCTCCCTCCAGCCCAGCACGACCTCCCTGATCTTGATCTCTTTTGGACTAGCTTCTTCGTGAGAGTCCAGCTCACCTCCCTCCTCTTGATCTCGCCTGGACTGGATCTCACCTGCTTTAAATACTTCTCTCTCCCCCAACGATAATATTTTCATCAGACTTTGCTGCCGAGCGTTTCTTCGCACGTGTAAGCCAGGTAAAAGCGTCGTGTTTTCAGCCGAAGTGAAAACAAAGCGGTAGAAAGGAAGCTGACAGCATAGAATTTCCGACCAACTGCCGGAAATGACATTTAAACCAGTCAGCGTCGCGGACAGTAATGTGGTTAGGCAAGCAGAGTTTGCGTTCCGAACCTGGTTTCGTTGATGCGCTAAATGACCGTCGACTATCTCGATCGCTTTGAAAATATGTGTGCATCAAGATAACGCACGGATCGCTAATCTGTGTGTCAAAATTAAAATCTGTGCGTAATAGACCCGCAGTTGTGCGATATCGGGAGCACTGTTGTACATTGTTTTGTTGTTTTAAACAGCAGAAATGCTGAAGGGACTAACTGTTCGAAAATTTGTGTTCGATGGTTTGATGTTCGTGTGTGTATGTTTTGTTTTACATTAGTGTATGGATTGATTTTTGTAGATTCGACCGGAAAAGGGATTTACAAATGAGACCGAGTTTGGTCGTCCTGAAGAGACTCCGGGCTGTTGACAGGACGTTACAATCCATTTGCTAACTAGCTAACTACAGTAATAATAATAATGTACATTTATCATGCGCTCTTCAACGCCCTGAGCGCTCACACGATACATATTAACCTAAATACAATATTATATACACACGTAGAGCACAGTCCTACCAAAACAATTTACATATTTTATGGAAACACACCCACTCACACACACACACACACACACACACACACACACACACACACACACACACACACACACACACACACAATGACTAGCAGAAACTGGGTACTGATATTAGTTGGGACGGAATTACTGTGAGAAGAGGAAGGTTTTCAGTTTGGCTTTGAAAGCTGACGGGGTTGAACAGTGTATACGGTCTAAGGAAGTGAATTCCAAATGTGGGGTCGAAAGCAAGAGAAAGTGCGAAAGCCAGCAGTCTTGAGTTTGTCTTGCTGGATTTTCAATGGCTTGGTTGTATGTTTGATACACATTCTGGCAATTGTCTGACTAGCTCCTTTAGCTGAGTGTTTTGTCACCGTCTGGTTGGCTTCTTTGGGTGAATGTTGTAAACATTTGGCACTTAATCTGATTAGCAACTACTTATGCTATTATCTGTTCACATGTTTGGTGTTGTCGGTTTTGTTGTTGTTTAAAATATTAGGCCCCTAGAACTTGTCAGAAATTACGCCACACAGACTTTTATTGAATGAACTTGACTGATTGCTTGATACAGCAGGTTTATAACAACCGTGCTTGACCTCAGCACATGAACCACATTTTCGTCGCTAAATGCTCTTTGCGCGCGTGGAGGAACTGTGGGCAAAGGGGTGCGGGGAGAGGGAGTGAGGGTTGCAAACAAATGTGATTTCAGCTGCCGCCGAAGAGATGCAATGTCTTTGCTTGGTGGAGTGTGTTCTCGTCGAATCCAGAAATGGAACAGCTATAGTTAGCTATATGTGAACAGCTAACAGTCCAGTATAGGTCGTCTACCCTTACAAGATATAGCCATCTTGGTTGACTGGGTGTGTAAAACTCAGTCATCTACAACTCTATATTGCTACCTGTACTGTTTGTGTGCTACGTTTTTCAAGCAGTTCGTGAATTTTGTGTGAATTACTGGCTGTAACTAACGTAAACAAAGGCGCCATCCCGTCGGGAGTAGCTCACAGCTGCTGTGTACACTTTAATCATTTGTTGTGATCTTGTTCTTCACTTCTGTTTCTGACATTATGATGGGGAGAACTGATAAATCGCGCGTCAAGTCATGTGTGTGGGGGAGGGAATCTTTGTGTACATGCGCGTGTGCGTGCGTGCGTGCGTGTGTGTTTCATTTTTGAAGAAGGAAAAAAAGAAGTGTATGTGCGTGCCTGTATACGTATTCATGGTATCTGGCACAAGAAAATGGAAACAAATAACCCTAACAAGCTTGTTAGTGGAGATGTGAAAGAGCTCACTCTCCCACGACGAGAGAGAGAGAGAGAGAGAGAGAGAGAGAGAGAGAGAGAGAGAGAGAGAGAGAGAGAGAGAGAACAGCTTAGTTTTCTATGAAGATGACTTGTCCCCATTCCTGCTTATAGAGATGCCAAACAGCTGACTGTTCCACGAAGATAGCTGTCTGCATATCGTCGGGCTGTGAACATTACAGGCCTCCATGCCTGCTGCTGTAAACTGAAACAACTCATTGTGCTATGAAGATCAGCTGCCCTATCGCCAGCTGCCAGGGATGTGAAATGACTCATTGTTCCCCATCGCTTTGACTGTTTTCATACCTGATGGCAGATATGTGAGCAGCTTGCTGCCCCATGAAGATCAGCTACCCTCAAAACAGCTAACAGTCCAGTGAAGCTCGTCTACCCTTACAACTGCTGCTAGTGAGGTGAAAAGGCTCACTGCCCCATGAAGATGGTCTACCCTTACAACTACTGCTAGATCAGCTGCCCTCACACAGCTCACTGTCTCACTGATAAGCTAAACGTATAGCTGCTCCTACAAAATGAAGTGAAACTGCTCACTGCCAAATAAAGATCAGCTACTCATACACGTGCCGCCATAAAGGTAAAACATCTCACTGTCCCATTAAGGTCATGCAGCTGCTCTCATACAGCTCACTGTCTCATGGATAAGCTGTGTGTACAACTGCTGCTAGTGAGGTAAAACCGCCCACAGACCCATGAAGGTCAGACGCCTTCCTACCTGCCTGTCGAGACGTCAGACAGTACAGTTTCACGGTCTTGTCATTTCCAGAGAAAGTGACCAGAGATGTTCCTGCAGAAATGTGAGGCAGTTATTTGTCCCACGCCATTGTTTATCACCTACGTTTACATCTAGTAGAGGTGTCAGACAACTAGCTATTTTTCACCTGTGTTTATACTTGTTGGTAGAGGTGTGAGACAGCCCCATGCTACTGAGGATCACCTATGTTTACACTTTCGGGGAGAGATGTGAGACTACTAGTCCTATATTGTAGATCATCTACGTTTACACGTGTTGGTAGAAGTGTGAGGCAGCTACCCGCCCCATGTTACTGTAGATCACCTACGTTTACACCTGTTGCAGAGGAGAGAGACAGCTAGCTGTTTCACGTCATTGTATGTGATCGACATTAATCACACCTGTTGGAAGAAAAACGAGGTAGTTAACTTACTGTCCCAGTCTTTTATTGTAGATCAGCTACTTTGAAATGATACATTTGTTGGTACAGCGGGAGAGACAGCTAGCTAACTGCCCAGAGCTACTGTCAATCACATATGTCTTCGTTTCGTTTCAGTGCTGCTTTACGTCCACAGAGACCGTGCGGACTATTAGGGGCGTCCACCTTTTCTTTTTTTTCCACACAGCTCCTGAGCTCTGACGTCACCCGTGTTTATACCTGTTGTCAGAAGAGTAACACAGCTAACTGCCCCATGTCATTTTCGGTCTTAGGCTTAGCCCTGATATAACCCTATGTAGTTGACTGGGCTCAAAGCACCAACTAACACCTCCGCCTTGGTCTATACCCACTGGAAGAAAGAGGAAGCGGCTAACTTTCCCGTGATAATGTATACCAACTACGTTTTGTCACAGACGGGAAACAGCTTATCACCTTATGAAGACCAGCTGCATCGTGTGTACTTTACACCTGCTGGTCCTTCATGCGGTGGTAAACTGCGGCAAAGACACGAAACTGGCCCTCCTCATGACCTCCAATCACGTCACACCACAGAAGGTTCCGGGCTGCCAAGCAGTCGAGTACTTCAGCCAATCAGAACGCCACAATTAATATTCCGCGCGAAAAACCCGAAGTGTGCCCGCCATGGTTTCCCCACAAGCTGCAGCACAGCAACGGAGCGAAAGACTGGTGCGATTCTGAGCCAAATGTTCAAAATATCAGAGAGATCAAATGCAGTCAAATGAGGTATAGTGCTATCATTTGATTGCTGAATCAGACACGATCGAAGCATCGTGCACTCCATCGCCGGTCAAAACAATACAAGATGCTGGTCAGACCATCGAAAACTTGTGAGGCAAGGGGAGGGTCTCGCAGCTCAGCGCGGAGCCCTCCATTGCTCATAAGTTTTACTGGGGTGAATTCAGTTCAAGACAGCGCCCAACATAAAGTGCAACCATTGCGATGTACGCACCTGTCCAAGGAATCAGCCCTTTGAGGCGATCCGCCTTGGCTGTCACAACACACTAACACCAGCAAGAACGCCAAGGATACATAAAATGTTGTTATACGCTGCACAATTACGTGGGGACTATTTTCAGCCATGATAAACTCCCTGCATAACAACATCCACCCTCTAGAAATGGAGATAAATCCTCTGAAGACGACGTGTGGCTGCCCACATGGCGGAGTAATTAAATCACCTCCACCCCTCAAAAAAGGTCATGCAAGCAATCCTCTCGCCCATATACCGGTTGAGTGTTCAGCTGGGGAAAGGTACAACAGCACTGGAGGGATTTTGGGCAAAATCTTTCATTCTTATGTCACATGCACCAGCTTCACCACTTGGATGGATTCAAAACAAAAACAAAACAAAAACGCGTTATAAAAGCCTACCATCTCTCATTTAGAATCACATGCCATAAGAACGCAGTGAGTCTGCTCGAAAGCGGAGAATAGCGCTATATAAAAGCCTCAACAACAAAAACACCACCACCCTCCAGGTCCCTGTCACCTGGCAACAGGGACTGCCGGAGCTGCTGGTCATCGTGGTGGCCTTCGAGGAGCTCAGCTTCTGTTCTACTTTTACAGGAGAGTGCAAACCTCGTGGCGGGTTTTCTCTACAAGACCCCCCCCCCCCCTCCCACCTTCGTTTGTCTTTCTAGTAAGTACAGTGTATGCCTACAACTCTATGCATTCGTTCCTTTCATTCGTGTCTGTCTCACTATATGTCTCACTGCCATCCTTGATCTATACCATTTCCCTTATTTACAGCTACCTGCCAGCAGCCCCGAACTGAAGCCTGGCCCGGATGCCTGACCCCCCCCCCCCCCCCCCTCTTCCCCACCGGTCTGAAATCGCAGACCTTTCATTTGATTCCCCTTTCCTATCCCCTCTTGTTCTTCTACTTGTAGCCTTGGTGCTCAGTCTTGTCCTTTGTTGTTGTTGCTAATGGCCTGTTCTCCCGATTTTATTCCAGTCTTGTTATATTCAAATGTTTCATTAAGAGGTAGACTCTTTTAAATAGCTCTTGTTGAACAGCTATTCGAGAATGATGGTTGGTGGTATGTGGTATATGCAGCCTGCTGCCATTATAATGTGAGCAAGTGCTCTTTGTACGTTTTACAATAATCCCGCCCCGCTTAACGGATCAATGCAATTTCATTACTGTACTTTAGTAACTGACCCGGGAACCGGAGCAGACGACGCTTTTGTTTTGAAGCGCGGCGTGTGGCGTAACGCCACATGGCCTTCACACAGCCGACCGGCGATAGCCGCCAGTGCGCGCCTTTTTCAAATCTGTTTTTCTCCCTTAACATTTTGACCGCTTGTTTGTTTACCTACTCTTTGTCTATCTAGTCCTTTTTATGCACTAAGCTATGTATAATATAATTTGGCATCTTAGAATGTTTATTTAACGTTTATTCAGACACCGGATCGAGCTTAATTAGTAGCCGATGCCTCTCTAGGTCCATTCTTTTATAGCCGTCGTCTGCATGGCGCGCTTTGTTTAGTACTAGTAAATGGTAGTGAAATGTTGTTTTGATTCGATTAAAGTAATTCTGTGTCGATCAATGCGTTGTCGTATAGTATTTTGCTTAGCTGACTTCATGTTTAGTGTTTATTTTGGGCTGAAATTAACTTATTAAGTATTGTGTACTGTAGAAGCTAAGTTGTATTCATAGACTACTTAATCTCACTATCAGCGCTGCTGCGACTAAGGTTACGCGCCCCAGGCGAAAGTTCGCACCGATTGTTTTAATGCGACGTTTGAGTTTGTCTTGCTCCTCTTACAGAGCGTTGTATTGTAATTGTTATGTACCATTTTAACCGTGGGAGCGTGCTCTTTATTCCGATGTAAGTTTTAGTGACATTTATATTTTGTACATTGTGTTAGTTGTGATTTAGTTGTACGAATCTGTATATAGACAGGCGCAAGCCACGCTTCCCACTCTTGTTGTAAATAAAATAAGTCATGTGTGTACATTTTGTTTATACGGTTTAAAAGATTGTAACTGTAGCTTTTATTTGATGTTTTTGATGTTTTAATTAGTTTAGTTATTGTAGAGGAAAGTGTATTTGTGCGGGCCAGGGAAACACAATTGTCAGCCATTTTGTGGTCCAGAGGGGCGATTTTACTGTAGCGATAGCGTGTGTTCCCTGTGGCCCGCGCCGTTCTCTTATCTATGCGTGAGCGTGAGGATTTTGTGTGTGTGCTGAAAACTGTCTGCGGCTGAACAAGTAAAAACTGATTGCTGCCATACGCCTGCTGTGGTCTCCACTTTATTGACTCCGCTGCCTGTGTCTTGTCCTTTGACCACTCCGCACCATTACAATAATATGGCAGTAGTAATTGTCATGGTGTATGTATCAAAATAAATCGTAATTGTTGTCCATTCCACTAAAAAAATATTTTTAAATACCTGGTATTGATAAATCGGACCAAAGGGTCGACAAATAGGACATGTTGTAACCGCATGTCTTTTTTCTTTATATATATACAATTCTGGCAATATAAATGCATCTAACTCTTCCAAAATGGGTTTCACGTCTGTGTGTGTGTATATATATATATAAAATGTGTGTTTTGATTTTTATTTGTGTCTAGACTGATTTTGTGCTTGAGAACAGTTCAGAATTGACCGCCATTATTATTACTTACCTTCCAGCATGTCAATCCAGCTTCGTTCTGAGGTGGCTCTGTGCAGGTGACGAGAAGTTAAAATCCTGGAACTTTTACCTCCCAGCATGTCCATTCTGCATTCGTCCCGAGGTGACCCTGTGCGGTTAATGGGACGTTCAACTCCAAGAACACTCACGAACCAACCACCCTACATTTGTTCCTTCTACATCAATCCAAGGCTCAGTTTCAACACTGAAAGCCAACCATTTTTTTTTCCCTTCTTCTTGTGAACGTGTCACAAAAAGAGAAGCAACAGGTGCATGCAACAGCTGTTTGAAGCTCTTCGTTTGCAATTTCTACAGTGCGCGTACGGTGGCTATGCTACGCTGCTCAGAATGAGCTCTCGAATATCAGGCGCCTGTGCCTTACCACGCAGGCGCAGAGTCCGTCAGCGCCGAGCAACAAGCATGATACACCGCCGCCAGCTGTCCAGTTGGAGTTGTGAGCATTTTTTCTTGCCATATCATGGCGAGTGGTAGCCCTGCAAGATAAATGCTTCAGTCGTGTATTTGCGCGCGCGCGCGCGTGT
>OY757549.1:13737539-13740039 GCA_963584105.1 Alviniconcha strummeri
TAGACGCTTTTTGACGGCTCTTGTTGGGCAGCCATTTGAAACTGATGGTAAGTGGTATATGGCAGCCTGGGTAAAGGGGGGGGGGGGGGGGGGGCGAGGAGTTTTCGCCCCCACCTCAGGTCTAGCCTGCGGCGTAAAAACTCAAGTTACTCGCTCAACACGAGCTTTGTTATTATTGAATTCAGTGTGTGTGTGTGTGTGTGTGTGTGTGTGTGTGTGTGTGTGTGTGTGTGTGTGTGTGTGTGTGTGTGTGTGTGTGTGTGTATGCGTGCGTGCGTGTAACCTGTCCAGCAACAACGAACAAATTATTGAGTTACCAAACAAACAAGCTAAAAATATAATAAAACAGCTAAAATTATAACTTGTATAGTTGCAGCCGGGGTCCCCATGTTTTATTTACAATCTACCGACTTGACGAAACGACATCATTCATGTGAATCTTGCATTTTGATAGAAAAAGAAGTTGATCGTGAAGTTTATGTAGACACGTCCGGTAACTCCAGGACGATGAGAACGTACTGGTTGATGACCGACTTTGCCCTCCAGTGCCCGGAAGTTGGTCTATAATCACAAAGTCGACCTCCTGCACAAAAGAGCGGCCTCGGTGATGACATTGTCACTTTCTTTTGGTGGCATTTCAATCCACTCGAAAAAGCACTCTGAACTGATACTAGTGCTGTTGCTAGCAGATCGAGACTGCTACCCAAAAGCAAAAGATAATGGGTGAAATAGACTCGACACAGAGCAGTTCCAAACAGTTGCATATCTACTCTTTTACTGCCGAGGATTTTCATGCAAATTAAGTTGGAAATTTATGCCCACATTCGAAACTTTCCTTTGCCCTTCACACCCCATTGTCTATATTTCGCTTTTTACTGATCTGCTCTTCGCCTCTTGGACTCAGTGCCGACTGTCCTTTAATTCAAATTTACACAATGTGCAGTAGTCGTCCATGCTTTGATTGAATCTTTATTACTGAGTTATGCTTCAGTGTTTCTCCTTCTCGTGTATACCTCTTACAATGAAATACAATGTTGTTATTATTTTAAAAGACGTCAGTTGGATTGATCCAGTCTTCTCTGCTTTACGCGGAATTGTTCCTGTGTGCGCATGCCTTTGGAATTCCAGTTTCGGGTACGTGTTTCAGTGCATCCCACGTAATTCCAATCTCGGTTTGGTCACTTGTCAGAGCAATCCATAACCATGAGACCGGAATGCCTGCCACGTGAATTCCAACTCGTTTGGTCGCTCATCCTTTTCGGTATATTGCTGAAAGCCAAACGATGTGAGCAAAACTCCAAAAGACAGAGATGCGGGGCAGGTGGACGGTGAAAAGGGAAGCTGGGTGGAGGGTGGAAATGTTGGAGGTGAGGGGCGGGGGGATTTAGTTACCGAGGGTGGGGACTCGATCAGCCCTAAACACAACATCTGCACAGTTAGGGTGTATGTGGATAAAAAGCGCTTGGATAGCTAAGCACTACGTTGGCAGCGGGGAAGAAAGAGTGCCTGGAAGTGTCCGTCCTGGATGTGCGACATCAGCAGTTTTCCCGGTTGCCCTGCTGATGGTTTGCGGTTGGGTAACAGCTAGGGTACTGCCTCTCCGGGGTTGGAAATCATCGACAATGCCATGGGTGACTGGGGATACCGTCGTGGCCATGGGCACAGCCGCCCGGTAGCAAGATCCAGGGTCGTGCAGGTGAGGTTCCGACATGTTAAGATGCTTTCTTTGGTTGAATTGAAATTGCTGTGTCATGCACTTTGCAGCTCTGCTCGAAACCGTCTCAAGACCGTTGGACACTCGTTGCTGGTGGAGGAAGGGCTGGTTCCGTACTGTGACATTGTCGATAAATCCGGATTCTGTGGTGAAGATTGTCAAGAAATTCTTTATTCCTTCAAGGGAAAATGTGGGTGCCACACATAATGAACAAAGACAGTGTACATATGTAACAGATTAATTGCATACCTTGTTCCGGTCACTCGTCAGTACAGTCAATCCAATGGGACCAGAATACCAGTCTTGTGAACTTCAACCTCCCAATGATGGCAAATCTCGTTCAGACGCCCTTCAATCACCAGACTCTAAGTCTACTACATGTGGTGATTTACGCATTAGGCACCATGAGGTATGTTTGGGACCTCTCAGCTCATACTCTTATACTCCGTATCCTACATGAGTGGTGGTTTAGGAGTCATCGAGTACGATGACTTTGGACATTACAGACAGTAGTGACGGAAGTCACCACAAGGTATGTTTAGACAGACGAGTGTGGTTGTTAAGTCGCCTAGGGGTACGTTTAGACTCTGGCTGTAGAGTAGACGAGTGTGTGGATAAATCGCCCCATGGTACGTTTTGACTCTTTCTGGCTCTGAACACCGCTGACCAATGTGGTGCTTTAGACGCCACAGGGTATGTTTCAATTCTTTCTGGCTCTGGACATCACAGGCGAATGTGGTGGTTCAGACGCCACGGGGTACGTTTTGACTCTTTCTGGCTCTTGAC
>OY757549.1:13745039-13752539 GCA_963584105.1 Alviniconcha strummeri
CAGGAGGAGACGTCACTAGCTGATCTTCGTGGTGGTCAAGAAGGCTGGAAGGGAGATCAGATACTACCTGTGTGTTAGGGAACGCCATTTCTGGTCGACGTGTAGGCTCATTGGTATCTGATCATTCTAACAAGACTATTTCGACAGGCCCTTCAAGGTGAAGGAACATGAGCACGAACCAAAAACAACAAACGAGTAACACACAGCAGTTAAAGAAGCTTTCCGGCGGCGCCAAATGCATCACTTGTATCTCGTGCTTCTGTTCACATCACTGGAAGAACGAATTAGAGAAATGTTTGTTCACATTTTTTTATCATGTTAAATTCACCGCAATGGTTGACTGGGCGTAAAACACCAAGTTACATACTTACTATAATGTTAAAGTAGAATGAGGCGTTTTCGTGCTTTTCTAAGCGCTCAGATATCATTTGAGCCGAACCGAACTGAGCTGAACTGAACCATAATTATATCTTTATTAGCTTTCACTCTCGATCTCTCTCAATCTCTGTCTGTGTCTGTCTATCTGTCTGTCTCTCTCTCTCTTTGTTTGTCTCTGCCTGCCTGCCTGTCTGTCCGTCTCTCTCTCTTTCTCAAGAATCAACGAACAAAGACTTATTTAATTGGTGTTCGAAAGACGCCGCGCGAACTGGACAATAAAGACCCGAATCGCCAACGGCAACTCTCTCCCGGCATGCGAGTAAGCACAAGGTACAAAAACTCCACCAAAGATATGTCCCTTTTTTTTCTTAGTATCAGACTTCACCAAAAGCCAGTCTACGGTCAGGTAAATGGTCAGAGCAGTCACACAGACCCATCATCGAACGCCAAAAAAGTAAGCAAGTAAATAACTTGGTGTTTTACGCCAAGTCCCGCCGAGGTAGAAGAAGAATACTGACCCATGAAGGGAGCCATAATTGTTGCGGATCTGCAGGGGGTCGAACCTCAGGACGTTGTTCCCGCCGTGCGCGTTGGCAGCCAGGTAGAGACGGTCGTCGAAGTCGCTGTAGTGAAGACGGTTGATCCAGGATGAGGCAGTGTTGAATCAGCTCCTCCTCTGTAACGTTTTGCGATGTTTGCATAAGGGAATTCAGGAGGCTCCGAGAAGAGAGGTTTGGCTTGTAAGAGAATAGTGACATTAAGGAATTCAACTTAAATCGTGGTGTTTTTAAACCCGTATGCTATTTAAGGTTTAATTACCTGCGCTTGTTCTTTCTTTTATTCGTTTGCTCGTTGATACAATGGTGCATGTCCCTTCGCTGCTCACGTGTGTATATTTGTCTATGTTAATAGCTATTGTTAAAAAGGAGGGAGAGGTGAAGATTGAGAGAGAGAGAGATTGAGAGAGAGACAGAGACACACAGAGAGACAGAGAGAGAGATGTGGACTGTGAAGAAAGATGGGGTTTGAACGGACACCTAAAACTCGCAATACTTTCACGGCAACTTGCCGGATTACTCTTGGATGTTTATTTCGGGACTGTAGGGTCACTTTGTTGTTGCTGTTGTTGTTGTTGAAAGCTCTGGCTAGCTCCAGACCGTTTTTGACCAACCGTCTAGGCAGTAGTCCCGCCAGCGCTGTGTTGTCGCTGTGTAGTCCAAGGCTATGACGCAGGAGATCTTGAGGTCGGCTCGATCCATGTAGCTGCAGATGATGATCTGACACAAAGACACAGGAGAACACTGTCAGGTAGGCTCTGCCTGTCTGTCTCTGTTTCTCTCGCTCGCTCGCTTTCTCTTCTTAGGTGACCCTGTGCGGTTAACGGGATGTTAAAATTCCAAACACACAAACACTCTCTCTCTCTGTATCTTTGTCTCTGTCTGTCTCTGTCTGTCTGTCTGTCTGTCTCCCTCCGCCCAGTCCTTCCACTACTTGTGAGAGTGCCTCCCTCCACCCCCCCCCCCCCCTTACTGTTCTTTATAAGATAAGCATTGACTGCTTCTGTTTTCTTTTCCAGTACTAGTTATATAAACTGATCAGATGTTCTACTGCCTTAGTTGTTGGTTGTACGCTCATAGTGTATCAAGTGATGTATGCATGTGTGCATCTGGCGCTGTGAACACGCTGTTTTGTGTGGAAATTCTCATGTATAACGTTTCACTCACTCATTCATGTCTATATGTATATAAATGATGCCTGTAGTGTAATTTTATATTTACTCATCAGTAGCTTAGCAAGGACTAGTTGTCAGACAGGTTTCTGACTAAACCTAAACTACAATCCTAGCAAAATTAAGTTTTCGAGTTCTCTCTCTCTCTCTGTGGTGTCCTGCCATTGCATTGTTGCCAAATAGCCAGGACCCTCCAAGTCTCGCCGTAAAACGGCGTTATCTAGCGTTACTCCGCGTGACCTTAGAGATTTTGCGCCGGCGATTTTTCCGAACGTGCAAGGCTGGTGGTCAGCGAGAGAGCGAGTCGAAGTCTAATAGTTCTGCTAGTGTAGATGTTGTTTTTTAAATTAAAAAAAGAAGGTGAATCTGCACTGTGTAGCGGTGACTGTAACGACAGTAGAAAGACAGAATCTAGGTTCTTATACATAAACAAACAAAAACAAAAAAAATAAGTGTAACCGCTTTTTAAAATATTTAATTCCAAATAAAAGACACAAGACTTCACATTGTTTCATTTATTATTTTCTTTTTAAAGCAAATTACTGGGTGACGAATTGAGAATACTACGTAATGATGATAATTATATACCGCTAACAGACTGCTAATAAATTGATGAGTAGATGGAACTAAAGTGATAAACCCTGAAACACAAAACAAACAGCACCTGTTGCAATACATGCGAACATTTTCGACCTATACATCACGATCACATGCATGCACACCGGCAACAGCTGTCAAAATACACCCTGCCAATATCCAACCACCAATCCAACCACATGTAAACTCACACAACATCCCCACACTCCTTCATTTCATCCACTTAATGACTTATTCAGTCTCTCCATAGACACAATGTACAATATTCCGAACGGTGCAACATAACACCACCGATCAACTGTTTTGTTATTTGTTTTTCATTATAATGATAGTAGTCAGAAAAGAATAGCAACAATTCAACTACATTCTCAAACCAATATATATTATAAATGTACTTAACCTGCGTGAGACAAGGTTGTTGTGTTTTTTATTACTTTTTATAACAATAACCTGCGGCCGGTTTACTAAATTATTTCCTGACCCGCTGATAATCCCTGACGTAAAACATTTACCTAATAAATTATGATGTCACGTCAATGATGACGCGACGTATTACGTTCTACTACTTACTTGTAATAAATATTCATGTTGCCATGCTGGGCGCGTGCAGGTCCACATCACAATCAGCTGCTGACTCTATTCTACTATTACTATGAATCTTTGTCTCTCATACCCACAAACACCCACAATCAGCGCTCAAAACCGCCGGTCACACTAGTATGACATGCAAAGGTAAAACTGTCGAATGTTTTTTGTTTTTTTGTTTTCAACATCAACAAACAATCGCTGGCAATGGTTGGCAAATGGCTGAAGAAAGTTCGGAGAGTCGACTACATGTCCTCAGTCAAGATATGCGACAGTATTCTCATGGCACTTTGTCGATTCGGAAAACCGGTACCTCAGAATCCTGTCCCAACACTTGTTGCATACATTGACTTGGAATGCGGGGTGCAAAACCCAGACGTGACCCCACTGAAACTTGATGTGTTGAGAGAGCCACAAAAAAATCGGAAACAAGAATGACGTACTGCTAGAACTGTAAAACAAGATCCGAACACAGAAGATTGTCATGCCAAAAAAATTCCAAACACTGGACACCAAAACCGCATAACAAAATACAGCTCAACCAAAAGCAGATCAGTGTGCTACATCTCATTTTTCACCGTTAAACTGTTGTTTAAGTGTTGATTTGTAATTTGAAAAGGGAGCTTACCCCCGAAAATTCGCATTTTTTTTTTTTTTGTCATAGTAAATAGCGTTTAAAAAAAAAAAAAAAAAAAAATGTTTGGATCCTGATCGAGCCACAGCAAAAACGTTGAACAACACACACCACTTGTCAACGAGAATGCAGCGTTCTTCATCTTCACTCAGACTGTTGTCAAAGAGATTGTGGTGACATCACGGCATTGCAAATCTGCAGCCAGTTCAAGTGAGTGTTACTGTCAGTTTTTCATCATCTTCAGTAAAATTACCAACTTCATTATTTTGAAGACAACGTACTTGTGAGTATGTCACTGCGGCGGAAACGGAGGGGGCGTGGTGGTGAAGGAAGGTGGATTTAATGTATTTGGATGTGAAAATTCTTTCTTTTAGTGAAAATTTAACATGGGACCTCAACATGAGCAATGATCTTGACGCATGCGCACATGAATGAAGGCGCGACAGGCACTGGTGAGAATTTTAAATTGTATTAACTTTGTTTTTACTTTATACTTTGCACTTTCCCTTTTAGTGTTTAGTTTGTTTGGTGTTGGGTGGTGGGGTGGGGGAGCGGTGAACTATAAACATTAACATGAATACTAATTATTAGCACAAATATATATAAATATAAGGTTAGTGTGTGATATAAATAATAGTTATACTAAAATCTGTGATGTTTCCCACGCGGGATTTATACTGCAACGTGTGATTCCACAATTTTCAGAAATGAAGTTGAAACAATGCCACTTTTCAGCTACTCCACCCCACGATCATGAATGACTATGTGAGCCGCACTCAGGACCAGTTTCCACCCGCCCTTGGAGAACAAGACACTTCTGTACTGAAGACAGAGGCGTTAAAAAAAATCTGAAGCACACCATCAGGTACTCTTCTGAATTATTTATTTGTTTCTATACCGCAGCATCGATCAGATAGAAATCGATTTCTTTGGCAGATGTTTTTCTTGAAAGATTTATTCAAACTCTTGAAGAAAAAAAACGACGATGTACTCCAGTAGCTAAGTAACAAAACAACAACAACAACAACAACACACACACACACACACACAACCACACAAAATGATGGGGGAAGGGTAGGGAAGGGGGAAGGGGGGGGGGGAGAAAGGATAGCGGGGAATGTCAGAATGTATCTATGACGTTTGATCAGACTGTTTTTCCGCTCTTGTTTTCTTTTGTTGTACTTGCAGTAAGCTTTCATTTTATCATTAGCGTGAATGTGAGTGGGCTAGTACTTGGCACCAGGACTTGTTTGGGGAAATAGGGTTGAATTGTTGTTGTGTGGGTGTGATAGTGATGATGAATGAACCAACACCAGGAAATATTCCTTGTAGTTTTACTCGCTGGCAAAAATAAAACTCGTGTCTAATTGTGTCTTATCAGCTCTAGATCCTGCCTCCCATATTTATGTTCCCACGAGCGTTCGATCTGATCACAGCGTTGTACAGGTCAGTGGAATGCACGAAGATCTGAAGCTAAATAGCATTCAAAAGAATACAGTTTGCCAAATTTGATCGCAGCTGGTATCAGCAGGGCTGAAGATGAATGCATGGAAGGCATGTCTTGATTTGCTGACGCAAGAGGCTATATATTTTCCAAGCGTTATATTTTTCATGACGAGCCGTAACACCTTCATGCCCCATCCTGTAAAATTTCCGGGCTGAAAGATGCATGGACGCGCCTGCACACAGTATATTTACTGGTCCTATAACACATCTACTTTTAATGCTATGCGATTTTATGAAAATCCTCTCACATACCGGTGTGAAAAAGAAAACAAAAAAGCTTAATGGTTTCAAATTTTGCACTTCTATAGGTTGTTTTCAGTTGACATCATGCCAGTGAAAGGGGTTAATTGCGACCTCTGACCTGCAAGGCTCATACTTGCTCGTGAAGTGGGTCCACGGCGACATCCGTCAGCACGTCGCCGATCTTCTCTGGGTCGTCGGCGCTGCCGATGGTGGTTCCATCCACATCAAAGACTTGCACGGCCGGTGAAGACGGGGGCTCCCCACTCCCCCTCCCTCTCCTCCGGGGACACCACCACCGCCACCGTGCCGTCCGTGGCCAGGTCACTGTAACACCTGTCATGGGGACAGGCCATGGCTGCACGTGAAACACGGATCACAGCTACAGTCCTAGGTAATATGGACGTGAACATCGAGCACAGACCCGGTGTTGTGGCTGGAGGCTATAATTTTTTTATTTATTTTTTATACATGTACGTGTAGAGACTTTAGGTTACTTGAAATCGAGAAGAATTTTTTTCCAATAAGACTTCGAGGTCATATATTTTCAAAAGGGCGTTTATGTTTGAAAATCATCATAATGGAATCACAAAAACGCAACCAGTGTGAACACGTGTGCTCACTCGCATGCACACATTTTCTGTCTGTCTGTCTCTCTCTTTAATACATTCCAACAAACAATAAAAATATAATAATAATAAATAAATAAAAATAAGCATATTATTTATTTTTTTCATAAATAAGGCGGTCAAATCACAAAACCCAACACATTCCCGAGCAAACAAGGCAAGTAGGCTCTGTATGAGAGAGCAGCGTATCCATCCACAAACCTATGTTTATTTTTTATATCTATAGGTCCATGGCTTCTGGTTTTGATGCTGGGCCCGAATTCTGCGTCCTAGCTTTCCCCACCTGGGGCAGCTGACAAATTAAAGGGTGGCTCACGTTTGTTCCAGAGGACATGGTCCAGGTCACGGTTGAAGAGAGCCAGGCCTTGGTCACTCTGGATCAGGATTAGGCGGCTGTTGCCCTTCTCTCGAATGACCAACTCGGTTGACCTGTGGGCAGAGCAACACGTCATGAGTGCTGCCGCAGGACGCATGTGTGTTTGTCTCTCTCTGGTGTCTGGCCCTGTCTCTCTCTGTCCATCTGCGTCTGTCAGTCTGGCTTGCTGTCTGTCCATCTGTCCGTCTAACCATCCATTTATAAATGTAACTACCAGCCTGCCAATCTGTCTTCTAAATAGTCGGAGCCTTTAAGAGAAAGAGAACTGGACACTAGATTGATCAATGTCCTCTATTCCTTACTTCTTCGGCCATTCTGCAAGTTCAGTAAAACAGCTAGGCAGAAACCAGAGCCAATTACGCCCAAGGCAGCCCGGCTTAAATAAAAGTAGAAGAGAAACAGGGATGGGGTGGGTTTTGCGTTGAAGACAGGCCTGTGACTAGGTGGAAAACGAATCTGGTTTTGCTGAACATGCACGCAGCGTTGTCTGCGGGGTGTTTCCCACCTCACAGGCCAGTCTTCAGCGCAAATCACAGTCTTAATTACCATCTTCGTGCAGAGTTTATACCGGCTGTTACAATTTTGCTGAGACCATGTCTAAATGTTATGTAGTCTGTGTATTATAATGTTATTTGTGTTGATCACAATAATGTTGGGGTTCTCTTTTATCCAATACACTAACACATGGCTGAGTCACAAGGCATTCTTTATTACTAGAGACATAGACATATAACAACTAGCACAGAGGACAGAGGAACGTGTGATGGGTAGCAGGAACAAAGAGCAAGTGGGCATGCCAGTGTGTGAGAAGCAGTGAAGAGAGGGG
>OY757549.1:13757539-13798780 GCA_963584105.1 Alviniconcha strummeri
AAGAGCTAAGACCTGAATCACCTGCGGTAAACTCGCACGTGTCATGCGATGAGTAAATCCAAGATGGCTACGGCCTATATAGTATATTAGACTGATGTCTGTAAGCTTTACCCTCTTCACCTGCGGCTTATTGTGGCTAGAGCAGAATGTGAATGTGAATCGTTACAGTTGACGGCTCTGAAAAAACTCATCCAGTGACGCGGAGTGGCACTAGTAGAGCGCAACGCCGGCGTGGATGAGTCCGGCGTCAAAGACAGGAAATATTTGCTACGGTGCTTCCTTGTTACTAAAACAAAACACAGAGAAATAATGTAAAATACATATTTAACATTAAAAAGAAAAAGAAAAACGAAACAAAAAAAGCCGCTGAAGGTTGCTGTTGATCAGTGTTGTCAGCGGGCGGTTGTCACGTAGTGCACTTTTTTTTTTTTATGTGTGTGTGTGTGTGTGTGTGTGTGTGTGTGTGTGTGTGTGTGTGTGTGTGTGTGTGTGTGTGTGTGTGTGTGTGTGTGTGTGTGTGTGTGTGTGTGTGTGTGTGTGTGTGTGTGTGTGTGTGTGTGTGTGTGTGTGTGTGTGTGTGTGTGTGTGTGTGTGTGTGTGTGTGTGTGTGTGTGTGTGTGTGTGTGTGTGTGTGTGTGTGTGTGTGTGTGTGTGTGTGTGTGTGTGTGTGTGTGTGTGTGTGTGTGTGTGTGTGTGTGTGTGTGTGTGTGTGTGTGTGTGTGTGTGTGTGTGTGTGTGTGTGTGTGTGTGTGTGTGTGTGTGTGTGTGTGTGTGTGTGTGTGTGTGTGTGTGTGTGTGTGTGTGTGTGTGTGTGTGTGTGTGTGTGTGTGTGTGTGTGTGTGTGTGTGTGTGTGTGTGTGTGTGTGTGTGTGTGTGTGTGTGTGTGTGTGTGTGTGTGTGTGTGTGTGTGTGAGTGTGTGTGTGTGTGTGTGTGTGTGTGTGTGTGTGTGTGTGTGTGTGTGTAGTGTGTGTGTGTGTGTCAGTGTCACTGTGTGTGTGTGTGTGTGTGTGTGTGTGTGTGTGTGTGTGTGTGTGTGTGTGTGTGTGTGTGTGTGTGTGTGTGTGTGTGTGTGTGTGTGTGTGTGTGTGTGTGTGTGTGTGTGTGTGCCGAGTCAGTGTGTGTGTGCCGAGTCAGTGTGTGTGTGCCGAGTGTGTGTGTCACTGCAGTGTCACGGTGTCACTGTGTGTGTGTGTGTGGGGGGGGGGGGGGGTGTCAGTGTGTGTGTGTGGGGGTGGGGGGGGGTGGGGGGGGGGCGGTCAGTGTTTGTCACAGTGTGTCAGTACGGGGAGGCACCATAAACAATTATAATTAATAACTCATTGGCAGGGGTGACATATGAGATCAGTTTAGTACACCGTTGACGCTGAGTCAGTTTAGTCAGTAGCGGAGGCCGGGCCGCCCGCGCGGGTTCCCACAAAACACTGAGATGTCACGTTTTTATGTGAGTTGGGCCCATTCAGAGATACTGTAGTTAGAGCGTTACCCACTATGGTTTTTACTATGTAGCTATAGCATCTGTGAATGGGCCCAACAATGGTAAACATACTACGAAAATAGTTTTTTTGGACACATTAGAATCTGGTCAAGGGAGACAAAAAACGTTTCGGAGGTTCTTGGAAGTTCAGAGTTGCTTAACGTGGTTCATGGCGGCCATTTCAAGTTCAAACTGTGAGTGCAGTTTCGTTTCGCTGTTTTATGTTAATCATCGTCACACGTCAAGGAAAGCACCTAGTTCTGACATAGGTTGTTGCCTAACGCTTGAGAAATGATAGTTCTGCAGTAGCCATGTCCCTTCTTGATTCTGCGTAGCTGAGGACGCTGCCGATCGCGTTCGACAGTCGCTCAGTTCAATTTGTTCAAATTCAAGCATCTTGATCTTGACTCCATTATGTCCATACGTAGCAAGACCTAACTTTAAACAGGTATAGATGCGACGGGAGGGCAGCTTGTTTGCTGGTTTGGCCTAGCGGTAAGGCATTAGGCTAATAAGCAGAGGGACCTCGGTTCGAATCCGCCTCGCTATCGTTTCTCTTTAAAGGTTTTGGTCTGTGGACACTGTCTTTTGACTTCGACCCTCACAATTAATGAAACATTAAAATGGCTCTCATCGCTGCCCATCTTAATGCAGATGTCATTCTGGTGGTGACAGTGTATCGATATGTATATATAATCCCCCCCGCCCCCCTTCCCCAGTCCTTAATAAGTTAAATAAACCTTATGGTAATGGTTTCTGTGGACATTAAGCACCATGTAACATGTTTACTTACTTAAGGGAAGGGAGTGCGAGTTAGATGGTACTTGGGATGGCGATCAGTCATTTGAAGTCCTCAAGTGCCCCCCCGCTTGGGGGGGGGGGGGGATGCATTCACTTGGTTGTGGCTGAAGTGGTTGCAGTCTGGTGGTGTGGATGAAAATGTTCTTGTGGTGCTCAATATTTGGGTAGGAGACTAAGAACTTAACAAATGGTCTGGAGTTCAAGGCTGCTTGTCAGTCTCTAAGGTTCTTTACAGAGAAGTCTTGGAATTGTGCTGGCCTAATTTGCCTTTTGTTTGCTCAGAGGGGTTTTAAGAACTGTTTGAATCTTTGATTGGCATGGCTTGTACCAGCCCCTCAGCCACCTTGTAAAAACTGTGTGATCAGCATGGCTGGTACCAGCCCCATGACCACCTTGTGCAAAGTTGCAGAGGAATGGTATGCATTTTTGCTTGCAGCGGTCCTGTAGGGTGGGGAAGTCTAGTTTATAGCGCATTTTGGTAATGCAGCCTGGTTCCCAGGAGTGGTACTGGTAGTCAGTAACTGAGTAAGTCACCCACAATGAAGTGTGCAGTCTGTCAGTGTCAATGTCTTCCTGGTTGTGGGGTTCCCATATGATGGACCCATATGATGGATCAGAGGGTGGATCTGACTAGGGATAGATAGGCTATGCATCTGCAGTCCTGGCCCTGGGGGCAGTTTCTGAGGTTCCTTCTGAGGCAGCCAAGGGTGAAACTGACTGTTTCTGAGATGTTGTTGGGAATAATAATATAATTAAATTATTAATATTTTATAATATATTATATATAATCTCCAGAATATGATATAACTGGCATGGATTATAATTTGCACTATAATTTATACCCAGAGTATACTGTACTGTAGTGTAAATGTTGCATGGGTCATCAACAAGAAACAGGCAAATTTCACACAAACTGAACTCTGGTGTTGTTTGAACTTTGAGTTTGATGCTGTCAGCTGTGTGTGTGTGTTTTTGTTACCAAACCATGAAAGTCTGTGTTCACCCCCCACTGCCACCACCTCTTTTTTTCTTTTTTTTCTCTCTCATTTTTTCTTATTGTGTTTACAGTGAAAGTCTGTGTTCACCCTTGTGTTCCTTGTTGTGTTTACAATGAATTATATGTGCTTGTAATTTAAATGAGATGACCCAAATGGGAGGGGAAGGGACACCCTCTTACTGGTGTAACTTTTAATTTAATAAAATAATAATTTGATGTTTTGAAAAGAAAGCCTTTTATTAGTTTTAACTTTAAGATAATTTATTAGTTTCAGTTTTCTTTACAAGAAATTGAAAGATTTTTTTTTTTTTCGTGTTTTATAATCCATTTAAAATTATTACTGAGCCAGTAACACTAATGTAATACCATCACAGTGTCATGACTTGCATGCATAACTCTGTTGCTTTTTTCTTCTGTTTCAGTTCTGATTTTGCAGAGCGAGTTAGTTGACTTGAGTGTGCTGATTTGAAAGCAAGCTCTCATTCTACCTGTAGTCGCATAGATCATCATCTGATACTGTCCAACATGGCAGATCTGAACTCAACACAGGCATGCCATGCTCCAGTAAAAGGAAAATTTGTATTGCAGGACTTGCTGAACTTTTCTGAAAGTTCAGATGACGAACACACTTCTCCACCTGCATGTAATCAGACTCAGTCAGCGGAACCTGAAACAGGGAATCACAATCTGAAACATAACACTGGGACAACAGCTGCTTGCAATGGAGACAAAGAGAATCTCCTCAAAGAGAATCTTCTGGAGGGGTCGAACTCAACAAAGAAAGCATGCAAAAAAGTTGAGACAGGCACCATCAGAGGCAAAACGGTCTCTGATGACATTAAGTCCAGAGTGCACAAGTCAAAGACGATCCAGGCCAAAGGTCAGGTAGTCACAGAAAATGTGCATGCAGGGAAGGAAAAGAGGGGAGTGAAGGGGACAGTTGCAAGCGCTAAGCCCAAACCCAAGCCCAAGAAAAGTGCCAACCAGCAGAACATCACCTTAGCTGATCTTGGAATATCTTTTGACTTCTCAGAAAGCTCTGATGAAGAAAAGCCCAAACCAGCAGCAGAGAAAGTCACAGGAAGTTTGCATGCAAAGAAGAAGAATGGGAGTGTGAAGAAGAAAGTTGCACATGCCGCACCCAAACCCAAGGGGAGGGTCAACCTGCAGAACACGACCTTAGCTGACCTTGGAATAACAATCGACTTCTCAGACAGCTCAGATGAAGGGGAACCAAAACCAGGGGCAGAGAAGGAAAGAATTAGCTTGATCCACCAGGAAAGGAAAAGCAGCATGGAAAACCGTGCAAATGAAAACAGACGTAATACTTGCCAACCAATGCTACCGAAGCCAAAGGCCAGTGCCCCAGGTAAAGAGGGAGGGAAAGAAAGTGGTGATGGGGGTCGTTGCAAATCCAGTGGACAGTCAGCTTCTCGTTTTGCAAATGCAGTTCCACTCTCAAGTGGTGTGCATACTAACACAGACACAGTTAAGAGTGCAGGAACAGCGGAGACTACCTCACTGGAAAAGAGTGCCAGCAAGTCTTCGACCATGGTGCTTGTTAACGCCAAAACTTTCCTCCAGAAAAATGGTGGGAAAGTCGAGTCAAGCCCCATCCCTTGTGCATCATCTGAGCATCATGGACCTCTTCAGCATCCCAGCATGTCTGTCATCAGATCAGCTCACCTGCCTGGTGGGTTGCTTGCAGATACTTCTCCTTCAGAAGAATCTTTGCTGCCTCTGTCCGAGTCAACCCGTCTGGACAGCGGAGAAAGTGAGGCACCCACAAAACAGAATTTCGGCCACCTTTTGGCCTACCACAGTTCCCCAAAGTTATTTGACAGCCCTTTGGGGCAAAGCAAAGATTCATCCTATGAGCAGCTTAACATAGTGAATCAGGCGAGTGCGCCTACTGTAACACAATTAGATCAAGCTAAAGTGCAGTTCAGGCATAGTGAGATGGAAAGTTTTGATGAAGGAAAGCAAGCAGCATCTCTGGGGGTGTCTGAAAGCGGTTCGTTGTACACAACATGCCTTTCAGCGCCAGATACCTCCTCCACGTATGCAGCTGCTGATGTGTCTGTTCAGACAAGTTTTCAGATTGATGCTGCAGGTTCTGCTGACATTGAGAGGGGGTTAGAAGCTCTCAGTCTCCACAAGAGTGCTGATGCCCTTCATCTCACAGGTGCTTGTGGTCATGCAGAGTGTGGTGATAAAGGTGATGGATATCAGCGTGAAAGAGCAGAGGATGAAACTGTGGCCCGAGAGGGTGAGGACCATTCAAACAAAAAAGTTGAGCCACATTGTTCTTCAAACTCCAGGTTGGCTTTCAATCAAGAAACCTCTGTCAGTGGTGATTCCGAAAGCGGGAACATTCAAAACGCTGATCATGAACTACCAGATTTGGTGCCAGGAGTTAATTTCAAGGACTTTGCAGCAAAGGTTGACGTGAAAAAGGCCAGAAATCCATCTCAGCAGGCACCCAGTGAAAGAGCTAAGGATTCCTTTGAGTCTGAGTCCCCTTTACACTATCACCATGAGCAGCAGAGGACAAAACTTCCCTCAGACTCCAGTGACTTTCCTGAAGGTCACAGTGGTGTGGACAGTGCCCCAGACTGCCCTGATGTTCATTACAGCTCAAAGTCAGGGGCTAGTGAGCATGCAATGGCCTCCACCTCTGAGGATGGCAAGAAACGAAGCAGTTTGAATGAAGAAGAGAAGCTTGAGTCGGATTCAGAGGAACACAGTGAAGCAGAAAAAAGATGGAGAGATTCACCAAATTCATTTCCGACCCTTAGCAACAGCCATGGATGGAGCCAGGCTGAAGGAAACAGTGTTTCAGGGTTTGTTTTCAGAATAATTATTTAAACTCAGTACATACATTAAACTTTTGTTTTTTAGTTCAGACAAATGCAGAAACAGAACCTTGGTTGAAATTTGTCAGCTGTGACATGTGTTGCTCAGGCAATAGAACAAAGGCAACTTCTGCTGCCAGACAACTCTGGCAATTTTTTTAATTTTTTTTATTGTAATTTATAAAGGCATTTTCAGCCCCCACCCACCAACCACCACTTGTTTGTAAAATTTTATAATGTTCCTGCTTTCTATTGCCCCTTCTTTTTCACTTACCTAGGATACTTGCTGTCAGCACAGAAATACTGACTGCAGCTCACAAGATTTCAAGCAGTTTGATTGATTTTGATAAAGGGTGTGCCTATTGGGTAGGACTAGTTATGAAGCACTGATTTCGGGGGGGGGGGGGGGGGGGGGGGATGCATTGTCAGTTTGTACACAAATGACTGAGATTGTGAGAACACATTTGTTTTATTGAAATTATTTCCTTGTTCATTTGCCTTTCTTCTTTTTGTTTTGCTTTGGAAAACAGACACCGTAATCAGACAGAAAAAGTTGGTGACATCAGCAGCAGTGAAGATGATGATGATGACAAACTGGAAGCATGTAAGTAAGCTGTCCATGTCACACTTTTCTTTTAATTGTTCTCGCATTTAACTAGTTATCAGTTGTGCCAGGCAGTGTATTTGAAACTGTACCTTACACCTGCAGTACTTTACATAACAATAATCCATGACCACCCCTCTGCTGAGACAGCTTTTGCTTGATTTTTTGGGGAGCCTTTGAAGATGAGTACCACTGTATATGTACATTGCATCAAAATGTTTTCCAGTTTTCCAGAAGCTGCGCACACCTGCAAGACCCACCAAGGACATTGCTGATGAGGATGGGGACCTTGATGATTTTATTGTTGATGATTCAGACATCGATTCCGATGATGATGAATGTGACTCCAGTCTCACATGGCTGCACAATGCTGATACCTTATTTCAGTAAGACTGTAACTGATTACGTTTTAAAACTGATTTTTGTTTGCATTTTAGAAAAAGATATGTTGTTGAAGGTAAAACATTACATTCTCAGATCCATACTCTTATTAGTCTTAACTGAGATAGGATTATCCTCTGTTTTGTACACTTTTGCAGTTCAGAGGTAATTGAGTGTTGTATGACTACATGAATTACGATGCAGTTTCACATCATATACATTTTTTTAGTAATAACAGTTAATATGCATGGCACACACGCACGCGCGCACATGTGCATACCTCTTGACCGTGCCTTTGAAACACTTCAACTGGTTCAAGATGATAATCTGTGTGATGAGGTCCTCATCACACATTACATGTTTGTTCTAGTTTGGGTGACCTTGACCCAGACAGACTCATGTCACATGAGAGTTTTTTTCAATTTTTATTCCACTGCACTGTGGGCATTGTATGATTCCGTTGACAGAGCTTTTCCCTTTTTCGCTTGTGATGGCATATGACATCCCGCATGAGTTCCAATATATCGTATGATCCCATATGGAACAAATGTCTTAATGTTTGTGGTTTGCTAGGACTCTCTTTGAGACTGTTTTCTGAAGGAACTACAGATACCCAAGCAGGGAAAGGGTTAAACTTAAAGTCCCTGACGCGGGCCTCACTTACAAGGAAAATATGAAGAGACAGGTTAAAAAAAATCAAATAAAAACTTAAAGGAGGTGTGGTCTCTCAGTTTCGTCTGGGGGTGTTCCACTGTATCACTTTGCTTGCTGACAGATCTGAAGGGGTGTTCAGACGGAGGAGAGAGGACTCGGGGCTGTCACGCCGTGGCACCGCCACCAGCAGCAGCGAGGAGGAGGAGGAGGAGGAGGACAGAGGTGGTGTTGATGACAAGGGTGATTGTCATGAGTGTGGCGATGGATTGTCAACACCGTGTACTAAAGTCAGGCCAGCTTTTTCACGGAGTCAGACACCCTGTGAAGGTGTGAGATCATTTGTTTTGTTTGTTGGGTGTTGTTTATGTGCTTGGAAGAGAGGAGGGGGAGGTGTTGTTTGTTGGCAGCCTGACTGAGTCGCTTGTAACATTTCTTGCGATGGTGATGTAGTCTGTTCGCTTTTGCATGTATTTAAACCTTTCTTTCATTTGGTTTAATTTCACATGAAAATACTACACACACTGATAGGAATGGGTAGCACTGCCCTTTCAGCTGCTATGCCTTGCCCTGAATTTCCTGCAAGGGACAAAGGAGTACTAAAAATGTATATGTAAAATAATGAACTATGAAGGTAATGGAAAAACTTGGGATACATTTTTGATTTCTTGCTGTAACTGTCTGGAAAACCTGCACGATGTGAAGATGGCTAAATCAAAACAGTGGCGGCATAACAATATTATTTTGTGTTATTGCAAGCTTCCCTGACATGGTACACCCCGGCCACCTCCATGAAGACTAAACCCAGATGGGACGTTGACGATGGTAAAGCTGGCAGAGCCTCGGTCCTGTCCACCAAGGCCCAAAGCAAGGTGGACAAGAGTGGCACCTGGGCAACGCCAGCCTGCCTGCAGAGAACGGGCACTGAAAAGAGCACCAGGACCTTCAGTTTTCTGCGCTCACTGTCTGCTGAGACCCCGAACCATCTCAGGGATGCAGATGCTCGCAGGTGAGATGTTTGTTTGATGTGTATTCTGCAGAATTGTTGTCTCAGATGACCCACCGATGGGGACTAAGCTTCCTGGAGGACGGGGAGAGCTGGAGCCTGTAAGTAATGCTTCACTGTCACCACCAGAACCATTCAGCGTTGAGGTAACCAGCTAGCCTCCTCAGAACTTGTTGTGTCCAGAGTAATGGTTCCCGTCACCACCAGAACCATTCAGTAACCATCTAGCCTCCTCAAAAGGTGTGTCCAGAGTATTGCTTCCTGTCACCACTAGAACCATACAGCATTGAGGTAACCATCTAGCCTCCTCAAAACTTGTTGTATCCAGAGTAATGCTTCTTGTCACCCTGGAACCATTCAGCATTGAGGTAACCAACTAGCCTCCTCAAAGGCTGGCCCATCTGTCTGGAACAATTTGCCTCAAACACTCCGCCACTCTGATTCTGCCTCCTCTTTCAAAGCTGCCCTCAAGACGCACCTGTTTAATAATTATTTCTAAACTGTTTTTTTCACAGCCCTGCCCATCTCCTCGTCTGACGCTCTGTGTGTGTGTGTGTGTGTGTGTGTGCGTGCATGTGTGTGTGTGTGGTTAGTGTTATTGTAAAGCACCCTGTGCTGTCACCTTGTGTGGTAGAGGGGCCCTCTAGAAATCCTCTCTATTATTATTATTATTAAAACTTGTTGTGTCCAGAGTAATGCTTCCTGTCACCACTAGAATTATTCTGCATTGAGGTAACCAACTAGCCTCCTCAAAACTGGATTTGCTTTTTTAGTGTAACAGTGGTTTAATTCCTTGTTGTTTTGTGTTTCAGTTACATATTTCAGTTCAAAAAGAGGCAAGAAGAGTTGTCTTCCCGACTGTTCAAGTTGTTCAACTTCACTGTGTTTGAGAATCAGGTAATAATGCCAGAATCTGTATGGATATACATCCTTTCAGCTTACAGATCTTATTGCGACCAGCAGTACTTCAATTACTTGCTGATTTTATTTGGACACAAACTAAACATGAAAAACAGAACCTGAAGACATTAGAAAAATCAACATTACAAAACATCACTTGACACTCAGAATAAAATAGTTCTGGAACAAGTTTGTTCAGGCTCAGGAATGATTCACATCCTCATGATCCTGTTCAGTGTTTTAATTAGAACACTGACATGCAGAACGCTTCTGACCTGTGCTGATGCCGTTCCAAGTAATCCCCTTATTTGTTTTGGAGGGTGAGGTGCAAAAAGGGGGAGGTAGCAATGACATTATTGACAGCCAGCAGAAAAATGAGTATGAAGCACATGGCTGTATACATGTCTTTCTTCATTCTGCCCAGCTACCCCCAGAGCTGCCGGTGGTGTGGAACAAGCGACTGCTCAAGACCGCTGGACTGTGCAAACTAAAACGCATGGGAGACAAGCGCACCGCTGCCATTGAACTGTCCACCAAAGTCTGCGACACAGCAGGTACTAGTCTGACGGGGAACTAGGATGCTTTGGTGATCAGTGGCTGTAGCCTGTTAACAAAAATATGTTTTTAAATACTACTACAAACTGAATATACTGCTGTAAATGTGACCACCGCTACTACGACAAGTACTACTGCCGCTGTTGCTAATGTATGCAGACACTGTCTTGCAAGCATTCATGCTTTCAGCCATACATGCATGTTGGCCTAGAAAGCCAAAACTACTTGAGACATGACGCATTGTGGGGTGGTTGTCGTTTTTTGCTGTGTGTCATCAGTTACATCGTCTCATGCATAGTGATTTCTTTTGGATGTTCATCCCAGCTTCAGCATAATGCTACTATCGAACTAACACTGCATTTAGCGTCTGCCATTCTGTTGCTGCGTGCCTGGCAATGGCAGTCTTCATCCACACTCATTTCCGTCAGACACTGGCAGTAGCTGGTGTCAGACAGCCTGCATTGTCATACAACAGTGCCTGACAGTGGATTGGGCTTTGTTGCATGGCTGCAGGATGAATTCAGTAGAAACACGTGGTGCTTTAGATGTGTCATATTTTGAAGTTCAGTTCTGGGCATTGTGTGGCTGCAAAATGGATGGGGCACCTGGGTGTTACGTGGCTAAGTTGATTACCTGCGTGGTTTGTGTGGTTGCTTATTATGTTAGTGAGAAGTCGCCTGGTGTTTGCCATGGTGCCTCAGGGATGACCTGTGTGTTTTGTGGTTGGGGAGCAGGTGAGAGGCACCTTGATACTTAAAATATGTTATTTGTGTTACTGAACAGGTGAGAGATATCTTGATGCATAAAATATGTTTTGGTCCCTTAGACCCTTACCCTTTTGGCCCTTACAATTGTGGCATAATTTGCATACATTTTCACATTACATTACAGCAGTATGCTGCTTGGAAATGGATTGCAACTTTCAGTGAAGGTGAATGATAGACTTTGAGAAGGCAATGTCAATCATCTTCACTGAACAAGTGGTATGTTGTTTCATCCATCAGTGAGGCAGAATCCTATTTTAAACTAGCTGCAAGTGAATGAAAATATTTGATGAGCAAAACTATTAGCAGTATTGCAAATAATTGTTTTTGTTTGTTTCGTTGGTGGGGGTGGGGGTTGTCTCAGATTACAAATTTTTTCCTTGCCTATTGCTCCAAGCAGATTCTGGGGATACTGAGGTCTGTTTGGGGATAACCTGTATGGTTTGTGGTTGCAGAACGGCTGAGAGATACTTTGGTGCATGAGATGTGCCATGCTGCCGTGTGGGTAATCAACAGGGCCAGGGAGGGACACGGACCACACTGGCGATACTGGTGTGTTCAGTCATCATGCATCACTGTTGCAAGTAGCATGTATAGCTCATTATCTGGTGATACTGGTGTGTAAAGTACTTCAGACATCACTGCATCACTGTTGCAAGTAGCATGTATAGCTCATCATCTTGTACCACTGGAGATACTGGTGTGTAAAGTATTTCAGTCATCACTGCATCTTTGTTGCAAGTAACATATAGCTCATCATTTTGTACCTCTGATGATACTGGTGTGTAAAGTACTTAGTACTTAGACCAGACTGGCGATACTGATGTGTAAAGTACTTCAGTCATCACTGCATCAGTGTTGCAAGTAGCATATAGCTCATCATTTTGTACCACTGGCGATACTGGTGTGTAAAGTATTTCAGTCATCACTGCATCACTTTTGCATGCAGCATTTAGCTCATCATCTTGTACTCCTCTGTGTCATTAATTTATCCCTATAATAAATTTAGCACTCTTGTAAACTAATATCACAAAGAGATCACTTTTCCTTTCAGAATAGAACAGTTGTAGATATAGTTATTAAGAGTTACAGTCACTGGAGTCTTTGCAATGCAAATCCTGATAGAAAATACCAAAGATGCAACATACTGACAGGCTCGGATAAATGTGTCTGTGGAGGGGGGCTCTTTGTTGCCTGCAGTGAGTGTTCTTGTCAAGGCCCTTCCAGGGCATTTAAGCTGCTGTGCCTGTTGAGCCTTTCAGAATGGGTTTTATTGCAAGTGTAATGGAAATGTGAAAGAAGAGACATCACATGAGAGAATCAGGTGTCAAAAATGAATGGCTGTATATAAGATACTAGAAAAATGCTTCCATCATGATGGTGACAGGGCCGGCAAAGCGAACAGAGCTCACCCTGAGATCCCCGTCATTCGGCGCTGCCACGACTACAGAATCAACACCAAGTACATCTATGAGTGTGTCAAGTGCGGCTACCAGTGAGTACTTGCAGGGATTGTTTCTCTCTCAGGATCCCAACACATGAAAGGTTTAAAGGGATGCTAATGTCATGTGACAATAAAAATCTGTGAATTTTCAAAGTAAGCCCCTTTTTCAAGGGGCTAAACAGTTAAAAATGAAAATGTGCTTATCCAGTTTCAGTTGTGGTGTGTTCCGCGTGTTTGGAAGAATGTTGTTTTGTTTTGTCACATTAAATTAGCAGTCCTTTTAACCTCTTATGTGTTTGGATCTTGTTTTATTCTTGTTTTTGTTTTCTTTCTTTCCAATGTTCAGCTGGGTCCTAGCCCCATTACAGAATTAGATGGAATAAAGACAGCATGATGCAAAACAGCTTTATTGTCCATTGATGTACAAAACAAAAATTGCGTTTTGGCTCATCAGCCTGAACTATCACGTAATAGAAAAGGTATGTGGTCAAACTATTAAAAGCTGTTATGCATAAAGCATCTGTCATACATTAATGAACAGTATAATATTATGCAGATTTGTTGCAAGCACACACACACACACACACACACACACACACACACACACACACACACACACACACGCACACAAATCTGAACACACACACACCAACCACACACACACATACTGGACAATTATTAAAGGCCATTATATGCCATGTGCATTTTCAAAGTACAGAGAAGCCCTCACAGCAGACACATTGGCAAACTGCTGTAAAGGTGAAATTCTGCTGCAGAGAAAGTCAGTAAAATCTGACGATGCTTTTGTACTGTTCTTCTTCTGTGGCAAGTGTCTGGAAGAAGTGATTATTCCAGTCATTTTTTTCTTGATGGTGTTTGGTGCAGCTGTGCTCTTGAGAAAGAAACAAAAGTTGAGGAAAATGTCACAAAAACAAGAGCACTCGGTCACACAGTATAAATCATCTCCAAATGCCAGCGGAAAGGGTATTGTGTAGGTGATGTAGCACAACTGGTTGTGTTGAATTTGGTCATTTCCCTTCGTTACCTTGAACCCCATTACTGTTTCTACTGTCCTGAAGAAGACCCTCAGGTCAGCCAGATCTTGCCCCCTCCCGCCTCGTGACAGTTTTGATGCATTGTGTGCTTGTACGTCATGTGGGACAGACTTGTGACAAAATGAATTTCAGTTTAAGGCTTTATATTTTTTGTATTAAAGGCCCCCCCCCTCCCCCCCCCCACACACACACACTCTTTTGTGTTTCTTCACTGTGTTTGTGCTTCCCTTCACAGAGTTGGCCGACACTCCAAGTCCCTAGACATCAAGACAAAAGTTTGTGGACGCTGCCGTGGACGCTTCCAGCTTCTCACACAGAATGGCAGGAACGCTTCTGCTGCATCCCTTCCCGCCACCCCTCGCACCCCCAACCCTTTTGCCATGTTCGTCAAGGAACACTACGGCAGCATCAAGAAGCAGGGAGGCGGGCTGCCTCACAAGGAGGTGATGGAGGCGCTCAGCAAGGAATTCGCCAAGACCAAGATAGCCTTTGGCTGATTGTTTCCCTCCCTGCAATCACGTCTGTCCTTTCCCCTTTCTCTTGCCTTGGATTCTGTCCTTCCCTTGGATGGTGTAAGGTAATTGTTTCCCTCCTGCGATTACTTCTGTCCTTTCCTCTTTCTCTTGCCTTAGATTCTGTCCTCCCTTTGGATGGTTTAAGCTTATTGTTTCCCTCCCAGCGATCACATCTGTTCTTTCCGCTTTCTCTTGCTTTAGATTCTGTCCTTCCCTTGGATGCTTTAAGCTGAGTGCTTCCCTCCCTGCAATCACGTCTGTTCTTTCCCCTTTCTCTTGCCTTAGATTCTGTCCTTCCCTTGGATGGTTTAAGCTGATTGTTTCCCTCCCTGTGATCACTTCTGTCCTTTTCTCTTTCTCCCCTTGGATTCTGTCCTTCCCTTGGATGGTTTTAGCTGATTGTTTCTCTTCTGTCCTTTCCTCTTTCCTCGGATTCTGTCCTTCTCTTGGACGGTTTAAGTTGTTTTCCTCTTCTGTACTTTCCCCTTTCTCCCCTCGGATTCTGTCCTTCCCTTGGACGGTTTAAGTTGTTTTCCTCTTCTGTACTTTCCCCTTTCTCCCCTCGGATTCTGTCCTTCCCTTGGACGGTTTATAACCTTCAGCTGCGTTCCCCTCATGATCACTACTGTCCTTTCCTCTCTCTCTTCCCATGGATTCTGTTCTTCCACTGGAAAACGATCAGCTAAAGGTTATAAACCACAGCCTTTAGCTGATCATTTCCCTCCTGTGTTCATTTCTGTCCTTTCCTCTTTCTCTCCCCTTGGATTCTGGCCTTCCCTTGGATTTTTTTCTCCACTGGATTGTTCTGCCCTTTGGCTGCTGTTCTCTGTTTGAGTGTTCCTTTTCCTTTGACTGTTTGTTTCTCTTCCATTTATTCAGATACTGGATTAGTTCACTGGTCGAAGAAAGGATCGGTTTGTTGAGCTTTATTGTACGAAAACTTTAATTCCTGAAGAAAATTTCACAAGCACTCATCTTGACAAGTTTTTGTTAGTACCAGTATGTGTGGTGATGTAAAAATGTTGTGCCTATAATTGTTTCTCAGTTCATAAAATTAATAATAATAAAAAAGAAAAAAAGGAACAATCTCATGACTTGTGTATTTCTGTGCATAGCATATGTCAGATGAAATGATTATGTGGCAAACTGTTCAAGAACACTATTTTTTTTCTCCCCTAGATATGTGCCACGTGCAACATGAATAAAGGTGATTTGAATAATAATCATATATCCACTGTCACTTCTAAGACTAATACTTGACATTTGCAATAGTTACATTTCCAATCAGAAGTATTTCATATAAGAATGTCTGCATATTTTTCCACTCAGTAGTATTTTAATAAAAGAGTGTCTTCCACATCCCTTCCCCATTTTGATAGGAATGGAGCAAGAAAACAAATTTCTCAGCTGATATGTGGTCTAGTTTGTAAAAAAAAAAAGTCATAAAAATGGCGTGGTGAGTGCTGCCATTTTGACCCAGACTGTGATGTCATGAACACTTGAGGCATGTGTTGCAGCCCTGCATCGAAGTCAACCTTTTTCTGTTTAAGCTCAAAATGCAAAAAAAAAGTACTTGTGTTGTGCAAATATTGACAGAAAATCACACAAAGCTTGCAAGTGGAAATTGTTGCACATTTTCCGGCCATCTTGCATCTTTGCTTGCTGCTTTGAGGATGCCACATTACATCCTTGGCCACTTCCTCCCATTTGCTAAAGAATTAAAATAAAAAAATAAAAAAACTCTGCATGATGTTCTGCTCAAATTCATCTTTTATGCAAGTAATGGAACACAATTCTCATAATGAACATTTCTGGTTAGCTTGTAAATTATATACTCTCACCCAAACCATACTGAAAACTTTCTACTCACAAAGTCTTTTTCCCTGAACTGTCCGATTCCAAAACAGTCTACAGATAATTATGCCACAATATGTGCCTTAAATCTAGTTTGCTGTTTTCCCAATTTGTTATGGTTTAAATCTGCCATTGTACATGGTTTGCAATGGCATTATGTATTCTCCTTCTTCCCCCACCTCCATACCCCCTTTCTCCCCGTCCCTAATAAACCTTAGAGTTTCCATGGATGTTAAGCACCATATTATGTACATTATGTTATGAACATTATGTGTGAGATGTTGGACATACGAAACAGTATATTCAGTCACATCATTTTCCTCTGTTTTTGTCACAGAAGCAAAATGAACTGACAAATAAGACAGTTCAGACTCTCTCTCCAACTTGCATACATAACGACAGTCATATTACATTTTTGTGCACAGTTCAGGCTCTCTCTCTAGCTCTCTCTCCAATTCTCATACATAATGACAGTCATATTACATTTTTGTGCACAGTTCAGGCTCTCTCTCTAGCTCTCTCTCCAATTCTCATACATAATGACAGTCATATTACATTTTTGTGCACAGTTCAGGCTCTCTCTCTAGCTCTCTCTCCAGTTCTCATACATAATGACAGTCATATTACATTTTTGTGCACAGTTCAGATTTTCTCTCCAACTCGCATACATAACAATAGTCATATTACATTTTTGTGCACAGTTCAGACTCTCTCTCTCTCTCTCCAATTCTCATACATAATGACAGTCATACTACATTTTTGTGTACAGTTCAGACTCTCTCTCTCTCTCTCCAATTCTCATACATAATGACAGTCATACTACATTTTTGTGTACAGTTCAGACTCTCTCTCTCTCTCTCCAATTCTCATACATAATGACAGTCATACTACATTTTTGTGCACAGTTCAGACTCTCTCTCTCTCTCTCCAATTCTCATACATAATGACAGTCATACTACATTTTTGTGTACAGTTCAGACTCTCTCTCTCTCTCTCCAATTCTCATACATAATGACAGTCATACTACATTTTTGTGTACAGTTCAGACTTTTTCTCTCTTTCTCCAACCCATGTACAACCCACTCTCAATCCACCTACATACAAGAAAGACATCAGAGGCATAGCCACATTACGTTTCTGTGGAGAACTTAGAAAATAAAGTCTTAAGGTAAACCTGACAGAAAAACTCCCTCGACTCTTTCCGCTCCAAATAAGATATTTTGAAAGGGTGCAAGAAGAAAGAAAACTGGTCGAAAGAAGAATGCGCACTGTCTCTCTCCTCATACCACAGGCTGGTGGCCCTCATGTAGTTCACCCGGGACCTTGGCGCCAGCCCGAAGTGCAAGGTGGGCACTGCCAGCTCTATCAACACCCCGTGGCTCATGAAGTGATGGGAGAACTTGACGAACGGCTCTTTCAGTGCCTGGGGGATGTAGAACATGTCCATGGCCCGGTGCTTCACCAAGCCCACCAGCCGGTTCACTTTGTAGTAGTTGGTCAGGAACTTCACCGCGTCCTCTCGGGACGGCCTCTTCCATGCCTCGGACCCTGCAAGCATGGGCCGCATCGGAGGGAAGGCGGCCTTCTCTTGGGCGTATATCTCCGAGAAAGTGGCCGCGCGGCGTTTGGGAGATACGGTCTTGTTGAAGTTGGGGTCCAGCTGCAGGATCTTCTGGAGGGGCATCCCGCTGATGCCTTCCAGGTCGGCCAGGGCTTGCAGGACGGCAGGGCGACCCCGGGATTTGAGCCACCAGTACCAGCCCCAGGCGTGAGCGGTGTCATTAGGGTGCATGGTGGTGAAACCCTGGGGGATCCACATGGCGTCCCGAGGGGCTTTGACGACCTGCCAGGTGTTGAGCAAGGTGTCATCACCAATCTGCAGGTAGCCTCGGACACCCTGCAACAAGTTGGGGGAAATTAACCTTTTGTATTGCTGCATGTGTTATTTGTTTGCTCATACAGTCATTAATTCCCTGCAGGAAATCGGCTGGGTCGCCTTACCCGGGCAAAGACTGCGGCAGCCGCAAGAGCAGTGATACCCATTTCTAACACTGTGTGCAGTGCTATGGCTGCCAGTGTTTGGAATTTTTAGAGTGCACGAAGATGATGCATGCGATTGCACACAGGGGCTGCATGAACACTGAAAGAGTGCACTAACAGCTGATTCTGGAAGAAAATCCAGTTGTCACACAGTGTGTGTGTGTGTGTGTGTGTGTGCGCGCGCGTGCGCATGTGTTTAAAACCTTCGCTGTACGCAGTGGTTGAAAATTCACCCATAAATTCATTTGAAAATTAGTAACTCAATAAATATTTGAATTACCAGTGAAACGGAAATTTCATGACTTTGTCAACTACTTTTTTTCCCTTGTGCTTGCTGAAGATTGTGTACGTTTGTGAAACACACAATTTTAAAATAATTAAAAAATAAATAAATAAAATACAGATTTGACGCGGTATATGTTGTGGGTGAAAATTCACCCATGTTTTCAAAGAAAAACCCTGCAGGGTGTACGAAGTGGGTGAATTTTCACCCATACCAGTGGTGGCTGAACTTGCGAACTGACGTGTCGGGATGGTCTGCGCAGTGGCAGCCAGGGTGTGAACAATAGCGACTGAGAAACCGGACCCGCAACTACCGCTGAACTTTGTCCTTCGGCAGCCAGCGGCTCTTCTTGACAGTTGATAACACACGGGTACACGTACACATTTAATTTTACACACACACCCCCGCCCCCCCCCCCTCCCCTTATTCTGTGGATCATCCACGATGATTTGCACACAGCGTGACACTATAGAAACACCTTTGCACACAGCGTGACACTATAGAAACACCTTTGCACACAGCGTGACACTATAGAAACATCTTTGCACACAGCGTGACACTATAGAAACACCTTCACAAAGTGGGGGTCAAGACGATTATACATCAGCCTCTTATCCTGACAACACACATTCACAGTGCACACACTCAGAGCGGTTGGAAAAAAGACGGACAGAAACCTGCGATTAAAGTGTTAAACAACAACAAAAACAAAAACGGATCTGACACACTGTACTAGCACGTACACAACAGAGATATTTATAAACAAAAACTTCCATGCGGCAAGTTCGATGCAAGTACAGACTATGACTGAGGCCCCGCAGTTGGACCACGGACTCCGCGGTTGGACCCATAGTACTGTGCAAACCCAGCAATCATTAATCAACTTGATTCTCAAAATGTAAAAGTTTGTTCATTTCACCTTGTTGTTAAAAACCTGATCAGTTTATCAGAGCCTCCGCTACTGAGACTCTCGGTGTGCAGTACCGGCAATAAAAAAAAAATCCGGTACCAACCCTCACTCGGCCGGCACAGTCAACATTACCTAGGCCTAATATTATGTTCCCGCGAGTTTTATAACGTTACCGCGAGTTTTATCACATTTGTCTTCAGTATATGCGTATGCGCCACTGACGTTTGATCTAGATCTAGTTTCCGAGTAACGACATGCACGTTCCTCAGAGCTGATGCTGGCAAAACAATCGATCGTGTAGTGACGACACACCTTTTACAGACTGTACTCAAACTCACTTTTTGTGGCTTCATTCGCTAGATATGAACCTGTATAGTTGATTTTAATGATATTTGTGAACCAAAATGACATTTAAAATGTCTAGAGGAATTTTTCACTGCCTCTTTGGATATTCCCCGCTTCTTCCTCTAATTTTTGTTTTGTTCCCCACTCCACTCCAGTTCCCCACCCTGGCACAAGACTGTCTGCTAAACGAAGGTCACACTGAGACGCCAGACTTTCCAATTCCAGCGTCCAGTGTAGCGTCGTCTTCATGCCTGTGCCACGAAAAATCTGTCATCCAAGCGTTGCTGTACTCCTTTGTCTTCTGTCGCTTAATAGCCGGTGGTTGTGAAGGTTTTCTCGGCTGTTTCAACGGTTTCTTCTTTTGAAGCGGACGATGATACAGGCGATCTGGTCGGCATGGACGAGAAAACACACACACACACACCCGACTCTATGCTTCGTTGCGCCATATTCAGTGCGCAGTTAGATCTAGAACGAAAGCAGAGCACAGCTGCTTTATCCAAACAGAAATGAAACGGTCTTGTAGCTATCTTGCAAGCAGCACTCATACTTTGGGACCTGTCCATTTGAGGAGGGGGGGGGGGGGGGGAGGGGTCGCTTCTAGCACGCGACCCGTACGCGTGTGGTATGACTGAGCGGTCATTAAAAAAAAAAAAAAATGCGTGCTGATCAACACCGAAAGCGATCTTCTTTCTCCGGAGCTTCCACTTGCTTCTGGGCCCAGGGTACAGAGTATCTCCAGCAAGTCACGCAAAGCGCTCAGTTTCAGCCGGTACTTGATATGAGCGACCTGTTTACCTGCTGCAGGGAAACGTTTACCGGTAAAAACCGTCTCTCGGCTAATTCTTTTCTTCTTTTTTTTTTTTTTTTTGGGGGGGGGGGCCAAGCACATCATTGTGGGGCTTTTATTCAGAAACATTCATCCATCGTTACAGTATTTCCCTCGCTCATGCATTCACACGTCTTTGTATGATTTTTGTTCCTCACATGTACATCCTGCACTATAATTATTATTATAATTATAACAATTATTAAACATTTCAGAACCTGAGCTGATTTTCAAATATCATGGACAATGGGAGGAAGGCGTTAGTTTTTTTTGTATATACTTATACACATTTTTGCTTTTGTTTTTGTTTTTTTGTTTGTTAAATATTTAATCTCCATCCCATTAAGCATACAAGTAACAATGGCAAGATATATATTATATAATACATACATGTATATGCCCTACAATGACTATTAAGTATATAAGTAGCTAATCTCAGTAGTATCAAAATAACAAGCATTGTATAACATGTAAAGCTACAAGAGACTAGAACAGACACCAAACAGAAGACAAAGACAAAACACACACACACACACACACACACACACACGCACACGCACACACACAAGAAAACAAAAACAGCAGCAACAAAAACTTAATACCTTAATTCATCTTACATTCTGGTGAGGAAGATGGGAAGAGAGAGGGGGAATGACAGAGGGGTAATAGAGAGAGAGAGAGAGAGAGATGTACACATATGTATATAATTATATGCTATCTGGCAAGTGTGCCAATAAGTATTATCAAAAGTCTTAGTACATAATTAGCAATACTTATACTAAATAGCAAGGCTGAGTAAAAACAAAAGACTCCTGAAAGGAGTGAGCTACTCATGAAAAGAGTGAGCTGTACAGCATCCATTCAGCATGAAATTTGTTTGATCTGCCATTTAACGTGTAATAATATTTCTCCAGAACAGCTCTATTCTTCAAAAAACGAGTAAAAACATTTAGGTGTGGGATGGTACCATGCAGCTTTGCAATAAAAATGTTGTATTTAGCTATAAGGATACACAAATCCAGTATTCTGTCAGTGACCACATTCACTTTACTGCCAAGAATAACAAGCTCTTTTGAAAAAATTATATCAGTACAATGTGTGAAGCTGGTATGAAGCCATCCCTGTACATCAAACCAGTAGTTCTGGATTTTTGGGCAATCCCAAAACATGTGTAATAAAGTTTCTTCAGCATCTTTGCAGAAGACACAGACAGGTGAATCTACAAGCTGTCGCTGGAATAAGAAGCTGCCAGTGGGTAGCAAATTATATAACAATTTGTACTGGAACCATATGAGACATTTCTCACGTGTAGTCCTGAAAATTTTATCGAAGACTGCCTTAGTATCAGTTTCAACAGCAAGGACTTTGCTCCATTTTTCTATGCACTTTGGTGTCTCACTAGTCCTTACAAGGCATGAATAAATATCTTTAACACTAGATTTATACAAAAATCTCCACACAAATGCATCACCAATAACAAAATTCTCTTTTACAGCCAAACCCAATCTTCTTTGATAACATTTGACTGCAGTCAGTATCCCTTCATACTACAAAAAATCAGTCCTAACATTGGGAAATTTTGCCTTGAATTCATTATATGATATGTATCCATGTGGACCAACAAGATGTCCCAGGGAAACAATGCCACAGTCCATCCAATTTCTAATACATACAACCCTTTTTCCTCTGCATATATTAACATTATAATGTAGACATTCTGACACAAAATCATCAAAAGTTACAGGTGTGCATTTGGCAGATATCTTTTTGTAGTGTTTGAATACATCAAACCAAAAAGGGTTTTTAACTTTTTGCATGATTATGTTGGCAAATTCACCACCTCGTTGTTTTACATTCTGAATCAGTGGACACATTGCTTGTAGGATTTTTGAAAGTTTTCCATCATCATGTAGAATACGTTTAAGCCAACTGATTTTCAATGCAGCCAGAAATGATTTTATATCAACCATTTTCAAACCACCAACTTCATATGCTTGACACACACCAGATCTTCTTATTTTATCATTTTTACCATTCCAAAGAAAATTATCCAAAAGCTTATTCAATTCCTTTAAAAAAAACTCTCTTCAGGATCTGGGAGGTTCATCAGGAGATGGGTTATTTTGGAAATAACTAAGGATTTTATTACTGTTATCCTCCCAAAGGGAGTAAGATTTCTTCTAGACCAGGCATTTAGCACTTTCTTCATTTCATTGAGCTTGTTTTCAAAATTGATTGTAACTATTTCAAGTACATCTGTGGAAAATACAACACCTAGAACCGTGAATGTTACAGGGTTCCAGTCAAGGTTAATTTCTGGCATAAATCTCAATTTTGAGTTTCTTCGTGATCCTATCCATACAGCCTTAGTTTTATCCACATTAATGTTTAGACCAGACATTGAAGCAAACTGCTGTAAGACACACATACATGAGCAAAATGATTCTCTTGTACCATCCAGGAAAAAGGTTGTATCATCTGCAAATTGTGACAACAATATCTCTTCATCTAGGATGTTTATACCATGTATGTTTTCATTCTGACATATCATTGAGACTAACAGTTCTGCACAAATAAGAAATAGATAAGGAGACAGCGGATCACCCTGTCTTGTACCGCTTTTCACGTCAAACCATTGAGAATATTGTCCATTCACATGCACACATGAATTAATGTTGGTGTAAAATGTCAAAATCTATCGTGTAATATCTTTTCCAAACTTGAACTTACACAAAGATTTTTCAATAAATGACCAGGCCACACTGTCAAAGGCCTTCTCAAAGTCCACCATTAGGAGAAGACCAGGTATCTGATGTTGCTTAGCATACAACAATGTATCATACAATAACCTAATATTTTCCCCTATATATCTGCCTTTCAAAAAACCCTTCTGATCATCACCAATTAACTTTGGCAGAACCGTCTTAAGTCTAGCAGCAATATATGAAGATGCAATTTTGTACACAGTATTCAGCAGAGTGATGGGTCTCCAGTTTTTCAAAAATTGTTTATCTTTTCCTTCCTTGGGTATACAAACAATAACCCCTTGTCTCTGCGTGACTGACATTTGGCCACTGTAGAACCCATAGTTAATAGAGCGAACCATAAATGTACCCAAGTCTGTGAAAAAGAATTTTAAAAACTTGGCTGTAAAGCCATCAGAACCAGGACTTTTGTCATTTTTCATTTGCTTAATAGATGACAATGCTTCTTGTAAAGTAATAGGCCCTTCCAGACTGTCACTCTCCTCTTGTGATAAGGTTGGAGTATTTATATTATCAATATTACAATGTACAATGTTATTCTCACGTGATGCATACAAATTCTCATAAAAGGTCTTAACTTCCTGGGTAATTAAATTACTGTCATGAATAATGTCACCATCATCTTTTTGGATAAAACACATTGCCTTCTGTACAAAATGTATTTTTTCAAGATTACAAAAATATTTTGAATTCTGCTCACCTTCATATATCCATTTTGCACGTGATCTCACTATCATGTCATCTACTTTCTTCTTTCTTAGTTCTATCAACTCCTGCCTTTTTTCTTCCAACTGGTGTACATTGTTTTCATTAAGATTATCTTCCAGATGTTTAATAATGGACATAATTTCATTTTCTAACCTTGTCTCTTCCTTCTTTTTAAAGGAAGCATAAGAGATACAACTACCTCTAATCTTTAACAGGATCATTTCAAAAAACAACTGATCATTAATTGTCAAAACCAACTCTTCCTCATCTATTTTATGTATATTATTTCTGTCATACACAGGAACAGCATATTGTTTCTTCAAATCCAAAATCACCTGTTTTACCAGGTTTACAAATGTCATGTCATGTCATACCAGGTTTACAAATGTCATGTCATGTGTTTCTTGTAGCAAGAAAATATTTCCACTTTGTTTGCGGAGAAAGTCAAAAACATCTTTCCTCTTTTTAAATTCCCCCAAGCTATTTGTGTTAAATGTAACAATCTTTAGCTCCTCACAATCGCCCATGACAAAATTTACTGTTGACAATAATACCTGGGTGACAGTCAGTTGAAGGAGGGTGGGGGAAGGGGGTAATGACCATGACCCTCAAGGGCAGAGAATGGACCAAACACCCAATGCATGTCAGCCGACAATGACTTGTCAAACTGGAAAAAGTACAAGCAACAACAAGTAGTGAGAGTGCCAAATGCAGTTTCAGTAGTGTACATCGTGAACTGACAGCATGTAAAAAATATCTGAAAGTAAGTCCAGATCTGCCTATATTTCGAGAAGAAAACTCCGACTTGACTTCGACTGCATGTGTCGCCGAGTGCCATGATTAGAAACTCGGCTAATTCTTAGTTGTAATGCTACATAGTGGTTTGGTCACCACAGAAACACTGACGCTCACAGAGAGGGTGAACATGATTGTGGACTGATCTACAGAACCAACAAACCAGCTGAGGGAAAGATTCAGCCCAACGAACGCTGTGTCTGAGTGGTATTGCAGCAGCAGTGCCATAAACTCGTGGATGAAAGAGGAAACCCCTATCATGGGTGAATTTTCACCCACGACGCACGCCGAAGTAGTCTGTTATGTGAAACTCATGGGTGAATTTTCACCCACAACGTACGCCGTGGAAGTCTTACTATAATAAAGTCATGCGTGAATTAATTTTCACCCACAAAGTACACCATGCAAATGTTATTATGTTAAGGTCATGGGTGAATTTTCACCCACTGTGTACATGGTGTGAGTGACCCTCTTATAAAGTAAGGGTGAATTTCCACCCACAACGTACTGGAAGAAAGTTTTTATAGCGAAGTACGGCGAAGGTTAAATGATGATGAGTTGATGCTTAATGTCCTCAGATGTCATTTGACATATTAGGGACAAGTTGTGACCAATGCCGAAGCACGGTGCAATAAAATCCACATACGTAAGGTGTATGCGTGTTTAGCTGTAACCTGCCACCTGCACTTTTGGCAGAATGACCGGGATTTTTTACGTGCTACTGTGGTAACACGGGGGTGGAACGGATACCGAAATAAGAGTCAGCACAGAAAGTCGACCCTGGAGAAGAAAATTCTCCCGCCGTTCCAGCAGGGATTCGAACCCGCGACCTTTCAATCACGAGTCCGGTGCTCTAACCACTGAGCTATCCCCGCCCCCAGAGCGAAGGTTAAACAGTCGCTTCTCCCTGATATAACCGTCATGGTTGACTGCACGTTAAAAAGAAGAAGAAAAGAAAGAAGAAGAAAAGAGCAGTTTCCTTTCCAACAGTCTACATAACATTCTTTCCAAGTCACTACCCTCAAACACCATTAGGATTAACAGCCGGTGTCTCACAAAATGAGCTTTGGCTTTGAAAGGTCCGAGTTGGTGTATGTTGAAGGTTAACACATTCTTATGCCTACAACTTGATTTAACACCAAGGTTACTGACGCACAAAAGCTCACAGGTCATGGCATCGCTGACGGTGAATGACTGCCCCACACTCCGCGCATCGCTTTCCGGCACCTTCCTCCAAACTCTGCCAGATCTGGTTACGCCACTGAAGGGGCACTCTTTATCTCCGCGCAGCTGTCAAGCGACGCGGTCAGCGCCCTCAGAAAGGTTCGGGTACTAGCGAGGGTTAGTGGACGGGTGGTAGTGGTAGTGGTTAGGGAACTATTTTCTCTCGTGATGTCCGCGATCTGTGTGCGGATCAGAGGTCAGAGGTCGGAGGTTACGAAGATTGTTTACCACATGACTGAAGTTTTTCGTCTACTGCTGCGTTCTCACCACAGTGAATTCGTAGGGACCATTTGACTTTATTTTGCTATGTAAACATTAAACTTTTACTTTTCTTTGTAGATTAGCATCGTATGCTACTAACCACACTCCGAGCATCGCTTTCCGGTACCTTCCTCCAAACTCTGTCAGATTTAGTTATGCCACTGAAGGGGCACTCTTTATCTCCGAGCAGCTGTCCACCGACGCGGTCAGCGCCCTCCGAAAGGTTTTGGTACTGATAAGACTGGAAGCAACCTAACGCCCAAGCACTCACGTAAACATGAGACGCATCCACCATGGGTTAAAAAGAAAAAAAGAAAAAAAAAGAAAAAAAGAGAGTTTCGTCTCGGTTCAAACGATTGTGGTTTTGTTTGTGCTGGTGTAAACTTTGTTGGTGGCTATAAATGACACGCCTTGTTTTATCTGAGTCGTTTGTAACAACTTACTACTGTTTGAGCACCAACAAAAAACTGCTCGTTAGCTGACAGTTTTCTGGACCCTATGGCGTAACTAAATACGGCAGTGGTTGAAGGAACGATGTCGTAAACCAGTGCTTGGAGTTTGGGTACTAATATGACAGTAGACTAAGCAACCTAGCGCCAAAGCACGCACGTAAACAAGAGACGCACCCACCCCGGGTAAAAAAAGAAAGAAAAGGAAAAAAAAGAAGAAAAAAAGAGTTCCGTCTCGATTCAAACGATTTTGGTTTGAGCTGGCGTAAGCAACATAGTTATAAAACAAACGTCTGATATCATTTGAGTTGTTTGTAACAAACGTACTTCTGTTTGAGCACCAACAAAAAACTGCTCTGGACCGCCTATGGCGGCAGTGGTTGAAGGAAGGATGTCGTATACCAGTGCTTGGAGTTTGTGACTGCCCCAGCCAAACCAACGCAAGTGTCGCAAAATGGGTGTTCGTATTTCAGCCGGCCTAGTGGGATTGCTCGGGACTGAGCAGTTTGAAAGTCAAGGTGGCCGTCCTGGGGCTCCCCGTCCCGAATAAGTCTTACGGTTTCTGTGGACGTAAAGCCCGTTCTTAACTTGACTGGACGAAGTGTTTGTTCGCCGAACATACTTCGCCGGGACAGTTCGACGAACTATGATTCGTTTCTTAATTGAACTTTTAGTTCGCCGAACATGGTTCGGACAGTTCGCCGAACTACACTTCGTATGCAAGCTTCGGCCCGAACTTGCGGCAGACGCGCAGCAGACAGCATGATCCAAAATGTAGGCTCAAAGTCAAGTCAGTATACTTAATCATCCCTCACAGGGTAATTCAACTAACTATTAAGTCATTCTGGGTCCCAGAGACAAGGTTGCGCCTCCCACAAGTCAACAAATAAGAAAATCCCTCCAAAGCGAGTTAAGTACTAGCGACACCGTCATCCATTTTTATTTATTCCTCATCCACAGGAGAGTTCTCTGCTCTAAGCCAATCAGAGACAAGGTTCGTCGAACTGGGCGAATATTCCCAGAACATGTTGAGCGAAGCTTTTTGGACCCCGAATATAGCTTTGTCGCAGTTCGAACTATAATTATTCGCGAAACAAATAGTTCACCCAGTTAAGAACCAACTATATTCGCCGAATACTCCCAACTATGTTCGCGAACAAATGTTCGCCCAAATAAGAACGGGCTTATAGCAACACTGAAACAAACTGCTGTATCGGGTTGGCCGGTCTTTTGTGCTTCAGCGCGCTCTTCTCAACGGCTGGTTCTTTGGACACAGTCTTTGTGGCGTCAGTCGACAAAAGCACGGATCAGCCACGACCGTGACTGTGTTGTTGTTTGTTTATAGTGTCAGATTCTACTCTTAGCCTCTCAGCTACCTCACGGTACTGCCGTCAAACCAGGGGCTGCTCAGGCAAGTTGCTCTGCACTGCAAGTTAAACACACGCACACGCACGCACACACACACACACACACACACACACACACACACACACACACACACACACACACACACACACACACACACACACACACACACACACACACACACACACACTAAACTAGATCTAGCTAAAAAGGAAACGACAGGAAAATGGCTTTCAGTGCTAAGCGGGGTGCGCCCAGTGTTGCTGGAAAAAACCCGAAGCGAGTAACAATTCGGTGGCAATTCAATCAGCCACGATGGAGGCCTTGAAAAACCTGATCTAAGCTTAAGTCCTTTGGCTGCTTTTACTTCCGGTGCGTACTTTCTTCACAATGGAAGGCGGTGACAGTGAATTTGCGAATTTTTCACTGCCAACTTTAAAGGCATTTTTGGAGACTCGTAGTCATATTGTGTCTGGCAATAAGCAATAACTTGTTGCTCGTGCTTTAGGATGCCCCAAAACGCATTTTTTCTACGAACTCGCGATCTTCTGGTCAGCCAGAAAAAGACGCAAAGACACTTTTTTCCACCCTCCATCCCCTTTCCACGGTATTTTTTGCAACTGCAACAGTATTGGCATTTGTACTGCTTCGCGATTCTAGGTTCAACTTCCATTGTTATACACAGCGTGAAGCAACGCATACTCAGAAATCGGCCCGAAATTTTAGAGTGCTCTGCCCCTGTGTAAGGCGGAAGTTTGTTTACTGGGACGTTCCGGCGGCTGTGTTAGGCCTACTGGGTGTCGCCTGAGCCGGAGGAAAATGGATCGTCGATGGCCGTGCGAAACCTCCACTCGCCATTTTCGCACATCTAAGCCTCGTTTTCGATACCCTGTAAGTAAACATGGTGCTGAACGTCCACAGAAACCGCACGGCTTATTAGGGGCGGGGAGAAGGGGGGAAGGGGTTATGGAGGTGGGGAGGGGGGGATACCTATCGCTACACTGTCATCACCACTGAGAACGACACCTGCATTAAGATGGGCAGCGATGAGAGCCATTTTAAGGTTTCATAATTGTGAGAGACAAAGTCAGAAGACAGTGTCCACAGACCACAACTTTTGAAGCGAAAGGAGAGCCGAAGCGGACTCGAACCGAAGTCCCTCTGCCTACCAGCCCAACGCCTTACCGCTAGGCCAAACCAGCTCACCTTCGAGGTGGTGGTGATGATGTGGGGTTTCATGTCCTCGGATGTCGGGTTGACATATTAGGGACAAACTGTAACACGTAACAAGGCCGAGGTGGAGGGAGGAGGGACATTTTACTATTTTATACTGTGCCAGTCAGTGAAGCGTAGAGGCTGACATAACTTTTATACTCTGTCTTGAGGTGCACTTTTATACTCTGTCTTGGGGTGCACCGCCCATGGACCACACCGGGAGAAAGTATAAGTAGCCTACCTGTGTGTGTGTGGGGGGGGGTGGGGTGAGGGGGGAGGATGGAAGCGGGTCGAGGTGGGAGGGGGCGGGGAAGGGGGAGGGGGGAGGCCGTGGTAGGAAGGAAACAGGCCACGGCGGATCATAGCTTCAGTGAGCCGGTTTGGCCTAGCGGTAAGGCGTTAGGCTGGTAAGCAGAGGGACTTCGGTTCGAATCCGCTTCGACTCTCCTTTCTCTTCAAAAGCTGTGGTCTGTGGACACTGCCTTGTGACTTTGTCCCTCACAGTTATGAAACATTAAAATGGCTCCCATCGCTGCCCATCTTAATGCAGGAGTCATTCTCATTGGTGGTGACAGTGTAGCGATAGGTACTAAATCTGGGGCTCTTGAATAAACATTAGGCCTAAGTGAATAATTATTATTTGTCTAACGTTGTCGAGGGTCTCGAAGAATGTCTTCTAGGGGTACCCGTCCTCCAACTTCCCTTAGTTTAAGTACTGAAGCCACGAGAGTAAACTCACCTGAAAATTCATCTGGGCGACCGTGGTGACACATTCGTACATGAGATACCATTGGTCACTGAGGCCTTCCACCAGTGTCACGTGACGCATGATCTCGCTGTCATTTCCCGCCAGAAGTTCATCTATATTTGGAACGCAGTACACGATATGCCTGTGAAGGGGAAAAAAAAACACACCCACAGTGCATGTCATTTGGTTGACGTACATGCCCCCTATTAGTAGCTAAATTTGCTTTCTGAGTGTATGGGAATGCAATTGATGGCACAATGTAGTCTGAAACCCTTTGGTAGGATTACAATTCCCAGAGCACCACGCCATCAAAACTGCACACCTCTCCTACAGCAACTCCAATGGCTCCCAATTTCTGAACGAATAAACTACAAAACAGCTTGCATGTGTTAGAACGCAATCACAGGTTCCGCTCCCTCTTATCCTTCTGAGCTATTACACCTTTGCAGTCCCTCCCGCCCTCTCCGCCAGACACACACATGCTCAAACTCCAACGCTTCAACCGCAAAACCCATGGCTTTCGCACTTTCTCACACTTTGGCCCCCACATCTGGAACAATCTTCCCCAAGACATCAGGCACTCTGCTACTCTTTCTTTCTCCAAAAGCAAACTCAAGACATTTCTCTGCTCAGAATGTTTTAGTTAAGCAACATTGTCCTTTCACCCCTATCAGTCTGTACAGTGTGTGTGTGTGTGTGTGTGTGTGTGTGTGTGTGTGTGTGTGTGTGTGTGTGTGTGTGTGTGTGTGTGTGTGTGTGTGTGTGTGTGTGTCTCCGCTCTCTTGAGCAGACTCACTGCGCTCGCATGTGATTCTACACGAGTGACTAGCTTTTTATAGCGCGTTTTTTTAATATTTTATATCCACCGAAGTGGTGTACTTTCAGCGCTAGCATGGTTGGTGCCACATGAAACTGCAGCCGTATCGGCGCAAGTTCTGTGTACACCATACAACCATGCTCCATGTCACATCATGCAAATCCACATACGTAAGGTGTATGCGTGTTTAGCTGTAACCTGCCACCTGCACTTTTGGCAGAATGACCGGGATCTTTTACGTGCAGCTGCGCTAACACGGGGGTGGAACGGATACCGAAATAAGAGTCAGCACAGAAAGTTGACCCTGGAGAAGAAAATTCTCCCGCCGCTCCTGCGGGGATTCGAACTCGCGACCTTTCAATCACAAGTCCGGCGCTCTAACCACTGAGCTGTGTGTGTGTGTGTGTGTGTGTGTGTGTGTGTGTGTGTGTGTGTGTGTGTGTGTGTGTGTGTGTGTGTGACGCTTGAACCCTTGTCTACATTATGTGTGTTAGCTTCTCTCTCTCTCTATTTAAAAAAAAATTGCTGGAACATTTCCATCTCGATGCACATCATGTGTGTTATACTGCGCTTGTTCAGCGCTTTGACCCTCACGGTAGGCGCTTTACAAATTTCCACCCTCTTTCTTCTGCAGGCTTTCGTTTGGAGCGAAGTGCACATAGCCTACAGCACGCCCGCATGCACCCCCCCCCCCCCCTCCCCACACACAAGCAAACACACTCGCGATTGCAATCTCGCTACCCCTCTCTCTCACAGTCCCCATCCCTCCCCCCACCCCCTGCACGAATAACCGTTAGTCAGCAGCATTAAACAAAAACAAACTAAAACAAAATGTTTTAGTGGCGTACGTTTTGCGGACGTGTCATGAGGATGTGCCTTGATAGACGATTCCTTGTGTCTGAAATTTCCTGCCCCGTGAAATTAGACGCATTCGACCAGCTACTGCATTTAAGACTGCTCTGAAGACCCAGCTGTTTGAAACTTACTACTGCTGGTAAATTCTCTACTCCCACGCCCCCAGCTTGCTCTGAAAATATCTCAGCTGACTGATATACATGAATGTCTATCTGTCTGTCTGTCGGTCTGTATGTATGTATGTAAATGTGTGTGTGTGTGCGTGTGTGTGTGTGTGTGTGTGTGTGTGTGTGTGTGTGTGTGTGTGTGTGTGTGTGTGTGTGTGTGTGTAATGTACGTCTTGCCTGTTTAGCTTCTTGTAATCTGAACTGCTTGTAGTCATTGTTACAGTCGTTTTCTGCTCGAGGTGTATTGACGTGGATGCAGTTTAGATTTGATTTTTTTTGTACAGTGCACCGAGCTCTCTTTTTATGGTTCGCGCTTTATAAATATTCCATTATTACTATTATCATTAACACGTCTACGGCGTGATATATCAGTCAGTATGGTTCGAGAGGTAACTTGAACTACCGTGCACCCCCCCCCCCCCTCCCCTCCCCCAGTACTCAGCTAAACTAGTCTTAAAGTATTTCTTAGAGTGTGCCAAATACGTTACAAACTGTTCCCAAGAAAACTTTTGGGATGCACCAGAGTTACAGCCCTTGGCGTAAGGGTACTACTGTCTTTCACACCGATTGAAGACGCAGAAGCCCGGTGGAAAATGTTATTGATCATAATGATTAAAATCAATAATGAGTGTGTGTCCAAATGCCTTCTACATTGTCTAGAGCAAGCAGAATCGAAATATGGCGAGGCATAGTGAATGTTTAACTAAGCACAGTGTACTTGTGATGTGGACAATTTCAGAAATGAAAAATACAACAACAACAAATCTTTTCTTTTTCTGTCAAAAGTTCCGTGAAAACACGAATTCTGATATTCTTAGATTTGGGGGGTAGGGGAGGTAACTCCAGTCCTGTGACAACCAGTTACGTCACAGCATCATACAAATGGTTTGAGAATAAACCCAAGATCCTGCTGTGGCAATCTGTAGCAAAAGATCAGTGAAAAGTGTGATACAGAACTTTTGACAGAAAAAGAAAGGAATTATTTTCTTCATTTCTAAGATATTCCACATCACAAGTACACTATGCTTACTCTGAACCAGTGTCTCGCTATATTTCTCGCACTGTTTGTTCTAGACAATGCAGAAGGCATTCGGACACACACTCATTATTGATTTTAATCATTATGGTCAATACAAAATGATTTCTCGGTGATTTAATTCAGGCGGTTTTCCACCGCGCTTTGGCGTCTTCAGTCGGTGTGAAAGACAGACCCTTACGTCAAGGGCTGTAACTCTGGGCCATCCGAAAAGTTTTCTTGGGAACAACTTGTAACGTATTTGGTACACCCTAAGAAACACTTTAAGGCTAGTTTAGCTGAGTACTGGGGGTAGAGGTCAAGTTACCTCTCGGACTACTACCCATGGGAGATCGACTCACTTAAAGAAAGGACGGTGCATGGTTTCCAGGAAAGGCAGGTTGGTCCAGAAATAGCGGTTGACGTTGAACACCACGATCAGCACGATGTCCTCGATCACCGGCTTCCCCCACAGAGCCACAGGGGGCCAGTTGACCCCGTTCGTGAGGCCGCTGCAGCGTGCTTGGGCGACGTCCACGAGCCGCTTGCCCAGGTGCTGCTCCTCGCCGGCACCTCCGGAGGCCAGGTGTGTCCTAGTGCTCCCTAAAGCCACGCGCACTTCACTCGTCTTCCGGACCCCTCGCCAGGTCGAGCTCATTCTGGCAGGTTGCACAGCCGCTCCGCTTTTCTGAAGGGCGACGACCCAGGACTTCATCAAGGAAGCCTCATGGCGGTCCAGGTGGCCTTTCTCGCGTAGGTAGTCGGCGAGAAGAGCGAAGCACTCGAAAAACTTCGAACTGGGTTTGCACCTCCACGCGTCCAGAGACGAGGCCAAGGCTTCAGCGTCAACGGCACCGCTGGATTCAGAAGCCCCGCCGTGTGCGGGCTGACCCGCTTTTCGGGAAAGCTGGTAGTATCCAGAGAAGGCGTCCAGTTCCCTGAAGAGCCTCTGCAGGACGTACTGGCGAAGGACGTGGCAGTGAAGGCTGTGGGAGAGGCAGGGCAGAAGCAGGCCCCAGAAGGCGTTCCGCTGATACAGGCTGCAGGCAGGTATTGCTGGTGAGAAGCTTTTCTGGCCCAGGAATACTGGCGGAGCGGAGGAGCTGAATCTGCATGAGAGACACAGGGAGAGAAACAGAAAGAAAGGCAATCAGTGAGGTAAATATTCTACTGACAGGGTTCGTATGAATATGTATATAATTATATCGTGTGTGTGTGTGTGTGTGTGTGTGTGTGTGTGTGTGTGTGTGTGTGTGTGTGTGTGTGTGTTGTGTATATGTGTGTATGTGTGTGTGTGAACGTGTGTGTGTGTGTGTGTGTGTGTGTGTGTGTGTGTGTGTGTGTGTGTGTGTGTGTGTGTGTGTGTCGCGCGCGTGCGCGCATGCGTACGTACGTGCAAGCGATGGAGGGAGAGAAGGGGGCCTCTTCATTGTTGAGTTAGTGAGCCTGAATGTACATGTAGTCTTTTGATGTTACTGTATATTTTACTTACGTTTTATGAAGCATGGGTGTATTCAGGGTGTACCTGATACTTCGTGCTGTTTCGCAGAATGCAGCAAAACCTGACCCCCAAAGGACTCAACGCTCGCCACAGAAAATAACTGCCTGAGCCTCACCCCGGGCTAACTGTACTCCCACATCAGGCTTTTAAAGTGCACGTCACCCTCATCTATTTTATGTAATACAGTGAGGCGTCTACTCCTTTTCTTCTTCTTTTTCTTCTTCTTCTATTTAAAAAAATAATAATTAAACCTGCCCTCGTGTGTTCAATGCACGTATTCTTTGACATTGAAGCAGAACGTCTGAACCAAAGCTGCAGCGAGTGAACCCAGAATGGTGAAATCACGACAGCAAACACTGTCGGTCGTCAATGTGCGGGAAGGACGGGCCACCTGCTGCTGTGCTGTCGACGCCACTCACTCAGTGGTTAGAGCACCGGCCGGGAGAGTTTTCTTCTCCAGGGTCGACTTTCTGTGCTGACTCTTATTTCGGTATCCGTTCCACCCCCGTGTTACCACAGTAGCACGTAAAAGATCCCGGTCATTCTGCCAAAAAGCGCAGGTGGCAGTTTACAACTAAACACGCATACACCTTACGTATGTGGCTTTGCATGAAGTGACATGGAGCATGGTTGTATGGTGTACACAGAAACTTGCGCCGAGACGGCTGCAGTTTCATGTGGCACCAGCCATATTCACCACTTGTTGTAAGTACACCACTTCGGTGGATATTTAAAAAACAAAACAAAAAACGAAGCTAGTCACTCATGTAGAACCACATGTGAGCGCAGTGAGTCTGCTCAAAGGAGCGGAGAATAGCGTTATATAAGCGATCATCAATCAAAACACCTGTGACACTCCATGCATCGCTTTCCGGCACCCTTCCTCCAAGGAGGAGGGATGTCGTAAACTAGCGCTTGGAGTTTGAACACTACTATTACAGCCACCAAATTAAGGAAATAGCTTCCCCCACGGATAGCCCTATAACCCCAGAAATATATGTTTGCTACTCTTAGGCTCAGGAGATATCGAATCTAACCCAGGCCCTACCCCTAATTATGAAATTAAAATAATTCATCTCAATGCAAGAAGTATACCTAAACACATATCGGACGTGGAAACCGAATGCTTTAAATATAATTTAATTAGATGACAAACTTGATAACTGTAATCTATTTTATTGCGGTTCCGAATGCAGACAACGAGATGAGGAATGCCCTGTGCTTTCAAGAAAAATTGTCAGCAAAAAAGAAAAAGAATAGGGCTATCGTCACTCGATTATGGCTTTTCGTGCAGCATAGAATATAAAATGAGATCACCGACAATTTACAAAAAAATACTTTGTCATGATTATTGACCGCTCTATTGTAAAAACATCTAATTCTGGTTCTGTAAATACGCAAATCACTCGCCATTTTATATGTAATGGTTCCCACGAGAACACAAAACAAAAACAAGGCCAGGATGGGTGTGTAGTTTTGTGCGGTATACAATAACAACAAGCGACTGTCTTCTGATCCAGCCTCTCTCAAGGCTGTATCTCTAGAATAAAATACACTGTTCGTTCTGCAATTAAATATTAACGGATAGAGAAAAAAGATGAGAAAGTAAAAAATAAAAACAATAAAAAACAAGAGTGAAGGGAAAACCAATGGAATGACAAAGTAATTTCTTAATTATTATGTACACAGTCTTACAGATATACAATGTGTATGGCGAGGGTTATTTGCGCCGCAATATGCGCGGTAATTTACATCATTATTCAGTATGGGACTGTAATCACTTGTAGTCAAAATCAAACGAAAGGAATCGGTTATTTCCTTTACGTGTAGCTACAACCGAAAAACTCTGGCGTGCAAATTAGGCTACAGTTACAGATTCGTTACAATACAATGCGTATTTCGTAACACTGCGCATTAATGGGATACGATTGTTTGCAATAAGGTATCCTACCGTATCTTAATTTATAGTGTTATTTAACGTGCGGGGCTGGATTGAGTGTGTTTGTATGTACTTAGGTGTGTGGTGTACGATGATTTAACGAGGTGCGTGGGTTCAATTATTTGCGTATGTACGTGTGTGTGTGTGTGTGTGTGTGTGTGTGTGTGTGTGTGTGTGTGTGTGTGTGTGTGTGTGTGTGTGTGTGTGTGTGTGTGTGCGTAAACATGTGTGGTGTGCGTAAGCATATGCACGGGAGTGTGCGTGTGCGTGCGTGTGTGTATCGTAGGTTTTCAGTGCTCTGTGAATGTTTCTGGCTATTATAAATAATGTACAGTCAAACACTGCCACTGAGACTACTTTTACATCAACGTAACGGTCGGTCGCAATCACGGCGACCATATAAAACTATTGTATGCAAACCTACGTTTTCTGTTTTACTAACGCCTGGCGGTAGGTGTCAACAGTTTGCTGCTGAGTTGGGGGGGAGAGGGGGGGTGATTGACAGGCAGACAAACAGAGAGAGACAGACAGAGAAGCAGAGAGTGACAGACAGACAGAGACAGAGACAGACAAACAGAGAGACACAGAAAGAGAGAGAGATGTGGACTGTGAAGAAAGATGGCGTTTGAACGGACACCTAAAACTCGCAATACTTTCACGACAGACAGACAGACAGAGACAGAGAGAGAGAGAGAGTCAGAGGGACAGCACTCTCTTACCTAACTCCATCAGCAGTTCCCGATGCCGCCCCGCCTCTCGCGCCGACCACAAGATCAGGAGACGCGTCACTGACCCCGTGCTTCACGAGCACCCTGTCAAAGTCCCTCGCGTGATACAGCCTGGCGTTGCTGTCGCGCCCCGCCTCCCGCACCTTCCCGCCGCCCGCAGACTGGGAGGCCCGGGGCCCCGTGGCCCAGGCCCCGAAGTGGGCGTAGGGGTTGAAGAGGAGGGTTTCGTTGTACATCAGGCCGTGCTCTTTGCCGGGGCGGCCCTGGAGGAGGTTGACGGCCTCCGAGAGGAGCACGGAGCAGTCGGCGTCCAGGAGGAAGCGAGCTCCGCGCGAGATGGCGGTGAGGTAGGCCAGGTTCTTCCACAGCGCATGTGGCGCTGCCGGCTCCCTGCCCTGCTCGGTGACGTTGGGGTCCAGCCGCAGGACTGTGCAGGTGGGTGACCTACATGTCGGAGGTGACAAGAGACGGAAATACAGACTGGCAGACACGTGAGATCGGGGTTCATACAGATAGACACGTGGGTGACCTGCATGTCGGAGGTGACAAGAGACGGAAATACGGAAAGACAGACAGACACGTGATACGGGGGTTCAAAAGACTGTGCAGTGGGTGATCTGCATGTCGTGGGCGACAAGAAACGGGGATATAGGCAGACAGGCCAGAGCCTCCGCTAGACCGGCATATGCCGGTTTTTACCGGTAAATGTTCCCCATGTACAGGTAAAAAAAAAAAATATATATATATAAATCCGTCGCCGGTATCATATACCGGCTGAAACCGAGCGCTTTGTGTGACTTGCTGGAGATACTGGGTCCAGAAGCAAGTGGAAGCTCCGACTAAACAAAATCACTTCCGGTGTTGACCAGCAAGCAAAACAATGAACGCTGTCACTCCAGATGCCGTACACGTCACGTGCTAGAAGCGAAAACGACAAGCTTTCACTGCCAGCACCGCCTCCCCACTCGGATGGACAGGTCCCAGAGTACGAGCGCTGACTGCAAGATACCGGGCCGTTCCATTTCTGTTTGGAGTTTGGACAAATCAGCTTAGCTGTACGATTTTTCCCGGTCCGTTTTCTGTCTAGATCTAACTGTGTCAATATGGCGCAACGAAGCATATAGTCGTGTGTGTGTTTTTCTCGCCCAACGCCAACCAAATCGTCTATATTATCGTCCGCTTCAAAAGAAAAAAGCAAACCAACCAACATTGAAACTGCTGCGAAAACTATCAAACCACCAGCTATTAAGCGGAAACCTGGGCACATGATTAGGCCTAATTAATGTTGACTGCACCGGCTGACTGGGAGTTGGTACCGATTTTGTCCCCCAAATGTTTGCCGGTACCGCGTGCCGATAGTCTCAACAGTCTAGCGAAGGCTCTGCAGACAGACATGTGACCTCGAGGTCCAACAAAAGGACTGTGCACGTTGGTGACCTGCATGTTGTAGGCAAACGTTGGTGACCTGCATGTCGTAGGTGACAAAAGAGGTAGATAGAGACAGACTAGAGACACACACAGAGGGATGATCAGAGAGAGAGAGAGAGAGAGAGAGAGAGAGAGAGAGAGAGAGAGAGAGAGAGAACTTTATTTTACAAGGATTGTAGGTTAAGTTCAGTCAAAACCCATCCAACAGCTATTCTTAGCTAGGCTACTGATGCCGAATAATAATAAAACACATTACAAAGCATCATTTATATACGCATGTAAAGCATGACTGAATGAGCGAAATGTTATACATGAAAAATAAAATCTTCCACATAAAATTTGCGTATTCACAGCGCCAGATGCACACATGCATACAGTACTCAGTTAAACACGTATTTTAAGCCTATAACCAGCAGATCAGGCAGCATAATCTGAGAGAGACAGACAGACAGACAAGCAGACAGACAGACAGACAGACAGGCAGACAGACAGACAGGCAGACAGGCAGACAGACAGACAGAGACATGGAGACACAGAAGCAGAGAGAGAGAGAGAAAAAGAAAAAAAAGAAAAAAAAGTAGGTAGGCAGGCAGAGAGACGAATGGGAAGGCAAGCAGACAGACAGACAGAGGTGGTCAAAGAGGAAGGTATTCCGCCCCAAAATAATCTTTGTTTGCGGTCGACTGGGCATTACAAACGAATCAGCTATAATTATGGTGAAACAGATCCGACAGAGAGATTGCAATGCAAATCAGAAAATACACATTTTCTACTGCATTTTCGAAAAAAGATTAAGAAAAACTTCGAAAACTCACTTGCATCCTTTTGGTAGTGATTCGCTGCCAATAACCAGAATCTTCCAACCAGATGGTGCCGACAGATTTTCCTCGCATTTACCGGATGTGACGTCAAGAACAATCCACTTTTCGTGTGGTTTTTCGTCCCGTTTTCTGTGGAAGAAAATATGCCCCCCAAAATTACTGAAGAAAAGAGGTCAATTAAAAAAAGAAAAAAAGAAGAAGATACGAAGATAGCTAGACATCTTCATTAACCGTTTCCCTACAAAGTAACAACAACAAAAACACAAGAAATCAGAAAAAGAAAATGTTGCCGTGACGGTACAATTTATTTTGAAAGAAATGTCTTAAAGAGCGGTCTGGCTTAACTAACAAACAACGTCCATATACACAAACTGGAACTTTTTTGCCGATGACATCATAAATTATACACAAGTGATCATAAGGGCCCTTAAAACATATGACATCATATGACATAGTGCAGAAGGGAAATGGGTACAGAAAGATGCAAGACAAATAAGGCAGAGCGAACTAAAGGAAATAGTTTCAAACTTTTTTTCTTTTCTTTTTTACTTGAACCGACTTGGACAGAGTGGTGAGATTCTGCCGACTGGAGAAATTTCAGACAGATGGAGCGTTGAAACTCGAAACAGCTTTGAGCAAAAGAGTTCAAACTGCGTTTATGAATTTTCCAAAGCTTTTTCTCGCTTGAGGATCGGAGTAGGGTGCGTGATGTTTGATATGTAATTAATCAATCAAGGCGGGAAGCTATCAAAGCGGTTGGCTAAAAGACTTGCAGACGTGCACGTCGACCCCCACCCCCCACCCCCACCCCCCACCCCCACACACACCCCAAAGTGAAATTCGACTTACTGTACGTAGCGCAGTAGAAGCTCCTCTGCTCCATCGAGTCCCCACACTTCTCTGCTTTTGACGTCATTCTGTTTCTCTACGTCAGCGGTTCGACGTTTCTCCCCGTCTTGCCCCCCTGCTCCATCGAGTCCGGACACTTCTCTCCTCCTGACGTCATTCTGTTCCTCTACGTCACCGTCTCGACGTTTATCTTCGCCTCGCCCCCCTGCTCCAACGGCCGCGGCGTCTCCTTTCTGTGACTCGCTGTGGTTTTTGGAGCCGCCCCCTTTCTGGGAAACCGCACGATCCTTCCCCCTGTCTTTTTCATTACCGGGGCCATCTCGCCCAGCATTGACGCTCCGATTTATCAGCTCGCTGCTCGGTGACTTAATCAGCCTGTGCCTAAAATCGTCGCCCGTCTTATTGCCGTTCTTGTCCTTGAAGCTGTCCCGGCTGGACTGACCGATCCTGCCGCCGTCAGGGCTTGGGCCGTCGGCGTCCCGATAGCTGTAGGCGGCAAGGAAGCTGTCGTCCTCGCCGACTTTGCTGTAACCTTCCCGCAGTCCTATTTGGAGGCTGACGCTGTCGATGTCGCCGACGGAGGAGTCCCCTTTGCGCCACATGAAGCGGAACTCGATCAGCAGCAGGAAGATCACCACGGAGACCAGGAGGCTCCATGTTCTGTGCAGCGCTAGCGGAGCAGAGAGGAACGGCGGAGGTAGTGAATAAGGTGGACAGTGTGAAGGGGGTCAGCCGTATGTTGTGTCTCAGCCCTGGGCTCCCTCGGCACGTGCAAACTGATTTTACTTTGACCTTCAGTCGAACTCAAGGTTAGGGTTAGGACACCCTGACTCTGGCTGAGGGAACATCGGGCTGATGGGTTGATGGAACACCGGGCTGAGGGAACTTTGCGATGAGGGAACATCGGGCTGCTTATATTAAAGCTGAAGGAACATAGAGCTTAGGGAACATCGGGCTGAGGAAAAATACGACTGAGAGAACATGAGGCTGAGGGAACACATGGTTGAGGGAACAACGGATTGAGGGAACATGGGGCTGAGGGAACGCAGTACTGAGGGAACACGGGGCTGAGGGACACCGTGTTGAAGGAACAAAGAGCTGTGGGAACACAGGGCTGAGGGCCGAGAGCATATGGCTAAGAGAACATCGGACTGAGGGAACATAATTATGGCTGACAGAACACGGTGCTGAGGGAACACCAGGCTGAGGGAGCACATGGTTGAGGGAACAACGAGTTGAGGGAACATGGGGCTAAAGGAACACAGTGTTGATGGAACACGAGGCTGAGGGACACAGTGTTGAGGGAACACAGTGCTGATGGAACAAG
>OY757549.1:13798980-13843980 GCA_963584105.1 Alviniconcha strummeri
GGTGGGGACACACTCCGAGCATCGCTTTCCAGCACCTTCCTCCAAACTCTGCCCAATTTATTCACGCCACTGAAGGGGTACTCTTTATCTCCGTGCAGCTGTCCACCGATGCAGTCAGCGCCCTCCGAAAGGTTTGGGTACTGATAAGACTGTGGAAGCAAACTAGCGCCCAAGCATGCACATAAACATGAGACGCATCCATCCCGGGTAAAAAAAAGAAGTTCCAGCTCGATTCAAATGATTTTGGTTTTACTTGAGCTGGTGTAAGCAACATGGTCTGTTATAAAACAAACATCTAATATCATTTGAGTTGTTTGTAACAAACCTACTACTGTCTGAGCACCAACAAAAAACTGCTCATTAACTGACATGTTTTCTGGAAACAATGACGTAACTAAATACAGCAGTGGTTGAAGGAAGGATGTCGTAAACCAGTGCTTGGAGTTTGGGGTGGGGGTGGGGGATGGGTTCCCTTATAAGAAGGTTCAACTGTGTTGTTATTGATTGTACAACACTCATTTGTGAGTGGCACATGCATACACTCTATTGTAAGAAGGTTCCACTGTGTTGTTATTGATTGTACAAAGCTCATTTGTGAGTGGCATGTGCATTCACTCTATTACAAGAAGCTTCCACTGTGTTGTTATTGATTGTACAAAGCTCATTTGTGAGTGGCACATGCATTCACTCTATCAGTCTATGACTGGATGTTGTTACTCTCAAGAAGGTTCCACTGTATTGTTCTTGACTGTCCAAAGCTCATTTGCAAGCAGCACATGTATTCACACCATGACTGGATGCAGCAAACACAATTAAGCTCTTGAAAACAACCGACCATTCACACCATGATAGGATGTGGCAAATACACCAATGTTCTTGAGAACAACTAACCATTCACAAAGTGACTGGATGCGGCAAACACACCAATGCTCTTGAAAACAACTGACCATTCACAGCGAATCACACCATGACAGGATGTGGCAAATACACCAATGTTCTTAAGAACAACTAACCATTCACACCATAACTAGATGCAGCAAACACACCAATTCTCTTGAGAACAACCAACCACCTCCAACAGTGATATTAGACTGATCTTATAATTATCAAGATAACAGCACATATCACCAAGTTACTCCAAAAAAATGATGAAACTAAAACAAACAAAAAACACTTATTTGCAGGGGCAAAAACAAACATATGAGTCCATATGGCACAGGCAAAGCAAGCTTTTCTCTCACATTATTTACACATATCTACACACAACTACCTTCCTCTGCCACATGGTAATGATCACAGCTTGTCATTTGTCACTATCAGACACACAAAACTGAAGCACAGCTGCTGACCACAAGATCAGGAATCCAAGAATGGTTCTTTTTTTGTTCTTTTTCAGTTAGCATTCAAATCTTGAGTAGCACCAAATAAAATTAACTTATATGTTTACAAGCATTCTTTTTTGTTTCTTTTTTTCCCCCTTTGCTAGGAGAGCTTGGAATAATAGGTCAAAATACAGCTTTGCAACAAAGAAAAAAATATAATTTCTACCTTTGCAGTTCATTCAGCTTTATCCCAGTGTGTGTGTGTGTGTGTGTGTGTGTGTGTGTGTGTGTGTGTGTGTGTGTGTGTGTGTGTGTGTGTGTGTGTGTTTGTGTGAGAGAGAGAGAGAGGAAAATGATAGTGGGGGGCTATTCAAATAAAGAAGACAGCCTGCATTGGAAAAGTTCATTAATGAAATAAAGCTGCGTTTTACTCAGTGAACACACGTAAATGAAACATGCATGTATTCATTCCATGAACCACAGAGTATATTCTAATTAAATGGGACACAACATTAATAAATCACCCATACATATATCATACATGTATTCACCTCACATATGTGTATTTTGTGTGTGTGTATGTGTGTGTTGTTTGTTTGTTGCTGTTGGGGGAGGGGGGTCAAACTCATAACAGGTTATTCAGTTGAATAAATGACCCTGCATTGCGGCATTTCACTAATAACATAAAACAGCATTTTACTATGTGAATACATGTAATTAAAATAGGTACTCACTCGTTCCAAGCACAGGTCTACAAGTTTAGTTCAACCAAGTGGGTGGGACATGACCAAACATTAAGTAAGTCATCCCTATATTCATCTGTCTCACAGCTGAACAAGAATTCCCCCACAAATGACTGCATTTTGTTCCTATTTGCTTTGTTTGTTTTGCTGCGTTTTTTTCTTCTTCTTTTTTCTTTATAATATATATAAAAAGCAGGGGGTCTTGAATAACGAGGACTGCAGTGACCAGATTCTGCCTCAACAGCAAAAGGGTCCATTTGCAAAGATACAATAAATGCACCAAGGACAAAGAATGGGGCTGGGTCAAACAGTGACAGATTAGTATGAAGGGGTAATTTGACTGGGGTAGGGACGTCATCTAATTGGGAGGATGCATGGGGGTGGGGCGGGTGAACAGGAAGAGAGGGCCTGGGTGTGGTGTTGTTGTAATATCAATGTATTTATTACCATATGTCAACAGAGTTAACAAATAAGAGCATTAAAAACAAATTCCCCCCAAAACTCTTTAACTGTCATTAAACAGTACAGCAGTGGGGTGTGAGCGGTGTCAAGTGGAGAAAGATTCAGAGGGGAGACATCATGGCTCAACACAAAGTAGATCTTTCAAAATCAGAAAAATGACATTTGAATTCAATCCAGCAGATCTATCAACAAAAGAGCAGCCTATTAGTATTTTGCTGAAATGATTTGCATTAAAAAAAAATCTGATATTTTACAGTCAATGCCCAGTCACATGTGCAGGTGACATCAAGGCTCAGCATACAACCAGGAATTTTTCTTCTAATTTTTAATTACATCATTCCACAAAAGAAAAACAACAACAACAACAACAAAACAGTACGAGAGGATGAGCTTGTCAAGGGCCTGGCATTCCAAATGGAAAGATACAATTTCTTTCTTTTACTGTCTCCCACATCTCAACAGAGACAGCAAGATCTCTTTTCAAAACACCAACTGAAAGACCAGCAACTAAAACAGAAACACAAAATCCACAGAACTTTGCCAGAAGTAAAGAGCCCATGTTAAGCTTTCTCTAAATCCAGAAAATGTCAGTTATCTCCCTTAAATGCATGTTCCACAAATGAAAAGACTTTGTGGTGATCTTTTCGATGCAATCAAAAACCATACAAAAGCTAAACTTAATCACATAAAAACATTACATTTCTGACACCCTCAAGACCTTGAAGTAAGGTCAAGGTCATCAAGAGTGGTCTGAACGAAGAGCACTAAATGAGGGTTACTTTCATGCAAAGACTAAAATATCTTGCTGAAACAGCATCACAGGAAAACCAAAATCAAAAGTTAATGCATTTGCCAAGCTAGTAAAAAATGCACACACTGCCTCCTCTGTTCTGTCAAAAGTAATAAAAGTGGTATTATAATATGTACGGTCTGGTCTGTGTGTTTTACCTACAAAGCTTGATCTGAACTGGACAAAAACATACCCAAATATAAAGCTTTAAAATTCCACAACTGTTTAATGCCACTATGATCTTAAAATGTTGTATGCACTGGTAAAGCTCAGCAAGTATGACCATCTTGCCAAGTCTGGCATTTGACATTAATTTGGTCAAATTGACAGCATCCAAGAAAATCACAAAGTTTTTGTCCCACCCAGCATACACTGTTTTTTTACATCATGAGCCAGGAAGAGAAATAAATATTCCAAATGACAAATGTCTTTCACGCTCCTTTTCTGTTGAACATAACATAGTCCACCTTTTCGGCCACTCGTTTGCACCCTGTTACAGAAAACAATTGTTCTACCTCTGGGTAAAAAGTCAATTCAGCCATCACCTCCTCCACCACCTCCTGGGGCACTTTCTCAGGAGATGAGTAGTGCCGCCTCATCAGCAACATATCATTGACACACTGACGCACGTACTTCCGTTCCAGAGGCAGGAAGGGGATAAAAGCAGTGACCAGATGTTTGCTGATGAGTTCGCTGTGCCACAGACCTGCTGAGGAAGAAGCCGAGCAACATGTATTTCACAGTGAAGGTCAGCCAGACAGCATGCTCCTGTTCTAAAACATGCTGTACATATTTTCACTCTAAATCAGTAACACTGATAGTCCTTTCTGAAAGACAGCACTTGCCTTGTAATTAAAAAATATGAACAGAAGTGTTTTCTAAATTTGTAACTAGGCCAAAATATGCTCTTTAGATATATTTGCACAGATCGTTAATTGGGCAAATCAAGATCTCTGGCCATTTCTTTCCAGCTGATGAAAATAGTTTTGTGAAGTAACTACTGTACTTTGAGAAGAAAACATCTGAAACATTTGTTTCTTTGAAACAATGCACTCACCCCCGTCAACAGACAAAATAAAAACAAAAACAAAAATGTTGGCTGAGCCCCATGCCATTCAAACTGACATACTTAGAACAGTTTCCAGTAAGTAATTTGTTTTTTTATGCCCAGCCAATCAGTATTCAGATTCAGATTCTTTATTCACCAAGTTTTACAACAAGGAAAGTGTCTCGAAAGCGGTAAGCATACAAACATAAGCAAACAACAACATCGACATACATCAACTAGCAACCCATTTGCACCAACAAAATAACACCCAAACGCACATACACACACCTGTGCGCACATGCATATATACACACCAGCACAAGCGTGCACGCATGCACACACACTCACACACACACACGCCACAAGTATATGTTCCAATGTAAAATATAGTCCTACATCTAAGACTAAGATAGGCAAAGTAAAAGTTCAACACATACATACACACACACACACACACACACACACACACACACACACACACACACACACACACACACACACACATTTGTAAGTAACATTCCATTTCATAATATAAAATCCTACTTTTAAGACAGAGCCGAGTAAGAGAGCAATAACAGCAAGAAACGCGTGCGCATGCGCACACATACACACATGCACACACACACTCACTCACACATGCGACTTAATACCAAAGTGATACCACAGCTGGACCAGGTTCAGCTCTGTACAAAAATGTGCATACCATGCACATTACTGTGCATACCATGCACATTACACAGCTTGGCTTAGGTCTTTTCACTCAAAAGGAACTATGACTACATTCACATCCTTCACACTGTGAAACCAATTGTGCTTAAACTTGCAAGGACCTGTGAAGCCCATTATCAATACAGAGACGCATCATAATTTTTGGGCTATAAGTCAATACTTAAATTCAACCTGTGAACCTTAATCAGTAGCCCCTCATCTGTGAATAAAATTTGGCACACATGCTTTTCTGAAGAGTGATCATTATTTTCAACTGGAATGAGTCACTGTATCAGACTATAACACTTAACAGTAACAGCATACCTTGGTAAATTGATCAGTGATATTTTCTGGGCAACAGACAGAAGACATTATCCAAAAAATGGGATTTGGCATGACCCTGTAGTCCTAATCAGTGTATAGCAGCATCAGCATGCATATATATATATCACTTATTAGCATTTGCTCAAAGGTGGAAGACTACGAAATCAAAAACAGTGCACATTTACCTCAAATACAAATGAGAGAAAATGGCGGCAACTTCAATTTAAACTTCACCTCATTACCTAGTCTCATGGTAGATAAAAACTCAGGACTAAACGGTCACATTTAGTGATTTACCTTCTGATTCAGAGTTGATGGCAGCCTTTGCAAGAATTCTCTCCACTTCGACCAGGCCAATATCTTCTCTGCGTGTTCCCGCTTTCCATTGCTCAAGGGCATATGATGTGATAGCTGAACCACCAGCATTGCTGACAACAAACAGGTCACACATACATAGACACAGACACACGCAGATATTGATACACACAGACACACTCTTTGGAAAGTCATTCAACTCTCATACACATGTAAATGTGACTTTCATCTTCTCTGACAACAGAAGAAGATCGAAGGGAGACATTTTATTTTAGATTCCTTACTTCAAAAGCTTCAGACATCTAAGGTTTTGGACCCTGTGAAACTGTGCTGTGACAAGCTTTAGAAATCATTTGTATCAGTGATGATAATCATGGAATTTATAGGATCAGGATTCAGGTGAGCAAAACACCATCAAGTATTATTTAGTGGGATCAGATATACATTATGCAACACAGTCAGGTCCTAAAGCAGCCATGGACCCGATACCTGCAGTCATTTTTTCTCAGGCAGTGGGAGAACACACTTCTCACGTCAAATACAAAGTCTCTAATACAAAACTGGTAAGCTAGGAACGTTTCATGCATGATCCCTCGAATTTACTCACAAAACTTATTTTCTAAAGTTGATGTAAAAACAAACTGGGCATTTTAATTTAAAGCAAAACCCCCCATTTCATGTTTTTACTTTGATCTCCTCCATTTGTCAGATGAAACAAACAAAAGCTAGTTATGAGTTATGGGTGACTAGACTTAGAGTGCAGTGAATTTGCTCAAGTACAGAAGACAGCTGAGGATGTACCTCTGGTGGAGTTTATGTACCTTGTATAATTTACACCCATGCCAGGTGAGTGTTACTGTAAGTGACTCATGACTTTGCTGTACTTGTGTTATGCATTTCAAGCGCTAATTAACTCCCTTGGGTGTTGATTCTGCACAAGCGCTCTGGACCTCATTCTGTTTCAGATTTGTTACAAAAAACACTATGTGAAAGGGATCAATCAATCAAAACATGTCATAATCTGAAACAGAATGAGGCCCCTACTGTCTGTGCAGAATCAACAAACAAGGGGGTTAACTGTTGCTCGAAAGCTGTCACACAAACACAATAAAAACCCTGAGTCAACCATGCCTGTGGCTGTTGCTCTGGTGGAGTTTATGTACCATGTATTTACCCACAGGCCAGGTAAGAGTTACCATAGGTCTTTGATGTCTCAGGTCTTTGATGTTCAGTTTGTGAAACATGTTTTGAGCATGAATTAACTCCCTAGTTTGTTGATTCAAAACATGTTTCGAGTTAGCTAGTTCCTGCCGCCCGTTATGCAAAACATGACGGGTGTTTTTTTTTAAGCTCGGCAAGTTCCTTTAAAACAATCTTACAAAATCAAAATCTACTGACCAAAGATGCTCTCTTTTTTTAATTTTATTTTTACTACTGTAAATAATCAACCCATACTTATTAATTGGATAAATAGGACAGGGGGTCATACCTGAGGAAAATAAAGATGGCGTGACGATAATCAATTCCACCAAGTTCCTCATGATAGTCCAGGTAAGGTTTGATGGTGTCGATGAGACCTGCAGGCATCTTGTCAATTTCATCAAAGATGAAAAGAGACTGCCTACATTTGTCCACCTGCTTCTCAATCAAGTGCCGCAGGTGGTCCTGACAACAGCCATGCAAATGACACATGTAAGGACAGATCTATACTTGCAGCAGAACATATTTCTCAAACATTGTGTAATACTGCTATCAGTTACCATGGTTGCAATTAGTTTACACTGTTAATTATGCTTTACATGATACATTAACAGCTCTTTAACAACAAATGCATATGATACGATGTAGTGCTAATGAATGCAAGCAAGAAAAAATGAAAAATCATGGCCTCTAGCATTACAGCTACCTTTACACTGACTGATACCTACTCTTGACATCTTTAACAAGCACAATGCAAACATGTCATATAATCTGAGTATCAGTACTTATGGCAGAAGAAACCATCAAAGTTTTAAACATAAACAAGAAAAATATGTATTCACAATTTAACCAGCTGAGTGTTAACTGCATTGTAACAGAAGACTGTGGTGGTACTGGTAAGCTAGACCACTTGACACGAGGCAGTTACCATAATTATTTTGTCTCCCAGGTTTCCAATACAGAGTACAGACATTTACTGCCATAAAACTTAATGGTTAAATCCCACACATGTATTAAATTAAATGTGCTAATTTCCAAAAATGCATTGTAACATTATCATGTAACAACATAAAACCATACATATATATAAAATTAACTGTACAGAGACAACATACTAACAAGCAATAACCAATCACACCTTATACAGAGATATCATTTCTTGATGCGGAAATTCTTTTGTGACTGAGATGAGGTGCACATTTTCACTCTTCATCCCATTTTTATACAGCGCTTCAGCAATGATGCGGCTGACGTGATTCTTTCCTGTGCCAGTGGGCCCATGAAATGACAGTGCCAGTGCTTTGGATGGATGAGGCGTCTTAATGTGCCCTTTAATGTGACTGGTAACCACCTTTGTGACCAAGTGTTGGCCATACAGCCGCTTGTCCAACTCTTCATGAAGGCCTGAAACCATAAATGTTTAATCATATGTCAGCAGGAAGCATATAGATGAAGATGTGGCACATATATACTACTGCCACCATTAATAAGCAGATAATACTCAATAGATTATAGTTGACAAACAGAAAAGAAGTGTAAGTTTTACACACTGCTTTTTTTTCTTTTTTGCGTGTGTTGTGTGTGTGTGTGGGGGGTTATCACAAGACCGTGCTAGTGTAATACTAATGAACAAGGAAAGAGAATACCAAAACATCAGCAGAACCCCCCCCCCCCCCCCCACACACACACACACACACAAACAAACATTCACACATATATATATATATACATACACAATGTATGCAAATGCACACTCAATAGTCTCATGTATGCAAGTATGTATGCACACACCAACACATCCATATATAATATTTATATTATATACATGCAAAATCCATTATTAAATACTATGCGTTTTACATACAAATCAGTCACAAAACAAGAAAAATAACTTCTTCTTTTTAAATTCCTGCAGTGTTGTTATATATTGTGGAAGAAAATGGGAAAGCACTGGGCCACACAACTCCCCCAACTCCAATCCCACCCACTTTCTGGTGGAAGGTCTTCTTCTTCTTCTGTATCTACATCTTTTTTCAACTTCAATGCTTAGACTGACACTTTAAAAAATAAAAATGCATGTTGGGTTGGTTATTTTGGTGCTTCTACATGGAGTATGATCCACCGAACCGACATTGACTACAGGTTGTTTATATATATATATATATTTGCATTACATTTGCTATGTTACGCATAGCCATAATTGTTAATACTAAGTAGTGTGCTAAAAAGTAAGATTAAGAATGTGCTAAAAAGTAAGATTAAGAATAATCAAAATGATTGAATTTGAAGAGTAATGAATGGCCACACCGTCCCTTTCTTTATCGACTACCTTGGGATGAACAAAACATAAAAACAGAAAGCAAGTGTGAATGCGATCCCCCATTCCTTGGGGTGAATGGAAATTGGAGAGTGTCGGCGAACCTGTCACGTTGTTGACGATCCAACGGTCACTACAACATTCATAGAACCGACAAAGAACAACCTTGTAGCTCGCAATGCCCACAGCCGTGACCGCCGAGCCAAGAGCGTAAAAACCAGACAAGGGTTCAATGCACAGAACTAACTGTATCCATCCTATTAACAGCAGGAGTGAAAACGCGCCCTTTGGCTCCATAACTCAAATAAAACATTTAGTTCTTCCACGGTGGCTTGTCTTCCACAAGATCTCCTGATACAAGCCTTCGTGTAATTTTTGCTCAGGGGTGCTTTCCCTTGTCATTGACCTTGTGTGAGTATTTTTAGTTTCGAATTTGTTGAACGCAGATGGGCCAGAGCTAGTACGAATAGATCTACCAGAAGAAAAGAACAGAAAAAAAAAATGCATAAATAACAAGCAGAAACAGAATAGTAAATATTGTCATACGAACTAAGACAAAAAGTATTGTTCAAAAATAAACATACTATCAGTTTCAATACTGTAAGTGTGTTACGATTATGTACATGTTAGATCTAGAGATGAAGGCCAGCTAAAATTCTAGTGGTTAAGACCAGTAGAGGTCTTTTGAGACACTTTCTCTGGGCGGTTATGGCTATCCGGCCTGGTACGATTGTCACTTATATTCACCACCCTCTCTACCACCGGCAAATACTGATACCACCACCACCACCACACACACACTGACACACACACACACACACCTCTGAGTCATTCAGAGCACATGGACTTACCCCTGGAAATTAGCCATGCAGTGATCGGTGTTTGTTTTCAGCATCTCTCTCTCTCTCTCTCTCTCTCTCTCTCTCTCTCTCTCTCTCTCTCTCTCTCTCTCTCTCTCATAATAATAATAAGAATAATAATAATAATGGGGTCTTTAGGTGAGCCAAAGACATATACATTTCATAAATCTAAAACAACATCAAAACAACACAATGTTAACATACACAAATTTGTCATCAACATCCCCTCCACACACCCACAAACGCACGCACGCATGCATAAACGCACGCCGCACACACACACACACACACACACACACACACACACACACACACACACACACACACACACACACACACACACATTGAGTGCAGGCGCGCATACACTCACGTACACACACACTGTATACATACACCACCATGTTCTCCAACTACCACCACTTAGATTTTTAAAAACTCATCATATAGCTGTTGTTTTAATTCCGTGTTTTTCTTTGAGTGATTTAATGAAACTGCTATTTAGTAACACAAAAACATAATTGTAACCAAGCTGTATCAGAGATTGCATAGCTAAAGCAATCCTTGGCTGTACGGATTATTCGAGGCACGGAATGCATCGTTCTAGCTCTATAAATTAGCAGCGCACCTTCTCCACTTTGGTTTGCAGTTCGTCGAGCGCAAATGTTACAATCATTACTGATCACAGTTTATGCCTCTCTCTGTCTGAAATTATATCTGGGGAAATATTTTTTTCGGGATGTTTTTTAAGGACTGTAAAAGGACTCGTACCGGAAAATGCTACGCTTGTGGTTGTCTGCTATCGTGACGTCATCGAAAGAACCTGTATATTTAAAATAAAGTAACCCGTTTTGGTGGTTTTTGCCAACAGTTCAGGGATGACAATAGGACGTATGAAGTATTTAAATGTTTACCTGATAAACTAGTGCCCTGTGACTTCAATTAAATCTGAAATCAGCAAGTTCTCATAAAATTTCTCTGTATAATTTACTTATTCATGCTCTGACGTCACATTGCCACAAGTACGGTCCTCTGCATAGAGAATTTTCCGAAGATTTCCACATAATTTCTATGTCCTGCCGTCTCCAGAATTGAAGCTGTATCTTTTGAATGTATGATTTGGGTACAACCGGGATCTATTGTGACGACTTCGTGCACCAGGGGTGTAGCCTGGCAGTCGTTTAGCCGTGCCAGAAGCCCCTTGCTGCCTCCGCCATATTGATGCTAAACAAAGAACCCATGACGGCACACATCACTTTAGATGCGACTGGTAAGATTTGTTCAGTCATCAGATGTTGCGTAATTATACTGTATCATGAGTTGGTGATGAATTTCGTGCCAGAGTTACAGTGATAGTTCTGGTTGCGTACCCATTTCATAAGCAAGCGAATTTACGGAGTGGCTGCACTGTTGGCATAGCCTCGGTCAGAAAGTCGATGTCATGCATTGTACTTCTGTAGACTTTATTATTTAATTATGTGCACTGAAGTAGGTTATGCCTGTCATAACCGTACATATAATCAGCAGTTGACAAATAAGGACGTAACATCCTCTGTTAGTTTTTACTGATCACTTTTCTGTACCCCACTGTGCCCACTCGTGCTCGTTCACAATCTTCTTCCGTTTGTAAATCAGTGATTAGCCAGTAAGCCACAGTCAAATTATTCGCTGCCCTGCCTAATCGGGGTCAGCTCCAAGAAAGAACGAAAGAAATATGAAATTATATGACCACATTTTTTATGGAAATCTTGGCACAAATGTGTCACTTTTACAGTTTTAGTCAGACGCAATGGCCACAGATAACACAGATTAACCCTTTCACTCCCAGTCCCAGCACTTTTCACCATTTTTGGGATCACAGTACTGAATTTGCTATAGAATCACACAGAAGCATCAGAAGCATAAAATTTGCTATATATACTTTTTCAATGGCACCTTCTGCTTGTTGTCCTCACCCCTACCATGTCCACAACCACTACCACATAACATTTTCTCCCACAACGACACCCGCCTACCCCACAATGTACTGGGTTTGTTCACCTCCTCAACACTTTCTTCTGGACAGTTTCTGGCATTATTAGGCTCATAGAGAAGGTGCTCCAGAATATAAGTGACACTGGTGATGTCACAGTCAGCAAACAAAACCAGTGACACGTACCAGACACAAAAGAAAGTTCCATGATATGAGAAAGTAGAAATGTTCAGTGAATTTGCCATTAATGAAAAGTTTGAATGGATTGGAACATTGTATGTGATATTATTTTCCAAAGACAAACAGTGTAGCAAACAATATGTCAGCTAACCCAGTTCTTGTCTAACGTGTGAATTGATAATGATATCAAGATAAAGTCAATGCTGCCACCATTTTCTCTCATTCATATTCAGTGTCAGTGCACATTGTGCTTTTGTTTTTTCAGTCTTCCACCTGGCTTTGACTTTGAGTAAATGCTGCTGTTCATTGACAGTATGACCCGGCCTTTTGGGGGTCATTTGAAATCCAATTTTTGGCATCATGTCCTCTATCAGTTGAATGGAAAATATGATTTTTTTTTTTTAATTTTAAGATCACATTACAAACATAGAATTAAAGCAGGAAACACGTGCACGCTCACACACACACACACACACACACGTTTTATTGGGGTAGAGGATAGACCTGTTGTGGAATTGAAATAGGGGACGAATCAGAGATTCTGCTAGATGATCATGGAGAAGTTAGTTGGTTCTTGGATTTTAATGTCCCATCAGCCTCACAGGATCACCCCAGGATGATCAAGTAACTGACAAAAGTGACATCAGATGACCTGGCAGGTGACACACAATTATTATTTTTTTAGAAATTAGAGCTGGAGCAACTGGGCATTGGAGATTTGGGAGCTATATGACACTTTTAATATTTTGTCAGTTGACATCACTTCATATTCGAAATGACATAAACGTACACTGTGTTGCAACTTTTCGAAGTTAAAAGAGCTTTTTGGCTAAAAGTAAAGAAGGATGTGAATTTGGCCTAAAGTCCAAACATGCACTCTAGTAATTTTGAAACTGGACTTTAATTTTTACAAATCAACACATGATGATCAAATCATCTACCCTCTTCTCAGACTTTTTTCTTTTTCTTTTTTCTTTCTTCTCTCTTTCTTTAAGAGTTTTGTAGTGCCACTTACTGGATTTGATATCTTATCTGTAAATGTGTTTTAGGGCTGGCAGAACTGGCCCATCGCGAGTATCAGGCTGGTGACTATGAACATGCAGAACAACACTGTATGCAGCTGTGGCGGCAAGAGCCAGACAACACAGGTGTTCTATTGCTGCTCAGCTCTATACATTTCCAGTGCCGCCGTCTGGATAGGTGAGTGTCATGTCTACATCACCTCAGCTGAATATGACAGTCCAAGACTGTTGAAGATAAGGTTATGTTTATATTACTTAGTTGAAGACAATGTTAGCAGTTAGGTTTTAAGCGTTTCTTAAAAATGATGGCTGTTTTTTCTTTTTCACAATTTTACTTTTAGAGCTTGATGATGTGCATGCTTTCTCTTCATTAGGTTATTAAATGTCATATTCATAAAGAATAAATAGATGCTATCACTGTGTACTGTGTGAATTTTGTGGCTTGCTTTAAAAAATATGTAGTTTGTAATAATTATGGTTATGCTGTCCTTCCTTGTCAGAATCTTTGGCCTTGTTTTTGTTTGCACACTGGGGATGGTAAATATCAGTTTGCATTGAGATGAGATTTACCCATTCATAATCATAGCTTCCAAGTTCCATGTTTTCAACTGGATGTTACTTGAAGGTCTCAGAGGTGTCAGTTCTTTTTTGTTTTAGGAAATCATTAGGTACAAACTACAATGGTTAGCTCTTCTGTCTCATTTTGAACAAGTAACCCAGTCATTTGTTTTTCTTGTTTCTTTTTTTCAGGTCGTCCTACTTCAGTCAGCTGGCCATCAAACAGAATCCAATGTTGGCAGAGGCATACTCCAACCTGGGCAATGTGTACAAAGAGAGAGGACAACTCCAGGAGGCCTTAGAGAACTACCGTCATGCAGTTCGTCTGAAGCCAGACTTCATTGATGGATACATCAATCTTGCCGCGGCTCTGGTTGCAGCGGGTGATATGGAGCAGGCTGTGCAGGCTTACGTCACAGCGTTACAATACAATCCAGTATGTCGGGCATATTTGTTGCATACTAACAATGCAATCCAGCATGTCGGGCACATTTGTTTAATGCTAACAGGACAGCCCAGTACGCCAGTCGCATTTGTTTAATGCTAACACTTTGTAACAGTACAATCCAGTACACTGGTCACATTTGTTTAATACTAACAGTACAGTAAAGTATGTTGGTTACATTTGTTTAATACTAACAGTGTAGTCCAGTATGTCAAGCACATTTTGTTTAATACAAAACAGTACAATCCAGTACATCAGTCACATTTGTTCATTAACACTAATAACAGTACAATCCAGTACTTCAGGCCCATTTGCTTAATGCTAACAATATGATCCAGTTTGCTGGGCCCATTTAATACTAACAGTACAGTATATAATGTGAGACCACCCATGAGGTATTCAATAACTATAGATTCCAGATATTTGGGGTCTGTTATCAGAACTTTTATCAGAATGTATTTGATCCTGTCAGGGTTTGAGATTTAAAACCTAGATAGTATGACCCATTGAAATCCCTTGGGAGGAAAAAGAGAAGACAGATCTGACCTGGGCTGGGAAATTTCAGCTAGTTAGTAGAATAGAGCAGTAATGCTGCGTGTGTTCTGCCAAAAAATACTTGCTTCACTTTGAAGTAAAAACAAAAGAAACAAAACAGAAAAAAGATTTGCAAGGGAAATACATCACCATATATATATATACACTGCTTAAAATGTGCTAGCCAGCCAAAGTATCAGATTTATATTTTTGTGGGAGGAGATTAACCCTCCTCTCACCACCACCCCAAACTTTGCGATTTGATTGTTTCAGCTAAACAATTCCCATGACAGACAGTGCCCATGTCCATAACAGACAATTCACATGCCTGCTGACTAATAGTACCTGTGCCCTTCTGTTACAGTGCAAACCATTTTAAATTTAATAGCTTGCTGGAAATAACCATTTTAAATTTAACAACTTGCTGTTTTTACTTGTTTCATTGTATGTTTATTTTGTGAGCAATTGATGTATTTTGTAGTCCTGATACTAATTATGGTAGAACTAAAAGTTATTGTATTTCTTGTGCAGGCACATTTTTACCTGTTGATGTTTTTGAAACTTGGTGAAACTAAGTTAGATTATTCTTTTATTGTTGTTTTCTTTCATTTTTGCAGGACTTGTACTGTGTACGAAGTGACCTTGGCAACCTTTTAAAAGCTCTTGGGCGGTTAGATGAGGCCAAGGTAAGAACTACGTTGTGTTTAGTGAGAGAGAAAGGGTCCTGTCACAGTCAGATTGTTTAACATTTAGCAAGGATGTTATTTTGGATTATTTGAGACTGACACAATGGCACTGGCACAAATAATAAAAAGTCAGGTTATTGGCACAACAAACAAAATAATTAAAAGGAAGGTTATGCAGCTTGGGCAGATTTGGATAATGGGCCAGTTATTTCTTTCAGTCATTCTAGGTTTGTGGTCGTGGTTATTAAAAAAAAGAAAAAAAGAATCCTGTTTGCTAAGATCATTTAGAAAGTGAAAGGATAATGATCAGATTCACATCCTAAAGCTGTTTGCCTAATAAATGGGTTAAGAACCTAACAGTTAATAATTGGCATTGCTAAATTGGTTCAGAAAGAGAACAAAAAATAACAAACACCAACAATTTGGAAGGCAGTGGCAGGACTCACATGCCAAACTATTACCATTGCTATTTGTCATGTATGCATTTTTTGTGCATTCAGATGTGCAATCAGGAGGGCACTCTTGGTTCCACAATGCTGCCTTAAAAATGAGGGCAAATGTGCTTGTAAGCAAGTAGGATTGAGCTGAGCCACAAAGAGACCAGTCGGTGCTTTAGTTAACCTTAAGTCTAATGTGTGATCTTTGTACTAATTGCAGGGATGTCAGTTGGATGTATGTGGGTGTAGGGTTTATTGACCTGCCAATTCAGAGGCATTGAGAGCTAAAGGAACTAAAAATGAGTAGGGGTTGGGTGGTAACAGAAACCATCATCGCAGTATTGTGTTCTTTGTGCAGTGGGAGGGGGTGTTGTAGAATATTGCAAAAATGGTCCATTTTGTGCCAGCCGTCAAATGGAGCAGATACGTTTTTGGTAAACTAGTTTAGGCATAGCTTTGAAGTTTTATCAGATTATCAAAGTTGCTGCGCAATCAAAAAAACAGAAAAAGAAAGAAAAGGTTTAGATTATGTGAGTACAACCACACAAATTAGACAAAATGCAAGACTGGGCCATATAGTATTGTACCCATCTTGAGCCTGGAGTACTTCCTTCATTCCGACTGCATACACTTTTAAAATCATGTTTGCAAAGTACATGAGTTTGTTATTTCTGCCAATTTTAAGTACACATAAATACTTTTTATTCCTTGACATATTTCTTGACCTGTTTGTGTTTGCTTCTTCATTCTTTTCTTTTGGGGGCATTGGTGATCTTGTGTCATGATTTATTGTGTCCTCGGAGCACTATGGGTACTCCATATATTTGGTTAGTTTCAATCATGAATTCTACAAGGTGAGAGAGAGAGAGAGAAAAAGAAAAAAAGGTACGGTTCAGCTAAGGTTTTCCAGGGGTGTTGATCCTCCCCATGTCAGTTTTTCAACCCTCTTTACCAATCAGTACTCTAGTAAAGTAAATCTGTAAAAAGAGCATTTATTTTTAGTTATCCAGTGTTTGTGTCCATTGAGTAGGTGGTGTAGGTGAGGCAAGGTAAGGCATCAAATGCCTTTAAAAAAAATTAATTTGTTGTAGGGTGCTTTTGGCTATTTTGGGGATTGAAATCCTGCACCTCCTGCTGTTGCGGGTGCATTGGAGCAATAGTTCATGTCTCACGTTGTTTTGTGCCACCACAGTCTCAAGACAGACCTCTCTGTGTTCTTTTTTGGTAGAGGTAAACAAGTTCTTTTTCAGTAGAAGCACTCTCACCTGTGGGACTGGGAGTTGTATTACCAGAGAAAATAAATGGAATCAGTTTTAACTTTGTCGTAAATGAGTACCTAAGCATGAGGACAAAGCATTTGCTCCTTTGGAGATGCAGTTCCTACATGGGTGTAGTTTTGGGGGGTGGGAAGGGGTTTAATACTGTAATGCTTAAATTTTTTATGCAGTGATTTGCCATTTGAAATGGATTTGGCTAAAATACATCGTAAGCAATATTTACTTTTAGTTTTACCCACTTTGAAAATGTGTGATCTGCTCTTGGCCAAAGTGCATGTAGAATTGGCTTTTTGTTACACCTGTGTTATATGTAGGTTCAGTACGGACAGATAGTCGTCAGTAGATCTGTTCGGCTTTCTCTGTGTGTTTTTTCTTTCCCTTTTTCTTCTTCTTTCTTGAAGTGAATTTTCAACATGAACTAGAGTATATTTTCAAAGCTGTGAAAGTAGTCATTTGTTAACTTTTTGTGATTTTTGTAAGACTTGCTCAGAATGCTGCATGTAAGGGGGGATATGTAGCAGTCTTGAACGTCTCATCCAGGAAGTGTTAAGATGACACAAGTAAATTTCTTTGGTGTCTGTGTTTCTTTTCTTTGGGCGGAGGAGCAGGTCATGATTTGGTTTTTTCTTTTTCTTGATGAACGAATTTTGGACCAATGACTGAACATTATAAATCCGAAGCAGAATCACTGTAAGTATAAGAATTTAACCACCCAGTGTTGGCATTAATATTGGTGTGATGTTTGTTATTCTCAGTTCTGTGTTCAAAGCATTCCCAATGATTCTAATTAGTAAATCTATTTGCAGTGTTGAGGTTGCCACCAGGAAAATAAATTTGGCACGTTCATCATAAAAAGCAGTGTTTCACTGTTGCAGTCATTGATGTGGGCTGTCTTGAAGGAACTCTTGTTCTTTTTTCTTTTTTTTTTCTGTGTTAAAAACAAAAACAAAAAACTTTCTAACTCTATAAATGTTGAATAAAACTTTTTAAAGGGACTTTCACTGAAATAAAATTGTCTTTTCTTTCACCACCTTTTTCAGTCTATTGCTGCACAGAATTGAAAAGCAAACAGAAACATAATGTTCAAATGTTTTGTCTTGCTGTTTTTGAAAATACTTCTAACAGGACACATTTTCTTGACACAGGTGTCGAATCTGCGTGTAATTTTTATTTCCTTGTGGTAACCAAGGTTGCGAAGAATTTCTGCACTGACCCTGATGCATTTGGAGAAATGGCAGTTGTTTCTTTTTCAAAGTCTTCTCTTTCAAAATGGAATATTTGTTGTTTTTTATGGGAAGCGAAATCTTGGGCACAAGATTTCTGATGGAGTTGAGTGATTCTCATATTTTTATACATACATTTTTTTTTATCACAACCTAAAACAAAAACAAAAAATATATATTTGTATAAATATTTTACCATTCGACATGTCACTCAACATTTCAGAAACATTTATTTTATTTTAAGAGAAGACATTGGTGAAAGGTTTCAAGACAAATGGGAACAGTTTCCGATATTGTCGGCCAAAGGCAGCTGTGAGTGCGAAAAGGCAAATCAAAATGCATTAGCTCATTGCTTTCAATGTCATGCATAATGTTTTTAGCTGAGGAAAATGGTATTTTTTTTGCCAGTGGCTCTGCACACCCACCCACAAACTTACATATTTTATATTGCTTTATGCATTTGAACAAAATCCAGACTTGCATTTTCTTATCTGAAGTGTGCTTTCAGTTTTGTATATCCAGAACATTCTGTATGTGATAATGTACAATTGTTTTGATGAATGATCTATTAAGTGTTATCGTTGGGAAAAAGTTTCTGGGTTGTCTTTGACTTCTAAAAATGGAATTCTAAGGCAAATTTAAAATCATTACAGAATTAGCATAGAATGATATAAAATCAATGCCTGTACCTTTTTATGCCTCCATTTTGTTTGCTGAATTGGCCTCAAGGCTGCCTTAGAGCTCATGCTTGAGAATGCTTTGAACGCATTTACGTGTTATGTCTCATAAGTAGCAGTGATTCTCTTCAGTTTTTGTGCATCGCGTTGTCCTGTGGTATTTTTGATGAAGTTAAAGCTAGGTAACTGAGCAAAATAGATTGTGTGCAGTGTATTGACTGAGTCAAAAAAAAGAAGTTTGATAGTAAAATCTATTGCCTACAGGATCTAAATAACAAGTGTTTTTTATTTACAAGTTTATAGGTTGAGACACGGTGTGCTAATATTGGATAAGTGGTCTTGTCGCCTGAAATCCAGACGGACCATTGGCTACTGGCAACATCGCAGACGCCTGTCTTCTCAGGAGGTATCGTATAACGCAAAAGCGTTGCACTGCGTGGCAAGCAGCGTTAGATTAAGCAGAATTCCAAACAGGCAGTGATAAGATGGCAGTGCCCTGTGGCCCCTCCCTGCTGCGATTAAAGAGCACAGAATGCAGTGACATCTGTATTTGTTTTTGATGATCATGGAGGGTGATTAACATCAACAGGGATGACCTCTGAACTGTACCTTTTGGAACTGTATTCAGGGTATCTGGTGACAGTGTTGTTACCATTACTTTTCTCTTTTAATTTTTTTCTTTATTTCCCCAAAATTGATGAATTTCAGAATGTTTCGACTTTATTTTCAAAACAAATTACATGTTTCTGTTCAGGCAGTGGAAAGCAAAATTTTCAAGTATTCTTCTGTCTTGTGTATATATATATATATATATGATCAAACAGAAGAACATGGGTCTTGGATTGTTGTATCACCCATGTGGTGAAAATGTGAGAAAGAAAGTTATGGGTGAGGAACATAAAATTGAGTCTATGATTTTCTCTAAACTGGACAGGTTTCGCTGCATGTTTGTGATCTTGCGCTCCCTGCGACAAGGCGTAACTGTTTTGCGCTACTTGCTTCTGCGTATAGACAATAGAGCAGGTTTGTCAGAATGATCAACTAGTTGTTGTTTTTTCTGCGCTCAGGCTAGTTTTTTTGCGCGTAGGCTGCGCGGACTTTGCTCTTTCATGCCTGCAGCTTTCACAGTGAAGCAACAACAAAAATGGATTTAGTCTATCAGCGGCCAAAGGTCATCTAAACTGGATGTTTAAAACAAATCTGCATGGAGATTGGGCAGGCACATTGTTCTGAGGCACTTGATGGAAGGTGTGTACAGGATTTTTCGATTTGTTCGTTTTGTTCATGGTAAATGCCTTCTGGCTTCATCAGATCTGTGATTTTGGTGGAGGTTTACTTTCCTATGAGTAGGACTGTTGGCGTATATGTACATGTGAACAACAGTAACAAGACACCGGTTTTTTTTTTTTACAGACACAATCTTTTCTCACAGTGCTGAAAGATCAGTGTGTGTCTGCTCAATTTCTGGAGATATGAGGCAAGAGAAAGGGCAAGGTATTTTGCGGTCTGAAGGCTGCTTGAATTTTTGCCAAGCAGCTTTCAGCCTTTTTTTTTCCCATTTTATTTTTGCACTAGAGGCAATCAAGCGCTCAGTGATCGCTGCGAAGGAGTACTATAGAGCTGATAGGTGCGCAGTCTGCTATCTTTGCATTATTCCTGTATTAATGTACAACATGGCCCCACCCCACCCACTTCCCCCCAACTCCCTCTGCCCCTTTTCACTCCTTCTAGGCATGCTACCTGAAAGCAATAGAAACATGCCCCAACTTCGCTGTGGCCTGGAGCAACCTGGGCTGTGTCTTCAATGCTCAGGGAGAAATCTGGCTGGCCATCCACCACTTTGAAAAGGTGGGTATAAACCAAATTGTTGCATTTGAAAATATTCTGATCTGTTCATTTGCACATTTACTACATATGCCCCCCTCACCCTGCCACATATACACACACACAACACGCATACACAGTTACACCTATCTGTAAGAAAGAAACAGGCACATTCAACGCTCCTAAGAAGATGCATTTACACTTCTAATAGACATGCATATTTGGTTTTTATAGTCCCCATGTAAGAAAGTTGCGGGGAGGGGAGGATTAGTGGAATAACTGTCTTGTCTATCCATAATAATAATAATAATAATGTACATTTATCATGCGCTCATCAACGCCCTGAGCACTCACATGATGCATATTAACCTAAATGTGATATTCTGTACACATGTAGAGCATAGTCCTACCAAAACAATTTACATAAAGTATACAAAGCATATCCAGCATGTGTCTGTGATTTGTCCAGCAGATATCCTATGAACTGCTCAACCCTATGGAATCAGACATAACTTTTTAGTTTCTGTTTCACATGTATTTATTGTCAAACTGTTTTTTTGGTTTTTTTGTTGTTGTTGTTGTTGTTACTGTTCCATCAAATTTGTGGTTTGTTTTTAGGCTGTGGCTTTGGACCCCAACTTTTTGGATGCTTACATCAATTTGGGAAATGTGCTGAAGGAAGCAAGAATATTTGACAGGTATGAACAGATCTCTCTTCTGAGGTGGTTGTATCTAATGTATGATTTTGGTATTGTACCTTATGTCAGTGGCCTGATAAATGTTTGCTGTTCAAACTGATGTTAGTGGCCTTTTGTATTTTCTGAAACAGCACCTCTGTGATTGTGCGTGCAAAGCTATATGGAACATCATCAACATTATTCCATATTATGGCCAGAAATAAAGTGAGCGTACAACTAGTAAAAGACATCATCATCTTTGCAGACTTTGGAAAGGATGTGTCTGTCTTTTGTCAGTGAGGAAAAGAGGGCAAGGCACACTTGGATTGAAAAGATCAGGAAGAAGCTGTATACATACATCAGCTGTAGGTGGGAGGGAGGTGGTTTTTTACTGAATGTTAACACTGAAGTCAGTGTCGTTCATATGTGCTGCTCTTAAGTCAGCTAGCAGTGTACTCAGTTTGGTACACAAAAGCTGAAAAGGACGGTAGAAATTGAGAAGAGCACAGCCATGGTCATCTGCCTCTTGAAATTGAGGGGAATGCGTAGATACATTTGACCAAAACTCTGTTGCATAGATGGAGATAGAGAGAAAAGGCCGGTTGAAAATTTGAATAAGTAGGCAAGCGGAAAGTTCTCTGTGTGTTCAGATTTTGTTTGTTGTTGTTTCTTTCTTTGTTTCTCTGATGTTTTTCAAGTAAAAATGAGTGTCTTTTTAACAATGTAAGTGTTGTGGTAATACTAACTAGGCAATCTGCATTGTGCAATGCCTGCTTTCTCTTGCCCTTACAAATTGTTCTTTGTGCACCAGGTCTGTTGCTGCATACCTGCGAGCACTGAATCTCAGCCCCAACCATGCTGTTGTTCACGGCAACCTTGCGTGTGTCTACTATGAGCAAGGGCAAGTATTTAGATGTCATCAGTTCAGAAAAAATGGATGTGATATAACCAGGCGTCCAGTAGAGGTTTCCTCTTTCACAGTATGTCCCTTTTTTAATAATTCTGTACGTATATTTACATATATGTACTGTTTTTGTAATGTGTGTGGTGGGGGGAGGTGGGGGAGGGGGGAAGAATAGTTTTGATGTAATGTGTTTTAAATGTAAATGCTGTGTGCTAATTGGGGAGAGACACAGATCCATATTATTACGTCAGCCATATTCATGTTGCAATTGACCTCTTGCTTTTAGCCAAATATTCCTCCCTTTTAAAGAAAGCGGAGTAACCAAGACAATGTGCATTCAAACTTGTGCTTCAGACTGCGCAGACTCAAGGAGCTTGATCACAGTTTTTTTAAACAGCACGGGCAGGTGCTTTGGTCACATAACAATGGTGCCTGCACAGCCAGCAAGTGCAAGCATGTCTCAGGAGGTGCGTTTGTACGCAGATGCTGGCTAAGCTCATCTGTTAGTGGGTGGGTGCTGAGAGGTCAGCTGTCACCTAGTAGGTACCCTGCTGGAAAGAGCCGTCCATAGGGTAGTATTAGGAGTGGTATTTTGTAGCACACTATTTGTCGTCACTAGCACATAAAACAGTAACAGTTACCAGCAGTTTTTTTTTCTTTTTCATCCTGTCTACCCTGTGCGTCTACACTGTTTCTGCCTAGTTGTAATGATCTGAACCCTTTGTTCAGGTTGATAGACTTGGCCATCGACACATACAGACGTGCCATCGAGCTTCAGCCCAACTTCCCTGATGCTTACTGTAACTTGGCCAATGCTCTCAAAGAGAAAGGGCAGGTAAGCTGTCATGTATTTGCCATTATTTTTTTCACTTCTGTTTTGTTCTGATCCTCTTCAGACATAAAGTCACATGTGACTTGAACAGTGAATCAGCCTTTTTACTTGTGATATGATAATAAAAAATTAATAAAAAATTCAACCTGATACAACCATCACAGTTGACTGGACACTAAATACACTAAATATTGAGTACCCTTCTCTGTCTCTTTCTGTCCTGCCACTAACCCCCCTCCCCCCTCCCCCCCCCCCCCCCCCCCCCCCTCAACCAGCTATGACCTCCCACAGCTAATTGCAAATCTGACTTTTTTTATAGCTGGGAAGGAGAGAATACGTTTGGCATGAAATGATAAAAATGCCCAAAAGTACATTTTTTCCGTAGAGCTTTTAATTTTAACCTCTTGTGTACTTTGATCGGTGAATGATCAAATGTTATGGATCTGTGTCCACCAGAGATCGATAATGCTACTGTTGTGTCTTTTGGTAGGTTAAGGAAGCTGAGGACTGTTACAACACCGCTCTGCAGCTCAGCCCAACACACGCAGACTCCCTGAACAATCTGGCCAACATCAAGCGAGAACAGGGAAACACAGAGGAAGCGGTCAGACTGTACCTCAAGGCACTGGAGGTGAGGCTTTGTTCTTCTCTTTGCTTGGCTGGCCGATGCTTCTGTGGTCATGGTTTTGTTGCTATTGTTTGTGGTGATAAGCAGTCTTTGTGTGTTGATATGTACAAACAGTCCTCTTATTGGGGTTTTAGGGGGGAGAAGGGAGGGGGGAGGCTTTTAAAAAATATATTTTTAGCAGTCCACATATTGAGATTTAAACTGATAAGTAGTCTTCAGGAAGGGATACTCTTGAAGAGGTAGCTATACTCATTGTTTGAGCATTGTATTGTCATGAGTAAAAATAGCAGACCATTTAGTAAGTGGCACAATATTTTTGTTGGGCAAGGGTGTGGTGAGAATATCACTAGCGTTTTGTTGTTGTTGACAGTTGCAGCTCCAACAACGGGTTCTGTGCAAGTGTTGGTGAAAAAAGTGAATAGCTTGGTAGATTCTGGCAGTTTGAGAATACCTCTTGTAACAAGACATTTTCAGTTGAATCTTTGTTTCCTGTCCTTTTCTTGTATGCAGGTGAACACTAATGCAGCTTTGTCTAGAAGACCTCCACAGTTGCAAATACATGCACAGTAAGAGGCAAAATATTTGAGGTGATGTTCAGGTTGTGAGAAACAACATCTTGAATAATGGTCAGGCAGGCATGCTGTACACACATCAGAGACTTGTGAGTCATTTGCACTGTGTGAGCAGGTGTACTGAGTTTGCAGTGGCTCACCCCCACCCAGCTAGTGTCTAGAGTCCACTGCCTGTTTCTATGATTGCACTGTGTGTGTGTGTGCAGGTGTACCCAGAGTTTGCAGTTGCCCACTCCAACCTGGCCAGTGTCTTACAACAGCAGGGCAAGCTCCATGAAGCTCTCATGCACTACAAAGAGGCCATCAGGTCAGTGCCAGTTTGACAGTTACCAAAGTCTCTCCCAGTAAACATGCCTGATCCGCTCGGAAGCGTTTGGGTTACAGCCAGTTATGGCCATTACAGCCAGCATGCAGCCAGAATGAGGCCAGATCGTATGTGCCAGACTCAGTTGCATTTTTCTACAAAGCAACACACCTGTTGTGCTAAACCAGCCCCACATCCGATTTGGTTTTGGCTGACTGTGTCGGGTTTGGGCCACAGATCTGGTCCGGAAGCAAGCTGATGTGCAAGAATCATCAGGTCTGCTTCTGGCCAACACTTACAAGCTGATCCTGATCGGATGCAAATCATCTGGCATGTTTACTGGGCTGGCACGTGCTTCCATAAAGGGATTGTTTCCCCTTCTGAAGAAAAGCTCATCATTGAAGTATAAGTCTGCATCTGGGAGATTTAGTTGAAATTTCAGCATCGAAAATCTGTCCTCAGTGATCTGTACTTTTGTACGTGTGTGTGGACATGTATATATATATGATTTTGCTTGCGTGTGTATTAAAGTTAAAGGTCAGGACTAACAGCCTTTTTGTTGTGATTATTATTTGATTATTTTCACTTATATTTGTCTGTGCACCAAAGACGTCAGAAGTTAAACAAAAAGTCAGAACTCGTCATTTTTACTGTCTGAGAGGTAAACTTAATTGTCTTTTTTGTTGCTGTTCAAAAGACTACTATTGAGGTCATGTGAACTATCTTTCCCCCCCAAAACAGATTAATTTGGAATTAAAGGTGAAAGAGTAAGAGTAAAGTTTCTGTGTTGCTAGTGAGTTGAAGACTGGCATTTATTTTCATGTTCGCAATGAGCATTATTGATACATGTTGCCCTGTTTTCATCACTGTGTGTAATCCTTTCTCCTCATCCATCTCTAGAATATCCCCAACCTTTGCTGATGCATATTCCAACATGGGCAACACGCTCAAAGAGATGCAGGATATACAGGGCGCCCTTCAGTGCTACACCCGCGCCATTCAAATCAACCCAGCCTTTGCTGATGCTCACAGCAACCTGGCCTCTATACACAAGGTAGAGATGTTCTTTCTACTGTGTCATAACATTATCTCACTTGGCATACACAGGGTAGGATGGAATGTTACCTCATTGATGTGTTGTATAATATACAGATGTGGGGATGTTCCTTCTTTATTATCATAAAATTGTTGTGTAATATACACAAGATAGGAATGTTTCCTCACTTGTGTCATAGGATTGTTGGGTAGTAGTATATGGGTCACTCTCCAGAGCTGTGTACCAAAAGTGTGCTATCCTTCGTCAAAATCCAAAAAGGGGCAGGCAGATATGTGCTTCAGCAATTTCTGAGCAAAGTCAGTTGGTTATTGAAGTGGGGTAAGCGATGTTATATGCTTAGATGCAATGCAAATAATATGAAAAACAGTATCAATGGCAAAAAAAAAAAGCAGCATACAGATGCAAGTTTATTCCCCCACATTTCAGCTAGATCACTCATGTCATATATTTTTGAATGGAATCGACAAACCAGATCACTTCATTCTCCACCAAGAAAGCACATGGGGAAACTGAGGCATGTATATTTGGCCTTCTGCCAATGCAGGCAGTCTGAGTTGCATAAAAGTAGGTCTTATTCATGTTCCACTTGTAAGTAATCCAGTGATTAAAAATTAATATGTTGCAGCAAAAACCGGATCTTATTTGGGATTTAAACTTATTTGTCAAAAGTGAAATTTGGCAAATAAGTTTAAATCCTAAATAAGATCCAGCTGTATATTTGGAGTTCTAATTTTGTTGCAGACAAACACACAATGGCATCTGTATTCAGTAAAAGAGGGGGAAAAAGGTAGTACCTGGGGTATTCATGCACTGTGTTTGTGGTATGTTTAAGTGAAAAAGCTTGACAAAGGTCGTGTATGGTTTCACTCTGTACATTTTTCCAGGACTCTGGTAACATCCCAGAAGCCATTGCATCCTACAGAACTGCCTTGAAGCTGAAGCCTGACTTTCCTGATGCCTACTGTAACTTGGCACACTGTTTGCAGGTTCGTAACTCTGAATATCACCTGCCAGCATCGTTGTAGCATTTATTTTTAATCCTGCATAAAGAATGTTTGATGAAACAAATTGTATAACTGTTGTATTGAGGCAGAACATCCCCCCCCCCACCCCCCACCCCTCCAAGTGTTATCATGTCTGTGTAGTCAGCCTTTGAATGCTTGTACTCTGTTCAGAGACATTGATCATTGTCAGCCCAAACTGAGTTTCATCTACATGTCCAGTAGTGGACATTATCTTGTTCAAAGTATGGACAAAAATTGCCCCTTGGAATTGCATGATCGCAGCATTTTACACCCAGAACACTATGTCTAGTTATCTTTGCTTCACTTGATGCTCTCTGCCATTAACCATGTACTGAGAGCGATATGAAAAGTTCCCAGTGAGCTTGCAGTGCCAGTATTTCTCTCCTGTTCATCATAGTGTTGCCGTCAACATGGGCTCCAAAATCCTAGCTTGTTTTGGAGATGATGCATGCAGGTTTGAAGTAAGCGTGCTTGTCACCAGAGACTTACTATCTTTGCAGATTGTCTGCGACTGGACGGACTACAGTTCACGCATGAAGCGTCTGGTGCAGATCGTCCAGGATCAGCTGGAGAAGAACCGCCTGCCCTCTGTCCACCCCCACCACAGCATGCTCTACCCTCTGTCCCACCAGATGAGGAAAGCCATCGCAGCCAGACACGCAAGTCTATGCTTAGAAAAGGTGTGTATGTCTCCATTCCTACACATGCCTATCACTTGAGCAAAGTTCCGTTTGGATCACCTCAGTGATGGTGATGAGGTTTTACTTGCTCCACCCCACCTGTGCCTAACACTTGAGCAGAGCTTTATTTGGATGACCTCAACAAGGGTGTTGATGTGTTGCCTGCATTTTCAGCACTCAGCTACTTATATTCGATGGTACGGACTCCTTACCTAACAACTTGGCACAAGTGTAAGACAAGAAAAGGTATTTCACATCAAATGTTTTAGGTTGTTGAGGTGAGTGCAATGCCTGTAGGGTGATTTGTGTTTCTTCTTGCTTCAGATTAACGTCCTACACAAGCCACCATACCAGCACCCCAAGGACCTGGGCGGCGGTCGGCTACGCATTGGCTACGTTAGTTCTGACTTTGGAAATCACCCCACCTCACATCTTATGCAGAGCATTCCTGGGATGCACGACAGGGAAAAGATAGAGGTAATAATGACAGTAATTAATATTTTAAATGCCTCTTCTTGGGGTGAGCCCTGAGCACCTTGGGTGGGAATCTTGGAAGCCTATTGCCAGTGGATTCTGCTTCATGTGCATATTACTGTTCTCTTAAGTGTACAAAAGCAAAGTGGGACAGACTGACTGAGGTCATCCGATGAACTTTTTCCAAACAAAGAAAATGTGAGAGAGCTAATAGAGAGACAGGGAGAGTGTGTAGCCAGGATGTTTGAATCACTTTGAAGTTTCTTTCTGAAGGAGTTCTTCATAACAGGGTTGAGCTGTACAGTGATCTTTTTATGAGTGTGCGAGATGAGAATTTTTGAAAGGGTGGATAAATGGATCTTTCTGTAATGGCTCATTTTCTCTCTGTGAAATAACGATGTTTTGTGTTACAAAACTGTGAATCAGATTTTTGACTTGTGATATGGTAAATTGTGTGTTCACTGTGGACTTGAAAGAAAAATGAACAACTGAAGAGGTCCTGACATTTGTGAAGTAAATCCTTATTGACATGCTGTTTTAGGGGCATTGGAAGATTTCTTCTTGTTGCTGCTGCATAGGCAATGCATTATGTTTTTGCTGCGTTGATGCAGCTCAGTGACTGCAACTGTCATTCCGTGTGTTCCAGGTGTTTTGCTATTCACTCAGTGCGGATGACAGCACTAGCTTCAGAGGCAAGATTGCTCAGGAGGCTGAACACTTCACAGACTTGTCAAAGGTAAGCACTCTTTCTTTTTACCCCCCTCCAACTCCCCCCCCCCTCCCCCCACCATAAAAGAGGGTTGTGAAATGGGTACAAGTTACTACTGTAAACCAAAATAGTGAATTACTGTCTGAACTGTGCCTGTAAATGTCAGTTGTCTTTAGCAAACTATGTGGTAAAACAGCAACAGATACATCAGGAAAACATTATGTGTCTGTGTTCAGATTCCCTGCAATGGAAAAGCAGCAGACCGTATCCATGCTGATGGAATCCACATCCTGGTCAACATGAACGGCTACACGAAGGGTGCTCGCAATGAGCTGTTTGCTCTCAGGCCGGCCCCTGTTCAGGTAGGACCAGTGCAGGTGCTGAACGTGTTTATCACTGCTGCGTTTGAGAGTAGCTTTGCCTGCCTTCTGCAGAGCTAGAGGATCAGCCCCTGCATTTGTCTTTTCTTGAGCTTTGAATGAAAGAATGGTCATTTATAGTGTGCATAAAAACTTCTGTCTTTTCTTGAGCTTTGAATGAAAGAATGGTCATTTATAAATTATAGTGTGCATAAAAACTTCTGCTCAAATGTAGGCGTATTCGCAGCTTTTTGTTGCTGTGTTTCATCCCCCCTCAATAATGTGTGCACATTGCCTATGAAGATTTTCTGGTAGGAAGATGCTGCTTGCTGATTTACTGTCTGTAAGAAGTGTTACACTTGGAGAGGGGGTGGGGGTCAAGTTGTCTCAGTTGTCACAATAAAGATTATTATCTCTGTGGAGAGCTGATGGTGTCTAATTGTGATTCTTTTCATTCATGTACAGTGTGCTTGTATTTTACTCAAAGTCCCCAAAATAACAACCTCGTCCTCTCTGCTTCCCAGGTGATGTGGCTGGGCTACCCTGGCACAAGTGGTGCCTCCTTCATGGACTACATTGTGACCGACGCCATCACCTCCCCTGTAGAACTTGCCGACCAGTACTCAGAAAAACTGGCCTTCATGCGGGACACCTTCTTCATTGGCGACCACCAGCACATGTTTCCCCACATGATGGAGCGTATCCTTCTGCGCATTGTTGACACCACTACAGGAAGCAAGTACCACTGGATCCTCAGCGGTGTGGATCTGGAATCAGTCAAGCAGCTAGCTACTTCAGTGGAGGTTTGTTATGATGCCTAAAATTCTGTTTTGTGTATGGGTCTGCTGAAATGCAGAAATTTTTTCAGCTGATCTTTCTTGCTTTAGTGTGTTTATGCTGGTGTGGATGCTAATTTCATTTGTGTTTCTTTGTTGTTGCGTTTTGTGTTTTGGGGTGTGTGTTTTTCCTTTTTCTTTTGAACACCAGTCAGTAGTCTTTGTTGAATCTTCTTGTCTTGAGATGCATCATGGTATTGATTTAAGTAAATTATCAGATGTCATTCTTTTTGGTCGTATCAGTTTTTAGTTTTGTCTTCCTGACAAAAGGGGCCTGTTATGGAGAGAGAGAGAGAAGAAAAAAATGATGGTGGCTTTCATCTTTTCTTGGAATCGAGTTCAGTTTTACTTCCCAAGCTAAGAATGATGACTAGAAGAAAAAGACAGTAACAGTGGTTTTGATTCATCAGGAAAAGACAGTGAAAGCCCTCCCAGGAACCACAACAGACCTGCCAAACGGAGAGGCTGGGGAAGTGCAGAACACGGTGATCGAGCTGCCAGTGTCCATGGTGCAGACTCTGCAGGCCATGGTCACCAACAGCCAGCCGCAGTGCAACATTGCCAACGTCCTGGTGCAGAACGGACTGACCACCAACCAGGTAGTGAGTGACCACAAGCAGGTAGTGAGTAGTACCTGCCGCACATTACATTACTCCTGGGTGCTTCTCTACACACCAAGTTTGTCTGGCACTTGGATCTGTTTGGAGTTGTACCATTTTACTTAGAGATAGCCATAGCTGTTGGGAGGAATTGTGTCATTTCTCGCATTCAGAGAATTGTACTGTTTCTCTTATAGCTGTTTGGAGGAATTGTGCCCTTTCACTTAGAGATGTTGGGAGAAGTGTTCCATGATGGTGGGGGGGGGGGGGGGTGGAGTTAGTTTTTTTCTTTCCCCCAAACATTAAATAACTAGTCCATTTGTTCTTCGTCCAGTCTTGTCCTAAAATTCACAGATAAAATTGTATGGGTAAAGGCTGAGTTGTGTGTGCTGGTATTGCAGACAGTTTCATATGGGTAAAGACTGAGCTAACAGTTTCATATGGGTAAAGACTGAGCTGTGCGTGTGCTGGTGCTGCAGACAGTTTTGTATGGGTAAAGACTGAGCTGTGCGTGTGCTGATGTTGCAGACAAACAACAAGGCAGCCAGTGGGGAAGAAGTGCCACGCTGTGTGGTGTTGTCTGCTCGCGCCCAGTATGGGCTGCCAGAGGATGCCATTGTCTACTGCAATTTCAACCAGCTTTACAAGATCGAGCCAGCCACCTTAGATATGTGGGTGCAGATTCTCAAACAGGTAGGAGCTGAGTCCCATGAGTGGAGGTTCTACACAGATATACAGGCACAAACTTGCATGCATGCGTGGATGCAAACATACACATACTTGCATGCACACACATGCAGATGCACACAAACATGCACGCACACAGGCATATATGCACACATGATGACTGTGTATGCACATGCGGACACACACGCACATACACACACACACACGCACATGTATCAGAGCACATGGGGGGGGGGGGGGGGGGTAAATTGCCAGAAAGATAAATGAGAGGACAATTTTTTATTTAATCATTATTTGTGACATTTGCATATTGTAGCAAGTATTGTATTGGGCTCAACCCACCTTCATGTATAAATGACCCAAATACATTTCAAGGCATAAAAGCCAACAGTGACAGCAGTGTCAGTCCTTCCAGCTCTCTTTTCTCTTTTCCTTTTTTTTTTAAAGCGGATCCCAGGAAAAAATATCATGAGCTTTATCGATAGGAGTGGAATAAAACAATAGACTCGCAGCAGCTTTTTGATTGATTTATGGTCCAGCTTGGTACAAAGCAGCATTCAGTAGTCGCAAAAACGCAGCTGTGAGGGCTGCCATTTTGTGTCGAGCAGTCGGTGATGTAATGAACAAGGCCAGAACGTGTGGCAGAAGCGTATGTTACATCATCAGAAGCCATCCTTTTCTTGTTCATCAGTACATACATGAAGAAGGAAACCAGCATGGCATGCCTACCCTAAGGATATTAAATTCAAAGCAAAGAAGTGCTAGATATGTATAGAGATATAACAACCAAACAGTGTCTGTTTGTAGAAATATTTGCACATTTTCAATCTTTTCTGGCAAACTCACTTCTTCACTTGGGGTCCGGTTTAAGAGGTCAAAATTTTGTTTTTGTTTTGTGGAGCTTTGAGAGTCATTTTAGACTGAATCAGTGAATGTAAAATGTGAAAGTTGTAGTTCCAGTCATTGCTAAGTTGGAGTAAGTCTGTAGCTGACATTGTACTGTAGTATTAGTGTCATTACAGTCTGTTGTTCTTACTTAGAGTAAGTCTGTAGCTGACATTGTACTGTAGTATCACTGTCATTACTATCTGTTGTTCTTACTTAGAGTAAATGTGAAGCTGACATTTACTGTAGTATTACTGTCATTACTGTCTGTTGTTCTTACTTAGAGTAAATCTGAAGCTGATGTTGTACTGTAGTATTACTGTTCAACCTAGGTTCCCAATGGGGTGTTGTGGTTGCTACGCTTTCCCGCTGTTGGTGAGACCAACATCTCTCAGGCTGCAAGTGCCTTTGGTCTGCCTGCCGGTCGCATCATCTTCTCCAACGTTGCTCCTAAGGTAACGCAGTTGCTTGGCAAGTCTTGGCATGCTTCAGAGGAGCACCTTTGCTCGTGTCTTTCTTGTGATGGAATGCTTAGGCTGTAGCACGATGCAGACTTTCTGGGGTTGGGTTGTGAAGTTGACTGTGTGTACAGTTAAGGAGAGAGAAGCCTTTATTGAGATTTTTCCGCAGCATCCTTTTATTTTCATTCTGGTGAGTGTTTCTGTTTCCCTGGTTTTCACAACCACCCCTTGAGAATTTAGAGCATGTAAACTTGGTCTTGCTCTTCTGTAAAAGGCCATTCTTAATCTGTGTTGAAGTCATTTCACAAAGTAGGTTTGGCCACATCTACAAGACACCATGGAGACATCACAAAGATGTTTATTCTTTGAAGTACTTAGCAAGTTGTGTTGAACAATGGGACCAAAGACGTCCATCATGAAATCGTTAGAGCTGCATAAAGAAAGGCCTTGTGTTATAGATGTGCTGATCATTGTTGCCAGATTATAACGTTTGTTTGTTTGTCTTGCAGGAGGAGCATGTGCGTCGTGGTCAGCTGGCAGACGTGTGCCTGGACACTCCTCTGTGTAATGGTCACACAACAGGAATGGACGTACTGTGGGCTGGCACCCCCATGGTCACTTACCCTGGTTAGAGGTCTTCATTTTCTGAACTCAGATTTTTATTTTTTATTGAGATCAGTTCATTTGATTCAGACATCAGTAATGAAAAAAAAATGAAAAAAAGATCTTATTTGAAGATGTGTTGGGAACCCTGATTTAGAAATTCTGTCATGTTGCTGAAAGTATTAAATTTTGGGTGCTACTGAAGTAACCTGTAATTAGCTTTACAAGTGTACATATGTTGCAGTGTCATGGTGGTCTGTTACCAGTGGATTCTGTCTCCTTTTCTGATTATTCATCTGTCCACATGTCCCCACTCCCACTCCTAGCCCTGCCCTCCCCTACCACCAAGCAGGAGTAGATGTTTTGTGCTTCTTGCTAATAGGAAACGTTTTGTGTGTTTCTTTCAGGTGAAACGTTAGCATCCCGAGTTGCCTCATCTCAGCTTCAGTGCCTTGGCTGTCCTGAGTTAGTGGCCAACTCTCGTGAAGACTACATCAGAATCGCTGTGCAGCTCGGAACTGATGTTGAATAGTGAGTGGCTTGCTGGGCTTTTTAGCATAATCAACCATCAGTAGGTGTTTGTAAACAAGGAAGTGGTATCTTTCGTCTGTTGCCATAGAAAAGAAAATACAATATTTCTTTTTCCTACAGTTAATATTTGTACCTGTGATATCACAAACATATTTTTATGTGTATGTATTTCAGCAACCTTGTAAAATACTTTCAGCTTTCTTTAAAGTATTTGCCTGTGTTTGCTCCATCTTAAATTCCAAATGGGTTGTTCTCACTTGAAAAATTGAGACTGACAGCCCCTTTGTGATACTTGTGTCTGTTGCAGCCTGCGTGGAATGCAAGCCAAAGTGTCGCTGGCCCGCAAGTCATCACCACTGTTCAACACCAAGACCTACGCTACCAACCTGGAAACACTCTTTTACCAGATGTGGGAGCAGCATGAGACTCATGGCTTTCCTGACCACATGACTGACGTGGCCCCACCCACGCCACCCACGCTGCCCCACAATGGGCACTGAGTTTTTCCATGCCTGTTGCGGTCTTTCCCGGTTTTGCTCTCTCTCAGTTTGTCTCTTCACTTAGTACGAGGGGGCCATCACAGATTCACTGTTATCACAATTTTTGCACAGTACCTGATGAAACAACGGAGCATGAAGAGCTAGTAAGTACTTTGTGGCTGTTACCATGAGATCAGAAGGCAGTTGGTTTCAGCAGGTTCATCAATGGAAGGGTTTGTGAATTGTCATGCTAGAAGAGTAAAGTGGAAATCTGTACAACAGACACAAGGCAGTTTGAGAGGTGTTTTTTGTTGTTGTTTTTAAATGCTCCACATTGAATGAAAGCTGACATGGATGCTGTGTCTCCTCGTCGCATCAGCTAAGTTATCCCAGAAGAAAATTTCCATTCTAGTGTGAATATGTTGCCAGAAGATCAGAAAGCAGTTGGTTTTCATTGGTGCGGTGCGTATCAAGACATGATGCTGAAAATTAGGTGAAAATCTGTACACTGAGAACAAGACAGTTCAGTTCTTTAATTTTTTTAACTTATTTTTATTTAAATCTAATTTCTTTATGCTCTGTATTGAAGCAACGATGAAGTGATGCTGTGTCTTTCCTAACTGCATGACCTCACAGCTAACTCTGATGTGAGTATTGATCGAAAACACTGTTTCTGCCGAGTGGCTGACTCCATCACACACACCAGCAAGTAGGGTTTTGTAAGGATTGGGTGGTGCTGCACCATGGCTGCTAGCTTCCAGATTCTAGATTATCTTGACAGACACTGAAAAGAAAAAGAATGAAAACTTATCCCATTTGAACATGACCTTGTTTTGCAGTGCTGTGAAATAGTGTTGATGTCAGTATCATTGCTTGGTAAAGCGATCTCTTTTTGTTCATCTAGATGAGTACATCAGAGAGCGTACTTGGTTAATAGAAAAATCCAGTGTTAGATCAATTTGCCTGTTGTAAACAAAATCAAGGGCCTAATTGAAATGGTAACATTTTTTGTGCTTGTGTGTTTTTTGTGGGGGGTTTTCCTTTCTTTGTTTTCTTCTTCTTCTTTTTTCTCTGTAAAATTTACTCTAATGAATATGCAAGATATCAGTTTTTGTCTGTAACTTGGCAATATGCCTAACACAATGACTTGACATTTAGCAACAAGATTCAGTTGAACATAGTTTTGCTTCAGAGAAAAATATCACTTATTTATTACTTCTACTCTCCATGTGATTGTCCCTTGATTATCACCCCCATTGTTGGAACTTATTATATGCAGTTGATGTTTTATATTCTGCGAATACTGCCATTTTTCGTTTTTGTTTTTTGTATTTTCATTTTTCATTTTGTCTGTCTTGTGTTTGAGAGTATTGTCATATGGCATCTTTTTGGTGGTGACCTGAAATTTCTAATTCATACAGATGAAACCCCCAATGTGTGACAATCTTTATTTTATATTGTAACCTGGGTTAGCTTCTGGCTGGGTCCCTTGTCACATCTCACATCATTACAGTTTGCGAAATGTGGATTGTGCATTAGGATAATCTGTATAGTAGAGCAGCCATCAGTTCATCACACAAATCACAGGCAAATTGCAGGGTCATGCCTGAGTGCTGAAACTTGGCGTGTATCAGTTAAGCTGTAGTGCCGAATGCAGACAGAGTTCATGGTCATGCTCAGGTGTTCAATGCAGGCACAGCTTGCAGTTGTGCTCAGGTGCTGAAATGGGCAGAGCTGAGAGTCTCACTGCATTGCTCAAAGTAGGCAAAGTTTAGAGTCTCACTCAGGTGGTGAAGCCAGGCAAAGCTCCAAGTCGCACCCTAGTGCTAAAAACGGGCAAAGCTTTTGAGTCACACTCTGGTGCTAAAAGTTGGCAAAGCTCCGAGTCACACACCCTAGCTCTGAAAACAGGCAAAGCTTTGAGTCACACTCTGGTGCAAAAAGTTGTTAAATGCTCAGGACTCACACCCTAGTGCTAAAAGACAGGCAAAACTTTGCGACACTCTCTGGTGCTGAAAGTTGGTACATGCTTAAGAGTCACACCCTAGCGCTCAAAACAGGCAAAGATTTGAGTCACGGATGCTGAAGCCGGGCAGAGTTTGGGTTCACACCCTAGTACCAATAACAGGCAATGCTAAAAACGGGCAAAGCTTCAAGTCATGTTCCAACAATGAATCGGGCGGGGGTAAACTCTGTTACAACTGAGTTCTGAAAACGGGCAAAGCTTTGAGTCGTGCTTTGATGTTGAAAGTGGGGAAAGCTTGGAGTCACACCCTAGTGCTGAAAACGGGCAAAGCATTGAGTTGTGCTCTGACGTTGAAAGTGGGGAAAGCTTGGAGTCACACCCTAGTGCTGAAAACGGGCAAAGCATTGAGTTGTGCTCTGACGTTGAAAGTGGGGAAAGCTTGGAGTCACACCCTAGTGCTGAAAACGGGCAAAGCATTGAGTTGTGCTCTGACGTTGAAAGTGGGGAAAGCTTGGAGTCACACCCTAGTGCTGAAAACGGGCAAAGCATTGAGTTGTGCTCTGACGTTGAAAGTGGGGAAAGCTTGGAGTCACACCCTAGTGCTGAAAACGGGCAAAGCTTTGAGTTGTGCTTTGATGTTGAAAGTGGGGAAAGCTTGGAGTCACACCCTAGTGCTGAAAACGGGCAAAGCATTGAGTTGTGCTCTGACGTTGAAAGTGGGGAAAGCTTGGAGTCACACCCTAGTGCTGAAAACGGGCAAAGCATTGAGTTGTGCTCTGACGTTGAAAGTGGGGAAAGCTCAGTCACACCTTAGTGCTGAAAACAGGCAAAGCATTGAGTTGTGCTCTGACGTTGAAAGTGGGGAAAGCTTGGAGTCACACCCTAGTGCTGAAAACAGGCAAAGCATTGAGTTGTGCTCTGACGTTGAAAGTGGGGAAAGCTCAGTCACACCTTAGTGCTAAAAACAGGCAAAGCATTGAGTTGTGCTCAAAAATTGGCAAAGCTTGGGGGTCTACAGAAACAGGCTCACATGGAAACAGCCTCCTAATCCCAGCATACACAAGTATTTTAATGGGTCATTTTTGCACACAAACTGGTCCACATTTATAGCATTGCACCAAGGTCCACCTGTAAAAGGGAGAGTAGTTTCATCCAAACTATTTTTCTTTGTAGACTTCAAATTTGATCGTTTTTGTAGATCACTTGTTGCAAATTGAGCGCACCTTGCGCTGTTCTGTGTTTGTGATAATTAGGCGCCATAGAAATGTCCATTATTGTTACTATTACATACTGATTGTGAGAGTAATGGATGGTAATAAGATACACAGATAAATCCTGAAATGATGTAACCGGACTGATTTTATGTGGTGGGTGTTGCCTGCATGCCTTGTAATTATGTACAGTTTGGTGATAAAATATTTTTCACAAGTTGTGTGACTGAATGCAGTTACCCTTCGCTTGAGTTCAGTTTTGTTAAATACTAATTTATGGCAGTTAATGTTGATTGTATTCATATCTCAGTTCTCCTTTTGGAAAGTGGAAAGTGTTTTTTGTGTTTTTGTTGGATCACATTTTTTTTATTTCCTGTTGAACAGAAAATATTTGTTTTGTCCTTTGGCAACATTGTATTCCAGCTTAAAATGTTTGAGACAGAGAACTCTTGAGCCATGTATGCAACTTTGTATATAGGTTTTTACTGGTTTTCCTCTGAGTTTCCCATCACCAGTTATGACCTGACACATATTCCCCATTATTTTCTTTCTTCAAAGATATTGTTGGAAGGTTTGAGTTGTTCATGGATATATGTCCTTGTCCTGGAGTTTGGTGACTAGAGTTTGATACAGTGTGTAAATATTGCCGTTGACCATTACATTAGCTTTGAGAGCCGCTGGCTTCTCATTTGAGTTCCTGCTACATATTAAATTTGGAAGGCAAGTTAAGTTTTGTGAAATATGACTGTGTGTTTGTCCATGTTGAGCACATTGCATGACACATCATTTTACTCATGCTAGGTGACATTCATGCTCATGATAAATCCCCAGGGAAAGTTGGAGGGGTTTTGTGTATTCGTGCATGCATTCACATTTACATTCCATCAAGACAAGAGACTAAAATAAAGTTCACACTTACAATCCATCAAGTACAATGAACTAAAATAAACGAAACAAAACAAAAACCTTGTAAGCACATGCAACTGAAAACTCTGCCAAAGCACATGTAATTAAAAACATTGTCAAAGCACATGTAACTGAAAACATTGTCAAAGTGTGTAAAAGAACTCTGCTACCAAATTAACATCAGGTTACAGTTTACCTATAAGTAGAATCCCATGTATCCATGTGGAACACTTCATGTGTAAATGGAACACCTTGTGTTTTTGCCCATTTTACAAACCCAGTGTATACATGCAAACCGTGCATAAACACAAAACCTACACATACAGTCAAAGAACAAGGTAAGTAGCTGTTTATTAAAGGAACTAGCCTTCTCAAAACCACACGCGCGCGCACACACACACACACACGCACACAAAGTTTCAGTTCAGTGTTGCTTTACGTCCACAGAAACCATAGGGCTTATTAGGGACGGGAAGCTTAGGGCGGCCACCTCGACTTTCACACAGCTCCTCAGTTCTGAAAGCGTAAGGCTGCAGCGTATGTAACAATGCCTTGAACCAGTCACCACAACCCCCGTACAGGCGAAGAAAGGGCCGGTACCTTGTGCAGGTAGGAATTGTGTCAACGTTAAGTCGTGTTCCGCTCGCTAACCTGAGTTACGTCTTGGGCTTGAGTTAGCAGAGTGTGTGCCCCTCAGGGGCGGATCTCGGGAGATCAAACCAATGTACACACAGGCGCTGGAAGGTTTCAGTGCGAGGACACAAAGAGTCTGTGTAATCTTTACTTTGGGTCAGCCTGTGCTTCTTTTGTTTAAAAAAAGAAAGAAAGAGAGAGAGAAAGGAAAACAACGACAAAAATCATAATAAAACGCGTTCATACAGCGCCATTTCCCAGGGGGAAAAAAGGTGGGGAGGGGGTGGCTTTGCAATTTTCACACTAAACACACACACACAAACACGCATGTATGCACATAGACACAAAGTGTGAGGAGTGGGATGTTAGTGGGTTTGTGGGGGGGGGGGGGGGGGGATCATCTATGATAAGTGAACATTTCGTTTTTAACGAGTGGAGCGGTGGGGGTGGGGGTGGGATCCACATAGATGGAACTTCTCATGTGAATCAACAGACACGACATGCCATCGTTTTCCGTGCGAACAATGAAACATAATTATCTGCAATTTCGTAACTTTTCTATCGATTATCTTTCTTCTTTTTTTAAATAAAAAATACTCGCTTCGGGATTTTTTGGATTTTTTTTTTTTTCTTCGTGTACAATGTTCTCAACACAAAGGTAGTCAGTAGGCTGTGCTACATATCACAAGTTAACATTTTCCTGTCTCCCAGGTGCAAGACGGGGAAAACGTAAACTTGCGATGTTAATTTGTGACTGACTGCTCACAGGCGTAATCTGCCCGCAATCCAATCAGCGTGTTTTTACAAGGTTGCCTGCCAGTGGTACTCAGACATTATTACTTCGCCTTTCAAAGGAGAACGGGGCTTTGGCAACTTGGCCAAGTGTGCTTTACAATCAACATCCTTTCAGTACTCTCAGTGACTACACTGAACTTGTAGCCTGTAAAGCTCTGATTAGGGGTAAGTGGGGGTGGGGGGGGGGGGGGGGGGCTGTATTAGTAGTAGTAGTACTACAGGACTGTATTAGTAGTACTATTTTCTAGTTCTGGTGCAATTTGATCCAGTTTTATGCGAACAAAAATGCGTTGGGTAACTCACTTTTCCTTCACCAACATAATTTGCAACTGATTTGGCAATAACGAAAAAGAAGTAAAGGCAGAGAGCAAAGATCCTAGGCTGTTTTAGCTGCACACGCCTTAGCTGTGCAATCAGTCTTTGCTGAGAGGGGCCGCCTTTATTGCGTGCAACCAGTCCCGTCAGCAATCAGTTACGGCCGAAACTCGGCCGATTAGGAGTCGAACACGAAATCAAGCTTCTTCTTTGTTTCTTTGTTTCTTTTTTTTTTTTTTTTTTTTTTTACTGAATTGAAGTTTTTATTTCGATCTCTTCTACCTGTATGCCAAAACCAATTTTTGTGCGTGGAGAAGGTCGGTTCCTTTAATGTTATTCAGTCAGTTAGCTGACGGGCGTATCCTATAGATTTCGGCTACTCAATAAGTACAAAGAATCGAGAGAGAGGTGCGATCTCGAAAAAGGTCTCTCCCAGCTGATTTGTTGAATGTGGGCTCCAGTTATACCTACATTAAGTACGTATAACTGGAGCCCACATTCAACAAATCACTCTGTGCGCTATCTCACCCGGCCACTGACGTACAATAAATCCATGGACTTGCGTTTACGTCTATGGACAAATCGTTCTCTACTGTATTTCACGCTCTGTGCAACAAATCGGTCTCTACAGCCAAGATCTACAATAACTTTATTTTATTTGGCGCTGAGAATACTTCACTAAACAAAACAAAACAAATCAGTAAAACAAGAAAGAAAAAAAAGAAGAAAAAAAGCAAGGCCAGCAGGCTTTCAGTTTGATTTCTTGTCTTCTCGGTGCAAACGCCAGTAAAGTAAAGAGTATTATATCAGGTAAAACCGAAGTTTGGAGCTTTTCTTTCGTGGTGCTTCACGTTAATTCCACGGAAACCGTGTGGTTTGTTAGGGACAGGAAAAGAATGGGAGAACCCAGGCCCACCTCCCTGTTCACAAAGCTCCCTGCCGGCTCCGTTTAGAGCCACTGCTACTGCCGCTATGTCACTTAATGTCCTCGGATGTCGGTTGACATATGAGGGACAAGCTGAGACCATTGCTTTATGTCCACAGAAACCATAAGGTTCGTTAGGACGGACAGCCTAGGACGTCCATCTCGACTCTCACACAGCTCCTGAACTATGAATTAGAGCCACGTAAACATGGTGCTTAGCGTCCACAGAAACCATAAGGCTTATTAGGGACGGGGAGAACGGAAGGAGGGGGGTATGGAGGTCGGTGGGGGAAGAGGGAGAGTATATATACCTGTCGCTAGATGTCAGTTGACATATTAGGGACAAGTTGTGACCAATGCCGAAGCACGGTTCAATAATTCTTTACGTCCACGGAAACCAGAAGGCTCGTTAGGACGGACAGCCCAGGACGGCCACCTCGACTCTCACACAGCTCCTGAACTATGGCTTAAAGCCATATTGACGGAGTTTTATATCACTCAAACGATTCATTGAATAGCTTAGGTGTGTCGGTGAATGAGTGCCCGTGAAAGTAGTTTCTGATAAGCGGTGTCCTGGCGGGACCGCTGCCCATTACCAACCACGGGACAAATGCAATGAACGTGTCTGAGTCATGCACTGGCAGAAACTGAGGGCGAACAAAGTCTTAATAAACCGGCTAAGGCCGTCGGGGGACCAAGCCGAGGACGCTATATATATATAGTTGGCGTCAGTGAAAAACGCAGAAAATGTGCGCATATTTCCATGTGCAGACATCATTTGGTTGTTCTGTTAATAGTTAAATAAAACAAAAGAAGTACTTTTTTCCCCTCTCGAATTTGAGCTCCATTTTCATCTGCAGACTTCATTTGGTTGTTCAGTTAATAGTTATACAAAAGTAGTACTTTTTTTTTTTCGCCTCTCGGATTTGAGCTCCATTTTCATCTGCAGACTTGATTTGGTTGTTTTATTAATAGTAATACAAAAGAAGTACTTTTTTCATCTCTCGAATTTGAGCTCCATTTTCATCTTCAGATTTCATTTGGTTGTTATATGAATAGTTATACAATACAAAAGAAATACTTTTTTGCCATCTCGAATGTGAGCTCCATTTTCATCTGCAGACTTCATTTGGTTGTTCTATGAATAGTTATACAATACAAAAGAAATACTTTTTTTGCCATCTCGAATGTGAGCTCCATTTTCATCTGCAGACTTCATTTGGTTGTTCTATTAATAGTTATACAAAAGAAAAACTTTTTCCCCCTCTCAAATTTGAGCTCCATTTTTATCTTCAGACTTCATTTGGTTGTTCTATTAATATTTATTCAAAAGAAGTGCTTTTTTCCCCCCATCTTGAATTTGAGTTCTTCGTCAGCAGGGCGCAGCCATGTTGGTACGTGCTATTTACCCGGCAGTGAAAAGCGGCAGAATAGGTTAGCTCATGACGTATTTAATAAAGCAGCCACGTCAGTGACTGTTCAGTGCCACACAAGCACGTCACTGATACAGACTGCTGGTCACAAAATGGCCCGCACTCAAGTCGTAAGCTATTGTCAGTCCAAAGAGGAAGGATGTCGTAAACCAGTGCTTGGAGTTTAACGTCAAACGTCAAACGCGAGTGAAAAACTGCTGCGCCTCCTCTCTCTCTCTCTTCTCTTTCATTTCTATCGATAGGGCCTTTGGTGTTTCTTTGTTTCAATGTTGCTTGCCGTCCACAGAGACCGTACGGACTATTAGGGACGGAGAGCCAAGGACGTCCACCTCTTCTTTCACTAACACAGCTCCTGAGCTCTGTGATACTTCCTCGGTTCAGTTCCTCTTTAAATCCCGTTTCAGTCAGCATCAGCTTGCAGTTGCTCCCTCTAGATCTAGTCAACGACGCTATTCTTCCTCCTTGCGTTCAGTCTCTCGGTAACAAACCTGTTCAGAGTCATTCCTGTATAAGCAGAACGGCTGCCGTCCCAAAATAGGAAGAATTAAAGTCTTTTCGGGTCAGCGCCAGACCTTTCTTCTGCCTCTAGTCAACGACGCGTTTCTTCCGAGTCTTGTGGTTTTGCTTGGACTGCCAGAACAGCTACCGCGCAACTAGATAAGCCTCGCACAGAGTTTTTGGGTCTTCTCAGTCTCTGAAAGTAAGTAAGCATAGTGCTTAACGTCCACAGAAAACACAAGGCTTATCAGAGACGGGGAGAAGCCGGAGGGGGTGGGAGGTGGGGGGGGGGGGGGTATGGAGGTGGGGGAAGAGGGAGATTATATACCTATCCGTATACGCTGTCACCACCAGAATGACTCCTGCATTAAGATAGGCAGCGATGAGAGCCATTTTAGTGTTTCGGTCATTGTGAGGGACAAAGTCACAAGACAGTGTCCACAGACCACAACTTTTGAAGAGAAAGAAGAGCCAAAGCGGATTCGAACCGAGGTCCCTCTGCTTACCAGCCAAGCGCCTTATCGCTAGGCTAAACCGGCCCACGTTCTTCTCGAACTAGCCAGCGACGGTTTTACTGAGTAGTTTGCGGCTTCGCTTCGACTGCCAGAAAAGCTATCGTGCAGCTGGATAAGCTCTCGCACAGAGCTTTTGAGACTGACTTCTCGAGTCACTCTCTGAAACGCGCCAACGCGTTAAGACCCGTTCGGAAAGAAAGGGTAGGGTACAGGGTAGGGTGGAAGTGCATGGGGGTAGGTATTTGTCGGTCCTCTTCCACGGCACATTCTTAATCGGGTACAATGTAGTGGCGGCAGGTGTGGGCGGCCGCTCGGCGGCAATAATAGCAAATATCCACTGTGCTGCGTTGTGTAAGTCAGTTTGCTATATACACACAGTATATAGACCGACACACACCGGCACGGAGAACGGCGCGGCAGCGAAGCGAGGACGGGGTAGGGCGGTACAGCCGGGGTGACACGGTTTAGGGGAATAGGTCTGAACTTGTCTGGCACATATGTATAGACCAGTCAGTCAAGTGGTACTGAAATGGGTCGATCGCCACTCAGCGATCAGTCGCTGCCTGCACATGACGCGAGTAGGCCGCGCAGGTAACAAACAGCTAGGTCACACGGAGTCATAGTGTTTTCGCTGCTTCAGTGATTCGCCGGCTGGAATTTTGTCTTCAAAATTGTGGAACTGAGTTTTACGTGTTTCTAGACCTCGTGTCGACAATCGCCTGAAATAATGATTCGATTCTAAGTATCGAACTTCTTTGTGGCAGTTTGTTCGTTTCAGTCCCTGTGTGGAGGAATTTTACATCGAGGCCGGCTGAGTCTGGGACTCAGTGAACAGGATTAATGCCTGTTGAAATGTCGGTGCCATAACTAAGGAATTTTACCGGCTAAATAGCAGGTGAGTCGTATTGTGTCATCCGCTACCGGCCGTTATTGCTGATGGTCTGTGTGCACGATACAGTGACCATGCCCTCTACTTCTACCTCTCTGTTTTAAACTCATTTTCTCCCCCTCTCTCTCTCTTGTGCACGCTCGCGCATGTAGGCCTACGCACACCGACACCAACACACACACACACACACACACACACACACACACACACACACACACACACACACACACACACACACACACACAACACACACACTGACGCGCACGCGTGCGTGACTGACACTCGCACACATAAACTGACACGCACGCACACTTGTGACACACGCAGGCTCGCTCACGTTCGGCACCGCGCAGAGAGAGAGAGAGAGAGAGAGAGAGAGAGAGAGAGAGAGAGAGAGAGAGAGAGAGAGAGAGAGAGAGAGAGAGAGAGAGGACAGAGAGACAGAGAGAGACAGAGACAGACAGACAGAAACAGACACAGACACAGAGAGACGCAGGTGGGGGGGGGGGGGGAGGGAGAGAGAGAGAGAGAGAGAGAGAGAGAGAGAGAGAGAGAGAGAGAGAGAGAGACAGAGACAGAGACAGAGACAGAGACAGAGACAGACAGACAGACAGACAGAGACAGAGACAGACAGACAGATTTACACGGCATTTACTAAAGACACACAGTAAAGTTGTACAACTTAGGGAGA
>OY757549.1:13848980-13907980 GCA_963584105.1 Alviniconcha strummeri
GTGGTGGAGGAGGAGCATTCACTCTGGATGGATGAAGGTTATGTGTGGTAGGTGGTTGGAGTTGTGTTTGTGTGCAGTGGGGAGGTGGGAGGTGAGGGAGTGCATGATGAACAGTCAAATAGATATGGTTGTATAACTGTACACGCGATGGATGGTTCAGGTCAGTTTTGGGATTTTAGACGACACAGGTGGATGGTATGGATGGTGAATTTCAGCCATACCACCTCAAGTGATGGATGAGTTGATGTACTGATTTGTGGGATGCTGTTGACAGATGTGGGAACAGTGTTTACGGCTGGAAGCTTCCATCAGCACTGTACAAGCCATGAGCCAAAACGCAGAACCACAGCTCTTTCCTGTCACAGTTGGCATGTGAGTAGTCTCCACTGGAATATCGTGCTAAATTACTCTGTGTGCATGTGTGTGTGCAAGATGGAGAGAGAGAGATGCACAACAATTGGCGCTAAACCTTTTTAATTGCATTATAACCAAAATCTTGATGAAGTGTGTGTATGTGTGTGTGTGTGTGAGAGAGAGAGACACACACACACACGTTGACAGACACATAGGCAGACAGAGACAGGGAGAGATTTGCATACATTGGCACTAAACCTTGTTGCTTGCAGCATCTCCAAAATCTGGTTGAAATGTGTGTGTGTGTGTATGTATCCTATCACATTGTGTCTGTGTGTGTGCATGTCCAGGCGACCTTCCACAAGCTTCTGTTCCTCCACATCCTCCAACTCGGGCAGTATGGACCTGCTGTCATCATCCTGCTCCGGCCATCTCCACCCCTCCCCCCCAAGCTCTCAAGGGCAACCTGCCTCCCCACCCCCATCACCCTTACCTCATCTGGATCTCAGGTAAGCCACCTGGCATGGCAGAAATGTGGCAGACACTTGTGTCATTTATAGTACTTTCTGTCCTCATAAATAGCGTTATTTTGAACCTTTTATGTTTAAGGGGGCGGGGATAGCTCAGTGGTTAGAGCACCGGACTCGTGATTGAAAGGTTGCGGGTTCGAATCCCTGCTGGAACGGTGGGAGAATTTTCTTCTCCAGGGTCGACTTTCTGTGCTGACTCTTATTTCGGTATCCGTTCCACCCCCGTGTTACCACAGTAGCACGTAAAAAATCCCGGTCATTCTGCCAAAAGTGCAGGTGGCAGGTTACAGCTAAACACGCATACACTTTACGTATGTGGCTTTTATTGAACCGTGCTTCGGCATTGGTCACAACTTGTCCCTAATATGTCAAATGACATCTGAGGACATTAAGCATCATCTCATCATCATCACCTTTTATGTTGTGGGATTTTGTTTTCGAATGCTAGCAGTCATTCTTGTTTCAGATTTGTCCCCATGCATAACACTGTTAAGATTAGTATGCATCATGGGGTATACGGCAGACCAGTTGTGGTCGTTCTTGTCATTCATATGGCAAACTGGTTTGAGTGCTGGTGTGGAATGGCACGAAAGTTGTGGTTACTCCTGTAATTTGTATAAGACGGTTTTGCTTTTAAAGTGACTGATCTGGACTTGATTTGGTTGTTGTCAGAGTTGTTGTTGTCACTGTCAGTGCATGAATCATTGCCTACCATGGGAGATTGCATCTTTGTGAGGATGGTTACATTTGTTCAACTTTTCCGTCAGCCAACAGTAGATGAAACTCATGGTTATGACCGAGGAACATGCCTGCGGAAGAGTTGTTATTGTGGCATTCCCTACCTGAGAATGGTCTTTTACATTTATTAATACCACACCCACAAAATTCATGCCAGCGTCAAATGAGTATGGTCTTAACAGTTATTATCATCCACACAGGTTTGCAGAATCACCCCGAAAATTTGTGCCAACATCACATTCCTCCCCTGCCCCCCTGGACCGTACGGCCCCATGTACAGTGACGTCAGAAAGTCCACTACGCCATGTGTCCACACTGGAAGGCCGCAAGATGCGACGTCAGATGTCCAGCTCTGCCGGCTCCAGCTTCCTGCATGACGACAGTGCGGCACACTCGGCAGCACTGAGTTCAGATCCAGCAACATCCAGCCACAGTGCCGCTCCCAGCCCACTCATCACTGAAGACTGGGATAGACCGGTGGGACCGGAAACCACCCCTGGCTCCGGCTGTGCTGCACACATTTTTGGTGCTCAAATGGACTTGAGTCAACACTTCTTGCCATCAACTCCATGTCGACCCAGCGCAGCCAGCAAACCAGGCCAGCATGGACTTGTCCAGGGCCAAACCACCGCACCAGCATTCTTTGCAGCAGCAGCAGCGGCGCCATTGATGTCTCATTCAGCTCAAGAAGACTGTGCCGCGCCAACCTTCAGCACGCGGTCTTACGACCAAGCAGCAGTCTGTGATGCGGTCTCTCACCGTGCCCCGATAGTGAGCGGGGCTTCCCAGGAACTAGAACGCTTTGTCGAGCAAAACGGACCCTCTAGCTCTAGTTGTGTCAACGGGGGGGACAGGGGAATTGTGCTGCACCGCACGTCAGAAGGGGAGCTCAGTCATGCTCCTGTTGATCCTACCTCCGGGATGGGGCCATCGCCACCATCTGCAGCCAGAGAGCTGGAGGAGGAGACATCACCGGTGATGCGCCAGACGTTTGTGGCCTACACGGGCTGGGCAACGCAGTTGGCCAACGGAACCATCTGGATTCGCTACAATGAAGGCACGCAACTTGGCGTGAATCGTGACCAGACGGAGGTGGTCTATGTGGATCAGGAGGGCAAAAGACACAGGTAAATAATCAGAATAGTAATATTATTAAATGCAGTAATGATAATCTTGTTTATGGCGCCACATCTTATAAGAACTGAGGGCGCTTTCAGTAGCCTACAGATGCTTGCATTCATCACATCCACACACGCATGCAAGCACACAGTAGTACACATGTGTGCATACCTGTGCAGATGTGCACACAGTGGCATGCACGTGTGTGTACCCCCCAAACCCAGGCATGTGTGCACACAGACACTTGTACACAGACTAGAACTATATGCATTACTAGTGAAGGGCTGGTGGAAAAAAGAGGAAAGATACACCAAATTAGAAGAGGTGAAAAAGAAGAGGGAAACTGTACTCACTGAAAGAAGATGGGACATGGACCATACCGCACACAGTTTCAACACAAAATATCTTCATCAGGAACAAAGGGTTTTGTTGAAACTGTTGTGTGTGGTCCATGTCAGGTCTTCTTTTAGTCAGTTCATTTTCCTAGGTCTTTTCCACTTGGTCATTCTCACCAGCAGTTGTTCACTTCTTCTTTTTTCGATACTAATATAGTAATAATAGTTATAATCATAAAATGACAGCAACGTTATGGTTTATAATGCACCTGACCTCAACAATCAGTTCAAGGCAAATATGGGGAACTGATGAGAGGGATTGTGTCTAGTGGGGAAGGGGGGTGGGGGTGGGGAGGAGGAGGGGGAGGTTATTGAGGGAAGTGGTATAGAGAAAGGAAAATGAAAAAAACCCAACAACATTGAACGTACAAACAAAAGTGACGAAAAAATGAAGGAGAATATTGTTGTAGTCAAGCTTTCTGACACAAGTGCAGACTAACTGCTGTCAGTTTCTTTAAAGCTGTGTGACACCAGTTCAGACTAAATGGTATTTACTATTTTAATGATAATATTATTTTTTGTGCCTTGTCCACCACAGGGATAAACTTGTTTACCTGAATAGCCTGTAGGAAGATATATGCTTCACAGGTCTTACGCATAATGTAAGAGCTACCAATTTTAAGATGCATCTTCATAGTGTAGTCTGTGTGAATGACTGTAAAGGCAAAAGGCTTGTCGTTCAGGATCAGATATTGTTGTTACTATAACAAAAGCATCATTGGTTGTGTGTGTGAACAGGTACCACCGGTCAGACAGAATACCAATGGTGGTGAGACAGAAGTTGGAGAGATTGCCGTCAGTGGTCAACAGTCTCTACGCCCAGCCTTCAGCCCCTCCTTTTGGACTTGCTTCCACCTGAGCCACAGGGAATCCACAAAACAAACAGTAAGAGACTGCCGTCGGTGGTCAACAATCCCCATCACTCGGACTTCAGCCTCTCCTTCCGGATGTGCTTCCACCTGAGCCACAGGGAATCCACTAGACAAACAGTGAGAGACTGCCATCAGTGTTTCCATCACTTGGACTTCAACCCCTTCTTATAGACTCACTTTCACTCAAGCCACAAGGAATGCATGAGAGAGAGAGAGAGAGAGAGAGAGAGAGAGAGAGAGAGAGAGAGAGAGAGAGAGCATAAAAAACTACCAGGGAGACATGTACTGCTGTAGTTTGTTGCCCTTGCTAACAGGATTTCTGCATGAGCGTTTTTGAGGGCATTGTGTGGCTGAAGTTGCCGGAGTGGTTGAAGGAGCATTACCTAGGCCTGTAATGTTATTGTGCATCACACCAAGTGCACGCTTCAAACGGCATTGACTTCCAGCCTAGCCTTTCTCACGTAAAGACTTGGAAGGGCAAGCTCAGCGACAGTGTTGGTGTTAACTCGGTTTAAGAATGCCAGTAGTGAGTGCAGCTGGAGAATTGGGTTCTCCATATTGGCAAGGCAAGCTCAGTGTTGGTGTTAACTCGGTTTAAGAATGCCAGTAGTGAGTGCAGCTGGAGAATTGGGTTCTCCATATTGGCAAGGCAAGCTCAGTGTTGGTGTTAACTCGGTTTAAGAATGCCAGTAGTGAGTGCAGCTGGAGAATTGGGTTCTCCATATTGGCAAGGCAAGCTCAGTGTTGGTGTTAACTCGGTTTAAGAATGCCAGTAGTGAGTGCAGCTGGAGAATTGGGTTCTCCATATTGGCAAGGCAAGCTCAGTGTTGGTGTTAACTCAGTTTAAGAATGCCAGTAGTGAGTGCAGTTTGAGAATTAGGTTCTCCATATTGGCAAACTGCACCTGTGTGAATTTGTTGCTGTTATTATTGTAGATTTGCCCAGCTGAACATTCTGGGGGGTCACATGGTATATGCAGTTATACCTTGCGTTACACTGAGAGGACTGCATGTTTGACCATTTTGTTGTTGTTGTTTTTTATTATCAGGCCACCTGCTGTCTTGAGATTTGTCTCTATTTTCAGAGGGTGGATGCTATTATGCAAGTTTATCACGGCTGAAGACAGTCCCCATATATAATGACTCTTCAGGGCATAGCAGCATTTTAATGTGCCTTGGTGTTCTTGCTGCTGTCTCTGTGTTGTGGTGCAGTCCAAGGCAATCTGTGAATAGGTGCCCAGTGAGGGTAAACAGCAGTCAACGGTAAAACACTGCATACACTTTATTGCAGGACGCTAGCACTGCTTTTTGCAGCTTGCTGTAACTGTAACCAGGTGAGACTAAGACCGATTTTTGTGTTTAGGATGTATTGTTTTTGTTAGTATGTTTCAAGTGTGCGTATTTTTAGCATTCTGTTAGCTTGAACATGTCAAGAGGGGAGTCCTCTATGCAAAGATGTGGTTTAATATTTCTTACTGTTGATTTTTGCAGGAAGCTGCTGATTGCAAAAAATGTCAGGAAGGTTTTTCACATTAGGGTATTTTACTGTAACAAAAAACAACCACCACACATTCACAAACAGAAAAGAAAAAGAAAAAAGAATGGGGGGGAGGGGGGGGGGGTGGCGGAGGAAGAGGGGTATACATGGTTCAGTAAAAATCCTGAAAGTAATTTCAGCTAAGAAAAAATATTGGCATCTCATGCAAACCATGATAAAAGAAGAGAATGTGGTTCCTGGATTTGGTGGTGGTCTTACTGAGGTAATGTTAATGCTGCTCAACAGACAAGTGGAAACTGGTCTTGAACACTGTACCTGGTCAACCATGACAAATCAACAGTCTGCTGTGGAAATTGTAGTTATACGGTAGGCCTGTGTATCTGTGTGCAACCCAAACCAGTAAAGGTATAGATCTGTTTAATGGGACTTAAAAAAAAAAAATGCTAAGTGGCATTATATCTTAACTGACCAGTTTGGTGGTATTTGGTGATATTCATTTGTACAAATATTGTTTACAACGATCATGATATAATTTTGGCACTGTAGAGATTAAGCAAAATAATTATTCCTGTGATATAATTTTGGCACCGTAAAGATTATTGACAAAATATAAGCAACTGTCAGTCGGGAAAAAGGTTATGACTTTGGAGTTTAGCTGTCAGCGTACCTACCGTTAGATATTTCTAGATTTATTTTACATAGGAAATTGACACTCAGATCTTTTCGGAAAAATTCCGTAAATTCCGTAGGGTAAAAAATATTAAGTGCCATATTGATACCCAGTCACACTGAACACATTTTCTTCCCTTTGTAGTAAACTGCCCATTTTTTCCCCTTCTTCCTAAAGCAAAAAGTTCAGGCATGTGCACGTGTTATTGTGAGTAGGATGGTCACTTCGCATCACTCTGATCTGGTATAAAGGAGTGCTGTCATCTTCCAATCGGAATACAGCCATGCTAGTGGCGTTATTCTGACTTGAATGCATCTAGCAGCATTTCACTTTGCCAGGTTGCGTGAAGAAATACATGCTCAGAGCAAAACTGCATGTGTGACAGAATGTCATGTTCAAAGAAAGAAAAACACACACCCCAAAACAAGCTTGACTGATGTGACATTTTGTTGTATTGAAGTGTTAGGTTTATTAGATCTTAATCTGACTGTGTTTACTGTTCATAGTTATATTGCAATTCAGGTTTAAAGTTAGTCATTGAATCCAATTCACATTCTGCGAGTGGTTTGCAAATGCAGTTCTATACATTTATGCCCCCTCTCCCTCATTTCAAGGTTTGAGTGTATTTATTTATATATATGCATGTTTGAGAGAGAAAGAGAGAGAGAGAGAGAGAGAGAGAGAGAGAGAGAGAGAGAGAGAGAGAGAGAGAGAGAGAGATTATTTTTTTTTTAAACGGGAAACATTTAAAAAATGAACTGCTGCAGGTTGCTTTAAAGAATGCTTGAACAAAGTCTTCAAGAGAACTGAATTAATAACTAGCAATCAAGCATAGTTGTTTTTAGCTTTAGCCAATGTTGTGTGATATTTTTTATTTCTGTTCAACAGTCCGTCCATACTGATCAACAGGTTTTTAACAGATACCATCCAGGAATCTTTTATTCTTTGTTAAGTTTTATGAATTAGTTGGATATCTTCCAACTTTTGTCAATATTATGATATTAATCCGTCCAAAGATCCGTTTATACATGAATTTGACTATGTAACATGTATACTTGGTATTACGTTGTTTATAATATTTACAACCTTGAGCTTTTTGCGATTCTTTTTCATTCAGTCACCTTTATTATTATCCACAAAGGGTGATGCGTCTTTAAAAAACTGGAGCAATGAATTTGCTTTTGGTGAGCAGCTGACTAAATGGGTGATTTTTTTTTAAACAACACAGCTGTCATTATATAAACTATGTAATCTAATGCTCAACTCATAGATGGTTTAGCAGCTCACTGCAGAATACTGTGCTGTGTGACTACAATGGACAGAACTAATTAAAAGCAGTAAAGAGTGGGTGGTGGCTGCTTCTTCCAGTCAGTCTGGGTGGTAACATTTGACACACTGTCTGCTGTGCGTGAATTATTAGTTTATTGCCATACTCAAGCTTGTGGAGTTCTAGTACCTACATGTACCAATTAGTATGAGAAGTAAATGTCAAAGGGCATGATAACCATATTACTTTGGCTGTGTTACTGTTGGAAAATCAGCCACAATATTATTTATTCTTTTCACTGGCATACCGTGTTATATGAATCATTTACTCATGAGGCATTAGATTTACTGAGCTATATCCATGTATGAAATATTTATTTGCTGCAAATAAACATGCTATAAAATTGCAGATTAAAAAAATGAAAGAGCGTGTGTTTGGTGTGTGTGTACTGTTTTTGTGTGTGTGTGTGTGAGAGAGAGAGAGATGGAGAGAGAGAGAGAGATTAAGTGAAGCATAGTCAAAATTTTAGTACGTTTATTCAATTATTGAGAATTTAAAAGGCCTTTTTTTTTTTAACAAAACCAACTTCATGATAAAAGAAACAAATTTCGCTGAGACCATTCTGAATACTAACAGGAATGAACACATGAGTTTATAGCACCATCAAACATGACATGTGCAAACATCAAACACTAATCATTAAAAAAAAATCAATAACAATTTTCCAAGAACGTGATAGTGGTATGCATTCTGTTGTTTCCTTTGGAAACAGAATTTCACTCTGGAAAGCATATCTCAGAAGCTAACTTTGCATGTCTACAAGCATACTTCAATTAAGATTCCAGATGTGCAGCGTTCCTTTATATTAACTTTTACCCTTCTGCAAAATGATTTTGCTGGAGGCACAAATGACAAAGGAATAAATCTGACAATTTCAAATGCTGCATCTGATAATGTGCTAAAATTCTGAGAGGAAGGAAAGCTAAAACTTACATAGGTATTGTTAAGATCTTTTCATACAGTTCCCACTAGGAAGGAGAGGAGGGGGAGGGGGTTGAACATTCTCTCATTCATTACTCCACAAAGCTTTCAAACACTGTTCCTGAAACCAGCCAAGGGTGATCACCAGCATTTATCCCACATTTAGAAAGCAGGCACTGAAGACATAACTGATACTAACTGAAACCCATTACACTTTGACACAGGTTACCACATGCAGACACTGGGGCCAATGACACCAGCGAAAATTTCCCAGCTGAGCACGAGATGGTGCGTTTACATAATACATTTGACCTGACCATCCCAGGAAGGATGTGAGCCACATTTGGATCTGCTCTGCTGTGGAATACTCAGTTGGGCTGAGCACAGCTTGCATTCCATTGTTCATTACCATACTGTCTACAACACAGAGTTGTGGCCTGGAAGTATTGCATACAGATGACATGTTGGGAGCAGTAATATCAGACTTTTGATTCAGCTCTGGTTTGATCACAGATGTCAGTGCAGAAACCCTGAGCTGAGTGGAGCCATAGTTGTAAATGGCCCCTCTGTAAAGAAGCAGCAAACTGGTTTGAAAAGAAATGTCCCACATGTCCTAAACTGGATGAACGATACAACTGTAGCTGTGAAAACAGGCTCTTGTGGCTAGATGTAGTTTGTCTGCAATGCAATCTTTTCCAGCGAGACGTTTCAGTGGCTGTCAAAGTGGACTTGAGGTGATGCCCCAATCTTTTCCTTCCAACTAAACAATTGATGCTCCTGATGCCAGAAACCATAGCATTAGCAGCAGTCCTTCGACCAAGCTACAGACTGTGAGGATGAAACTAGACTGCCTAGTGTTCTGAAAATAATATTATAGTCAAATAAAAACCACTGCCAATGTTCCAGGAGTGGACAAAACAAACTTTTCTGCAGTCGAGACAAATGCACTGATTTTTCACAAAGTCAATATTTTAGAGTTTTTTTTTCGTTTTTTTTTTATTTAGGGAGATCAGGCAGCTATGTTCAGTCACTATGAAGGGTGTTGAATCCAATGGTACAAGTCAGTTAAATGTGTTAGCCTCTAACATATCTAGTACATCTTTTCAATGGTGGCTGCAAGCTTAATGCCCAAATATGTTAGGGATTATATCATGTAGGATCACACGGTAGACCAAAGTTTCTAAGAACATACAGACACACTATACAAAATATCACAGCCAGCTCGCTTGGAAAAGTCAGAGGTGTGTGTGTATGTGTGCATGTATGCAGGCTGGTGTGTTGATGTATGTGTGCATGTATGTGTATGTACAGGTGTGTGTGTGTGTGTGTGTGTTTGTTGTATATGTGTGTGCACACAAGAATATTAGGGCTCCCTGCCCAAACTCAATACTTCCTTTGTAGGAAAGAAAGATTTTGGCAGGTACCCTTGAATTATGCGTGCACGTGCATGCATATGAATACTTTGGGTGAATATGTGATCAGGCAAGATGCACACACACACACAAAAGAAGACAAAGAACAGAGAATAGAACGGGGGGAGGGGGGGAGGGAGGGGTTGAAAAAATGTGCAACTAAGTTAATAGTATCTATATCAATCAAAGAGAGACATGCCCATGTACAAATATAGAAGATAGAGAGATTTGGAAAAAGAAATAACATGCAATATATCTCTGAACATTCATACCTGTGAAATACTGGTCATTCATACTATAATAATAAATATTTATGTAGTGCCTTACTCAACTGCATTGGCCCCGGTTAAATTATTCAGATCTGAAATTTCTCATATGGAACTCTGATAAATACCTATATGACTTTGTCATGAACTCAAAAAAGATGAACCAAACTATGAAAAGGTTGAACAGGATCAATGCTTAAAATGAGCAGGAAAGAGGAAAGATTGAAAGGCACATGTGGAAGCAGCTGCTAAAATGTTTTTGAAACACTCATGCACTGTAGACTGTCAGAAAATATTTGAATATCTTCAACTCTTGTCACTTTTCAAAGGTAGCTGTGCTGATTTGCTTTTTGCCACTCTATCGAAAGGTAACGAAAAGTATACAGTTGCGAAACAAATGCACATAGCTTTTACACAAATCAAAAGACGGTGGAGCTACTACAATTCATGTAAAGTCAAGTGACAGTCTGTTGACAGTATAACTTGTAGTAAAATTTCAGTTACGATGACTTGCTTTTTGCCACTTTATCGAAAGGTAACGAAAAGCACAGTTGCAAAACAAATGGACGTAGCTTTTACGCAAGTCAAAGGACCACGGAGATCTAAGAATTCATGTAAAGTGAAGTGGCGGTCTGTTGACAGCATGATGTGTAGTAGAATTTCAGTTCATGATAAAAATGTACCACAGGAACTCTCCACAGTGGTGATCAATCCTCGTTTGATTGGAATCAATCCTGGAACTGACATGCAAGCACAAATGAGGATATTGTTCAGTCTGGCAACAATACAGTCAGTGGCAAATCTGAGCATGTGGCATCATCTGGATGAGGCAGCTGACACAGTGGACCCAGGGGAAGACCTCGTGCGCAGACTTTCCAACACAATGGGAAGCTTCTCCAGCCTGACCTTCACCACTTCTGGCAGCAGGTGGCTCTTCTGGAACCTGGAGAAAACCATCAAACCCATCCATATATCAGTTCAGACAAATCAACTCAGCCAACTTTAAAACCTAAAACATTATTTTTAAACCCACCAAACACATAAATACATATGTGAATTCAGGTGACTAAATTCATGCTACATAAATCAAGTTATGTGACTAATTACTGCTGTAATGAAGTCCACAGTTATCAAAAGTACAAAAACAGAATGCGTAGGCAGGGAACTACCAACAACAAACCAAGGTAAAATATTCAATCCACAGCAATGGTAAAGCTACAAGTTGCGCCTGATTCCCTCTGAAGTTTTACAGCAATAAACCTTACAGCTACTTACACACACATTTTCCAAAATGCTCCTTATGATACAAAGAAAGCAGAGGAAGATAAGACAGTCAATTTGCTTTTTCAAACAGCTGGTCAACTATGTGGGTTCTATCACAGAGAACAAGAAGTGAAGGTTAGATCATCAGCAATTGGATCTTAGTGTTCTGTCAATTGCACAGGGTCACCTCAGGTCAAAGAAAAGCATGGAAGAAACCCACAGATATGATCCACCAAAGAAATGGGGGTAGGGGGTGGGGAAGAGAGGATGCAGAGACACTTCACTCACTTGGTCACTTTCCCTGCCGTGTCGATGTAGGTGATGGTGGTGGCGGAAGACTTCATCCCCAGCTGCGTCCCATCCATGAACTTGACCCAGATTTCTCCATTGCCCAGCTGGGAGGCCCAGCCAATCCCGGGCACGAAAATGTGCTGCGTGACCTCCCGCAAAACAGCGCTGTTGAGGGCCGTGCTGTTGTCGGAGGAAGTGCTGGTGGCGGTGACTGTGGACAGGAGTGTGTTGTCCAGGGTGCAGTTGCCCTGTGGCGCTTGTGTAGTGTCTGCATCTGTCAGTGTGCTCACCAGCGTGCCATTAAAGGATGGGGCCTGAAAAGGGACGAGTGTAATGTGCAGTCGTTTTGGCCACGTTTTTCTCCTCAAGGTCACACTGCTTCTTCTCAAGGTTATATTGACTAGACACTGCATTAGTGTACCCTGAAGACTGATATTGGAACTGTTATGTATTTATAAACTGTAACCCCCCCCCCCCCAAATACACAAACACATCCAATTATTACAAGAAACAAACCCCAAACAGTTCACAAAGCTGAAGGTTTTGGTTTTGATTGTGAAACGCTTTAGTTTGCTTTGAGAATAAAATTAGGAACAGGTTAAAAAAAATCTTGCTAAACAAGAACCAGCATACATTTTTTTTAAAAGAAGCAATTTTTCGGGGGTGGGGGGGCATTTAAACATAAGCCACCCCCACCATAAAAAAAATCAAAACTATTTTTTTTCCAACTGCACAGAAACACAGAAATGGAGTGGTTGATACATGTTACACTCACTACAAAACTATTTTGTTTGATCATTTAACTGAAGGAGAAGATTAGCAGTATGTAAAAAGACCAACCATTGGTGAAGTTTTGATGGGTGCAGATTTGGGATAGCTGCCGCCTTCATCTTCATGTAACTGTTGAGTGCTGCCTGCGCTTGAGCTGCCTTTACTGCCAGAATCTACACTGCCAGCATTTGGACGTCTGCAAAACAATAATGATAGTCGTGTAGGAGGAGGAAATCAGCATTAAAGCATGTTTTCAAAGCAATGAGCATTTCATCTGCTGATCAACCCCCCACACCCACCCACCCCAGCAAAACAGTTAATTGGGTAGCAGGTGGGGGGAGAGAGGAAATTTTCATCGGCAAAAGAACACGTAAGTATCACTACTTTATTGACCATGTTAATTCCCCAGGTGCAGGTGGCTTATGGCACATTAGCAGAACTGACCTTCCCACAATAACTGGAAAGAGCTGTTCTTTGAGCAGTCCATTCCCCTGTACAGCAGCAATGACCAATTCCAGGCGAGTGCACTGTTGCCGACACTGTCAACACACACCAAGATCACGCTTTAGCAACAAAACCTGTCTTCCATCACCTCAAGGGAGCAGATATAAGACAAAAATAACATAAAAACAGAAACAAAGATGCAATACAGCAGCAAGCTGAGCAAAATGTATTATAACCATTCCACAAATGAATGCTATAAGTATCACCTTGGCCTACAAATGATTATGACCAAAGCTAGTATGAACTGGTAAAGCTCAATGCTGATTAACATTATGCAAAGTTAGAAAAATATTTTTTTAAACTGACCAAAAAATCAGGCGCATTCATCATAGCACAACATTTTTTTTTTGCATGCTAAAAACTTAAAGCCAATTTTTTTTGGGGGGGACCTTAAAAAGGCATAATACTAGTTACTACTACTAAATACAACATGCATGGTTGATGAGCATAATGAATAGTGCACAGGTTTTGCACAATATTTTAAAGATGCAGTGGAGATGACCAGCTAAGCTAGTTGTTTTTTATGGATGAAAATTCAAAAAGCAGACTGCTAAGAAATTAAGACTAACAAGGTATGTACAAACGAAAGAAAGAATTAAGAACAAATTAATACCTAAAACATGGATAAGCAGAAAAACACAGAAACAAAGCTTTGGGTACCTTTTCTGCGTAATCCACAAGTTCCTGAGTATCATAGCAAAGTCGCTGACTGGAAACTGTGGAGTCTAGCATGAGAGATGTTCCTGTTTTCTCCACAATGCGAACTCCCTTGGCAGTCACAGAGACTTTGGCACCTAGAGAAACACGCAGAAAGCTAAATAGAATTCAGTTAGACAGTGATAAGAGTTCAAAAGTAGGCACCAAAAGAACAGGCAACGGAGTGTTTATTAGACACATCAGAAAGAATCAACAGCCCAAAATGTCTTTCCTTCCCCGAAGAGAGTGAGTGAGTGAGTGAGTGAGTGAGAGAGAGAGAGAGAGAGAGAGAGAGAGAGAGAGAGAGAGAGAGAGAGAGTGAGAGAGTGAGTGAGTGAGTGAGTGAGTGAGTGAGTGAGTGAGTGAGTGAGTGAGTGAGTGAGTGAGTGAGTGAGTGAGTGTGTGTGTGTGTGTGTGTGTGTGTGTGTGTGTGTGTGTGTGTGTGTGTGTGTGTGTGTGTGTGTGAGGACTAAAACCAGTCATCCCAACCCATTTCATTGTGGGTTAAAACAGACATCATAAATGTTCCTGCATTCTGGTCTGGGTCCTGTCCATTACCATGTATCACAAACAGTTTATGTCAAGCCAGTACAAAACGAATTGCTTTTAAGGAGAATACTGACAATAATATGCACCAGTACATTACTTAAAATTGTGGGCAGGGCTTTACGAGAAGAACACAAAGAAGAAAGAAAAAAAAGGAAAGGAACAGGCAGAGTTTGACTGGTTTAATCAAATACAGAATAAGGCATGCTCAACTGACCATCATAGAAGAGAGCCTCAAAGTCTGGCGTAGGGCTGTTTTCCATCAGCATGCACTTGGCCCTCTCGGTGTACATGGTCACTTTGGGGGTCTTGGAGCGCACTAATCCCACAAACCTGAAAACAGGGGGCAAATGTGGGATAGGCATGGCTTGACAACTCTGATAGGTGTGTCCACAAGTAAACAAATCACAATCCAACTGTTAAAGAGAAATCCAGTCCCACAAACCTCACAACAGGAGCAATGTTGGATAGGCATGGTTTGACAACTCTGTCCACGTGTAAACAAATTACAATCAAACTGTTAAAGAGAAATCCCAGTCCCATAAACCTCACAACAGGGAGCATACATAGGATAGGCATAGCTTGGCAAATTGGTGTGTCCACAGATAAATTACAATCCAACTGTCAAAGAGAAATCCCACTTGAAATAAGGCAGTAAAAAATAACAGAAGTATGTCACTAAAGATTTCCAATTTCAGTTGACTTAATCAATGCCTCTTTCTATTTCTAAACACCACAGATTTCCACTGTCACTGGATTTCATTGTAGAGGGTTCCAGGCTGCCTATCACCAGAGCACTTCAGCCAAACAGAATGTCACCCAAAAATGTCACTTCTCCGCACCTCAAGTCTTTTTTACAGAGGTAGGACCAGGACATCTATTTTTCAGGAGATGAATTGTGTGCATGACTTTTCAGTTTCCCTGGCACGTGGATAGCCACACACCGTTCAGACCCAGTATGTGCAGCATTTTCATGTGTCCAAACACTGGTATGGCTGCCAATGTTTGGAATTGTTAATGTACACACAGATGTTAATCGACTTAATGCATGTAATAAACACAGGGGCTGTACATACACCATAAGAGACTCTGAGCTAAAAGCTGACTCCAGCCAAAAAAACATCTCCAGTACCAGTGAGGTGAACCTGCAGCAGCAGCACATTGGACCTGATGCCCAACCAACTCCTGCCTGCCTTACAGCATTTACTGAAAGCAGTGAACATGGATAATACCTGGTCTGTGAATACTCACTTGGCAGCATACTGGTATTTCTTGAAGTATTTGTCAGGCAGAGTCTTGAAGGCATATGTTTTGCAGGAAGGTGGTGGGAGTGGAGGGTTGTCTCCAATGGCAACGCCTCTCCCTCCTTCCCCTGGGTGGAACACGATGATCTGTGCAAAACACAGCAAACTGTCAGCAAAATTGGTTCCAGCTGAAATTATCATCAGATAGACTCCCTGAAGCTGGAAATGAGGATTCTACCTCTACTTTACACTTTCACTCTCAGTTTTCCATGCACTGCATGTTGCAAACAAAAAGGGAATGGTGAATGGAAAACCAGAAGCACCCCCCCCCCCCTTTCACAGTTGCTAGTAGTATCATACCTGCTGTCCATCAGAAGATATGGAGAAGACCTCAACTACTCTCTGCTCCTTGCCCTTGTTCTTCACAAACTCCAGGCACACTTCACCTGACTCCACAATGTTCACCTGCCAAAGACAAATATCCAGTTAGTCTCAACAAAAGCTCTGGTCAACACAGCAATAAACACAACTACTGCTTGTGAACTACTTTGTCTGGCTAGCTGTAAACAAAAAGGGTCAACAGTTATCAGCTCAACAACTACACAGATACTGTTGCTGAGATACACCAGGACACTATACAAACACACGAAACTAAATCCAAAAATCTGGTCATAGCAGAAGTCCCTGGCACATTAAAAATAAAAGACAAGAAGTAACTTTGCATTCAAAATTTGACATGGTCGAATATTAACTGCCCCACCACAGAAGCAAAGCCTTACCACAGCGTTTCTGGTCTTTTGGCGGATGGGCCTCAGTCTCTGTGTGTCCAGTGGCTCTGTGGGTTGGTCTGCTTGTGAGTCTCCTTGGCTCACCACCCCTTTTTTGTCCTCCTCACCACTGCTTCGCGGACTCGACGAATTGTCGGCACTGTCTGGTCGCACACACTGCGTCACTTCCTGTTCTGTCAAGCACACTTTGTTGGTTCTCTCCGGAGTTCCAAACTCCACTGAGCCATCCAGAAATGCCATTCCAGTCTTGCTCCTGGAGCTCCTTCTGGCAACAGGGGACTGACATTGGCCTAGATAGGCCTGCACTTTGCTCACCAGTTCCTGTGTCTGGAACCCTTTGGGCAGCAGCCCGCCACCCCCACCTGCAGATGGCTCATCGTGCAGGCTGTTCTGCTGTGAGTCAGACTCAAAGTCCAGAGCCTTCCGCGTGGCCTGCAGGCTGAACTCCTCCTGGGAGGAAAAACCTGACTCGCAGGCTGGGACGCGAGCTTGGTGCCTGCAGTGATGGTGATCAGAGTGAGCCTCTCCGTTCTGCTTGCTGCGCTGAGCGGTGGCATCTCCAGCGGGAGTTTCCACGCCTTGTCCCTGCCCATTGCTTTGGATGGAGGATGCACTGAAAGACCAGCTGGTGGAGCTGGGTGTTCCTGGGCGCTCCTGATAGCGCTGCGGATCAAAGGCAGCTTGATCGCGAGAGGGATCGTAGCGTCCTTTGTTATTATTGTGGTGGGAATCACTGTGTCCTGTGTTCAGGTTTGAGTCATAGGATGCTGCTTTTTTCAAACTGCTGTGCTGAGATGAATGCTGAAGAGGGACAAAGTTTCCTGGAGCCCTGTGAGCCCGACAGTTGCCTGTGTCCAGCGAGCTGAAAAACACAAATCACTCAATTGTATTCTGATATTTCCTGTTTGTACATTGATATCATGTAACATTAACACATTCTTCTTCTGCTTTCCTCTTTTTATGGAGGTGGTACTCTCCGGAGGGAGAAAAACTGTGTATTGTTTACAGTATGTGTTTTCAAGTGCCCATGGCAGAGGTCAAAGGTTGACCTAAAATGTACCATATTTTTGTGTGTTCAAACAACGAAGGGGACAGCTGCCATTACTTTAAGGTGCACACATGTCACTGTGATTGCACATGGGGCTGTATGAACACCGTAAGAGCCTGCACTGAAAGCTGACTGGAGAAAAATCCCTTGCTGTACCAGGGAGTTCAACCTGCGTCTGCAGCACATCAGACCTGACAAATGACATATTGATCTACATCTCTGCCCACTGTTGCAATGGTTTTATGAAACTAAAAATTCAGCAAAGATCTGAAGATGAAAAACAAATGATGCATACACATGAAATTAAAGCTCTCCATAACAGAACCAAAGCATCAACAATGCATTTTATACACTACATATGCTACACAAAATCTTGTTAATGAAACTGACCCAAATAAACAAACACCTTTAGTTTAGTGCTCAAACTGAACAGTCATCATAGTTATCATATTACAGTTTCTACAACCCTGAACAATGATCCCTAATGACGCTTCACACAAACAATTACTTAAAACACGTAAAATGTGCACTGACCTATCTCTTTCCCTGACAGGAGGTGAGGGCGGGGGTTGTCTCTGGCCTCCTTGTGACCATGGATGACCCTGCCCCCTGTCCCTCCCAGAGTGGCCAGACTGCTCCTCATCCTCAGAGATCTGGGACTGCACCTTCGCGATAGGGAATGCTGGCATGGGACGTCCACGGCTGCTGGTGCTGGAGCGGGTGGAATTGACTGTGGCAATGGTGCCTCGCCCACTGTCCATTGACATCTCGGACATCTGAAGGGAAGACAACTGAACATAACTTCCATTTAGATTGGTTGGACAAGCACAAGAGGACAAGTATGGTCAGCATGATTTTGTTCAAGAGACCAGTCTTTCCATTCCCCTGAGACACCTGACAGGCTGTGTGCCATATTAATATCTATCCAGTGAACATAACAGCAGTTACCATAATTGTTGGCTGGTTTTATTTCTGAGACCAATATTTGCACCATAGTCAGGATCAGGATCTTACTATTTGTAATTTGATAAGGGTGTCACATAAAGTGACATTTCTGATAGAATTTGGTCATGAAGGCGGTGCACCAGATTTGCTGCAGTTCACTGATTTTGATGGGCAGAGAAACACTCACCTGAGCAACTTTTGTAGGAACAGCCTGGGGTTTCTTGGTCATGAACGGATGACTGAGCACATCTAAAAACACAATTCAAAATATGCTTTCAGTGTAAAAGATCCAAAGCTTCGAGTAAAGAACATAAACTGGAACTGTTTATATACTATGTTATGGAAGTATGTGTTTACAAAATAGTTTTCCACATTTCCCCCCATGACAGTTTGCCAGGTCTGCGCAATTGTAGTGTATGCTCTTGAGTGTGGATGATGAGAAATGTGAAAATACACACACACACACACACACACAAAAAAGAAAAGAATCCAGACAATGAGACATGAGCGGTACAACTAGCGCACAGAATATAATATTGTGGTCTTTCCTGGCTCTTACTTTGGTCAAATATGATAGCCACTGTTTTACGTTGCTTGACCAAAGCTCTCACAGTTGTTTTAGTTGCATAACTTCTTTCTCAGGCTGTTTGCACACTAGTTAAGTTTCCTGATGTGGGCAATAAGACACTGAAAGCTGCCAGTATAAAACACCTGAAAGCTACCTGTATAAAGATGATGCCTGGATTGTAACTGTTGTCTTTTGAGGGTTGGGGTTAGGGTGGGGTGTATCTACCATGCTATCTGGATCTCAGCTTCGTTCAGTGATTTTTGCAGTGTTGCTGAAATTTGTTCTAAGGAAATTCAAACACTGTTCTTTACCACTATACATTTCCTAACTTTGTCTTGTGTAATTATGTGCATTCTATAAGATAGTATTCATGTTTAATTTTTAATTTCTTTTATGTTTATCTCTTTTAACTGTAAAGATAATGTTTGCCAATGAACAAGCACTCACCTCTAATCTGCAGTCGTTGTTTGGGATTTTTCCTCAGCAGGCACTGAATCAGGTCTTTGGCTTCTGGCGAGAGGTCAGAGGGCAGGTGAAACTCGGCCTGTATGACACGATTCAGAGTGCTGCGAACTGCACTGGTGTCAAAGGGAGGCTGACCCACTAGCATGGTGTACAGCATGCAGCCCAGCGACCACACATCAGTTTCCAGTCCATGTGGTGACCGCATTGCCACTTCCCTGTCAACAAACATTCACAGTTCTTCAACACATAATTCTGAGTCTGAGCCAGCAAAAATAAAAACTGCTGCATGCTTGAAGGCAAGTTCCATGCTGTGTGAAAGGGCTTCAGTTGACAGAATTTGACAAAGATCAGTAGGTCTAGCTAGATCTGAACTGAGGGATGAGACAAAACCACTACGGCAGACATCTTCTAGAGTGGAGGGCCTGGTGTAGGGGGCCAGCAGTAGGTCCTATGGAGGGCACGGGGAATGTGCAGTCAGACTGCTGCTTTGCATGTTTTACATGGACGCCAAAACAATTGACACATACGCGTTTTTTCTACACATTTACGTACAAGGTATGCAGGCTTAAAAAATCTAGGGCAATCTTGGGTTGCATGTGTTTTTGTAGCAACCCCCCTCTTCATTTAAAACATCAATTATCATCAGGTATATATTATAACTAAGACTCAGTAATGACAGTACACTTGGGCAATCACTTAAACCCATATCAGTGTCATTCCAGACCCCACTGCCAGTCACAAAGGGGCATGGAAAGGAAATAACAAAGTCTTTCCTTTCAATTTCCATAGACAATGGGTTTTCAGTCAGCAGCTAAAAGTGCAAGCTACACTACCTGCTGTGTAATATCATAACAATGTAAGGCTGTAATCAGCATAAAAATGATGCATCTGCATATACAATGTAACTGACTTACGGTGAAATGTAGTTGGGAGTACCACACATGGTGAAGTGTTTCTCCTCAGGTTCTGTCAGCTGTGTTGCCAGTCCAAAGTCAGCAATTTTCTGCAATGAAGAAGTAGTGTACTTCAAGTTTAAGCGTAGATACAATGTGTGTAACTCCGTGCCATGGAAAGTGTGGCAACATTTTGTGGGTGCACCTTCACAAATAGTGCTGTGAAGTGCAGTTCCTTATTGGTGATACAAGGACAATCTTAGCAAGGAAAACAGATCAAGGGGTACACTTCATCAAAACAGATGTTTAGGACAAATAAAACTGGACCATACTGTCACTTGCAATTTATGTAGATAGCATAAACTTCTATTAATTTAAAGAAATATCATATCACCAAGCAGTCAAAAACTAGACACAGAGTAATGTTTTACTTGGTGGATTATCACATTTTAGTTTTACAAGGTAACAAGCTCAGTTGTTAGTACACCACTGGGGCAAAGATCAAAATGTTCTGTCATAACACACTTATCTATAGTCTACTGTGCAAAAGCATCAAGCCTGGGATTCTCAAAGCACATTAAAAACAAAATAAAAAAACAGTCACTACAGTACAATGATGTTTTCTCATCTTGCAATAAAGGTAATCATCAGCTGTAAACTGGTTGCATCCATGTCGAAGTAACTTGCATTCTGCTGTGGTCCATGGTCAGAATGTGACTGGACAATCTTGGCACATTGCAGTCGGTAGTAGTACTAGTAGTACCAAGTGTATACCCCGCCCCCCCATCACTGTGGAGGTCAGCTTTCAAAATTTACCATTAAATTCATTTTCCTCTACAAAATACAAAAGATAGAGAATGTTTGGTTACACAAATCACCCACACACTAACTTACTGTGTTCATATCTCTGGTAAGCAGAAGGTTAGACAAGGTGAGATCTCGATGAAGGATTCCATGGGTGTGAAGATAAAGCATCCCTTCCACAATCTGTTTCATCACTTTACGTGCTTCCAACTCCGTCAGCACGCGATTTTGGGTACGCAGGTAGCGCTGGAATTCTCCATTGTGAGCTATCTCTAGCACAAGGTATACGTAGTTGGAGTCCTCAAAGTAGTTGTATAGCTGAGTAGAAGAGAGAACAAGAAATGGAAATTCAACCTTTATGGAAATTAGAAATAGAATCACACAATTAGTCACCATAGAAACAAAATTAATCCAACTTCAAGCACAAATGAAGTTAAATTTATATGAAAAAGATCTAACATGCAGTTTCTCTTGGGGAAAGTAAAACACACACATGTATACATAACAGAAAAAACATAACATTGTTACATTTACCGTAGGTTACAATATAGCTATAAATTACATCAACAGTGCATCTAAGGTTGAATGATATTTAATATTTCATCAGCCATCCAATATAATATTAATAAGTACTTTACAATTATATAATTTACTATCAAGTATCATATCAGATGATCAGGTAAGTCTGCTTTGCAAACCTGAGACAGCAGTGTAGTCTAAAACAATTAACACTGAACAAAATACGGGACTGAGATTTTAAGAACTCTCTGTCCATCAGTCACAAATGGCTAGTGTACCTCTAAAATGGATGGATGTTTCAATCGGGAGTGAATTTCCACTTCTTTCTTCACCCTTGCCACCATCCCTGCTGCTTTCATCAATTTCTTGTCAATCTGTTCAACAACAATGACAAAAAAGAAAAAGAAAAAAGAAGATTTATTATAACAAGGTAACTTATTCAAGTTATTGGATGATTAGCTAAGTAGTGATACAGAATTTGAAGGGTACTCTGATTTGATTTCTTTGAATGATGAACTCAATATGACAATAACTCAGTCAAACATTTGCTTCACTTGTAGTTGTAGTTGTATAGTTTGTAGACTTTATATATGGTTACTCAATTCTGTATCTAAACCCATAGTATGGTTTTTATGTCCCAATACAACCTTCATTACTTGTTAATAATATGTGTAATTTTTTAAACCTACAAAGTGCAAATGTAATGGAGACTGTGGCATTGAGCAGTAACATCTGATTACAATTTATTAGCAAAAATACGAAAAATAAATTGTATTTGTAATGGATTCACAACAATGCCCTTACTCCAACCACGGACCTTGGTACTGGTTTCTTCTAATTGTGCTAGTACTTTTTAGAAGCCAAACAGTTCTAGACTAGCTGTGCACATCTAAAGTACATAACAATTTACATAACTGACATCATCTCACAAAGTGACATCAATGCTTCAGGCATAAATTACAATATATTTAGTTTTACTCACCATTTTGATGGCCACTTCTTGACCAGTTTTATTGGACCTTGCCCTGTAGACACAGGCAAAGCCACCTTTGCCCAGCAGATTGAGGACTTGATAATCCTGAGGCAAAACAAATCACATCTCTTGATCTAATGAAGTTGAATAGTCAAAGAATTAAAAAAGAAAAAAGTCCACAAAATATGCTGTCATTCATTCAGTCATTGTCATGATTGTGTCAGCTTATTATACTTACAATGTTACATTATTATAAATACTGAAACATCTTGGTACAACTATGAAAGATTCTGCTCTTATTAGTCACTGTGAGAGTGACACCTAAAGCTCCCCCCCCCCCCCCCAAAAAAAAAAGAAGAAGAAAAAGAAGAGAAGGCACAGCTCTAGCCATCATCTACCCAACTTTAGTTAATGACTAAGAGTATGTCTGACTAGAAGTTGTAGAGACAGACAGTTTCCTAAGCCCATCCTTGAAAGATACATAACATACCAAAGTGGGATGCTCAGAATCAGATGCTGGCAGAGAATTCCAGACTGAAATTATCCATGGAAAAATACTGAACTTAAAACTGTTCTTTAAGTTAAACAAAGATCATATCACCCACACAGTGCAATTTTACAAATGCAACACAACTGGCACTAGTGGCAGTAACTCGAGCAAGTGAATAACTATATTTAACTAAGATTGAAACAAGTGAAAAAGCTACTTACATTGAGACTCATTGTCTCACGCTGAACGTTTGGCTACGTTTTTAAATGAAAAAGACTGCTCTGAGTTTTTAACTAAGTCAAGTGCTAGAAAGAAAGAGAAAAAAAAAAAAAAAAAAAAAAAGGGTGGGGGGTGGGGGGGGGACTAATTAGGCGCACAAATCTCGATTTCGTAAATTCTTTACGTCGATTAGATTTAACTTTTTAAGCAGGATCACTCTCACATCACAAGCATATTTTTGCTTGAAAAAAGATTCTCCACGGTTTAACTGGATTCCATCCATTGCTACAGTCCTCTAGTCCTTGTCGTAGTTCTAATATTCTATTATACAGCCCAAAGAAGATCTTACACTACATTCTGTTCTGGCTATACTTTGAGAAAATTACACATTTTTAACTGCTTCCATTATCATAAGCCAACTGTTCATTCTCTCTAGACGATTAAGACCGATCAGGTCTTCGGCGCAGTCAGACGTACAAAGCAAGGACCCATAGTATGTTTACGTTCGCAGACGCATGCACCAACATGTTGTAGCTAAGCGAGTTATCTTTCCTTTAATTTTAACTGACAACGCACAAACCTCAATACTTTCGCTGGCCAAACTGGACTTGCCGGCGAAATTTACTCCTGTTCGGCGATTCATTTTTGTAGTATCTTATGTCAAGACACCGTCTATCGGTCGCATAACACACAAAAAGCCATCGATCGGCTGATACCATAATTTCATCGAGTCGTAGAAGCAAAGCAGCGCCATTTCAAAATCTCAAAAGAACGCGCCTGACGTCCCAAACATTAGTACCGCAGTAAACTTAAAAATTATGAACAACAACGGCTTATAATAGTAACCGGTTCCTGCTTAAAAAATATTATATTTTCTATTTTATGCGATTCCTCTGGTTTTCTGTGTTACAAATTAATTTTACTGCAGAGCTGAATAAATTAACCGGAAGCGGCGTCTCGTTTGGTCGCTTTGATTCACGTGTATTCTAGAAATTTCAGTTGACAGTTACAATCCACGGTATTCGTGGGACATTTTAGCTTTTTTGCGAAGGCGATTGCCACATTTGTTGTTCTTCTGCAATTGAAGTGTGACTAACTAACTGAACCAGTTCTGTTTTGTATGAAATACTTCATTCGGACGTGAGGTGTCTGATCGCTGGATCCTTGTTCCCCAAGAAGAGAAAGAACTGTGTTCACTGGTCATTGTCAGTCATGGCCGTTGTTGGGTTTGATGTTGGCACCTTCTCCAGTTACATTGGAGTAGCTCGTGCAGGCGGAATTGAGACGATTGCAAATGAATACAGCGACAGATGTACCCCGTAAGTTTTTCGTCTTTTGTCTTTGGATATTTTGGTAACTAATTCAGCAGTGTCTTAGTCTTACAAATTCTGCTAGTGTCAAGAGTCTATAACTTGAGTATGATAATGATTGATACATTGAAAATCATAGTGGGAAGGGCTTACCATTCTCACTAGTCAAAGGTGTATCGTGTGGAATCGCCCCTTGTTTGTCTGATGCCTGTTAGTGTTACACTTACACAAGTTACAGTATTTCATACCAGTGTTGCTTGTAAATCATCCAAATGGCTTCTTTTAAAGTTTTTGTTTTCTCTACTTCTTCCTTCATTTCCACTCAGTAATAACAATTAAGATCCATGGTCAATGTTATCTGTACTCGCATTACTGATATTTTTGGTGTGCAAAGAGGGATTTTGCTGAAAAACAACAACCCCAGGAAACCCAACTACACTCTACAGAGTAAAATTAGTAGTATTAATTACCATAGAATAGTAACACTAACACTTAAATAACAATAACAGAAGAAGTGCTGCTGTGTATGTGGAGCTGCTGCCACTTGTGGCAGGCAAGAATGCTTTTAAGGCCCCCATTGCTGGGGACCTACTGCCCCAGGTACAACCTGGTGGTGTACCCAGGCCCACAAATCACAGCTCTGTTAATGTATTATGACTATAGCAAGAAAAACCCAACAAACAACACATAAGCAAACAAACAAACAAAAACCCACACAAAAAAAGAAAAAAAGTGGAAGTACTTCAACAGTTCAAGTAAGGAGAATGTCTACTGAAACTGGGACACCCATGAATAGATGGGGTGAGAATGAGATGAATCTGGAGGGAGGGTGTTCAAGACTGTCACCATCTTGGGTAAGAAGTAGTTGAGGTGGCAGTCTACACAGTACACAGCAGGGTATCTTGTTACACAGTGTTAGAAAGTTGAGGTGTGGGTACGCTGGGCTTTTTGGGGCTGCTGTTGATTTTAATGTAATTTATACAGCATGCCAGTTTGTGCTGTCCTTCAGTGGAGTTCCATAGAGCTCCTGCTGCATAAATTAGCTTGACAGTCACAGACATACACTGATACATGGTCCTCGACAAAGTCCTTTGGATGAGACTGTCCCACAAGTGTACATCTACATGTGTATTACTATAGTATTATTATTAGTCATTATACAAAAAGATTACATATGTATGCATTGTTAAAGATCATGTACTCCATGGATGTCTGAGTTTGGTGGATTCATTTTATTAAATGCAAAACACCAAATGACCCAGCATGCACAGTTCATGACTACTACTACTAACTAGTGCTAAAGTACTATTGTACTGAAATATGTTGGTCTTCAAAATGTTGACGTTGGATACTGTTAGTTTTTAGTATTACTAGTAAGATCACAGCAGCTTAAACTGTTAAAGTTAATGGTAATGGTATATTGATTATGGTAATGGTGTTGTTGTTGATCGCTTTTATATAGCACTATTCTCCACTCTCAAGCAGTCTCATTGCACTTGCATGTGATTGATTATTTATTGATACTTACTAGTTAAACTAAATCAACTTTAAAGGACAAGTCCAAGGTTCGGGGTGATTTTTGACACGATTTCCATTAAAGCTTGCTGAGAACGATGATGTAGGTGAAACTGTGATCTGAGGGTTATAAATGCACGAAAAAAAAGGCATTTTCTGTTGTACCGAAAGCGTCGCCATGACGCCCAAATCACGTGACCATATGCCTACTACGTCACTCTGGGGAGTCGCTGCAAAATGGCCAAATTGAGCTCTGAAGATGAAACTGATTCTTTGCTCGAGAGACCCACAAGGATACAGCCGTATCAGTTTGAGCCTGTCTGGCAGGATTTTGAAAGAGTACTGGAACATCATGTCAGCTTCGAAGCAAACCCCATGCGGTATTTCATGGGGTTTGTGAAATCACACTCACTGAAGTGCTCGCTACACAAATGGGCATGATGTGGCACAGCAAGAAAGTCAGCTCGTTTGAATTGTATAAACTTAATCCACTTTTGCCTCACTGTGGGTCAGTTGCGCGGGAGCTCATGCATTGTTATACCTGGGGTCATCTGCGAATTGTTACAGTTCACGGCAGCACAGTAGGCCGGCATAGTTAAACTTTTTTGTCGACCATACACATACACTATTTATTGAAGAATCTAAGATGGCAACTGCACTGACTCCCCAGACTGACGTCACTTCCAGAGAAACCTATAGAAAATAAAATTGATTAAAAACCCAATTAAACATTTTATTTTTATTTCATTAAATCTGAAACTAGTGACTCATTTGTCAATTATTTTGATGGTCATTTTGCATACTTAAAAGCCTTGGACTTTTACTTTAAGCCAAACCTGTTGTAAAACTTGTATGTGTGCATTATTATGATTATATTTTATAACTAAATCAAATGTCAGTGATGCAAGTTAATGATTAAGAAGTTTGTTTCTTGTAGTTGTACAGCAAATAATTAAAAAAAGGAAACAACTGTGCATTGACTCCAAGTCCGTCTAAACCAAGAGCTGTGTGTGGTATGAATCATTAGTCATTTAACATTTGGCAAATGCTTTTCCTGATTTAGACTATAGTTGGGGACAGAGATGCTTCCTTGGTTTAGTTTTAATTCTAATGTCTTAATACAAGTCTTTTTGATTTATTGATTTTAATTACACTAAATGGATCATTGGAACTGAAATTATATACATGTATGTAATAATAATAATGTCAGTTCTCATGATCCAGATAAACTTGTTAAGGTAAGCTTTTCCCCTGCATTTCTTCTTTGTTTTCATGTTATACCTGACATTATTATAAATTACTATGTGACATTATGCAATTTTTGACCTTCCTGTGTTCCAGATCATATGTTTCTCTGAACGAAAGATCTCGCAGTATTGGAGCAGCCGCCAAGCAGCAGGCAGTCACCAATTACCGCAACACGGTGGTTGGGTTTAAGCGGGCGCTGGGCAGGCCGTTTTCAGACCCATTTGTTCAGAGAGAGAAAAATCGATTCTTCAGACCCAATGTGCTTGAGGAAAATGAAAATGGCAATGTTGCTTTTCGTGTAAGTTTGTGTCTGACATTATTTGAAAAACTTTGACCTATTGGCATTGTGGGTATTGAAGACTAACAGAGTAAAACTAACAGTATATTAAGACTGTAAAAGTGTAAGACTAAGAGGGAGTGGAAGGAGATTGTGATGGAGTGTTGTATTAAATAATGTATTTTATGCAGAAAACTGGATTTAACTTGAAGAAACCACTAATCAGCCTTTAGTTTCAATTTTTGCCTCAGTCCAGTTTAATTATGAAATTCTTTTCTCAGCTGCTTCAGTGCTTGTCACTGGCAAAAGCATTTGGTTAACTAGTAGTAGTACAAGACAATGAAGATACACTCAGGTTCAGTCTTCAGGTCAAGGTACGTTCATTTTTGCCTTTTAGTGGATCAGTCCATACCTTCCCCCCAACCCCTAACCCCTCTCTCATAACCAGTTTCCACCCAACACTTCCCACCATCACTGTGTCAGTAACAGTAAGTAACACTAACAGTGCCAGGTCACCACCAGTTAGTGCACTTTAAGTTTTGTGATTTCAAGTATTGTAATTCATTATTTGTATCCTTTAATTTTTTTTTTTTTAAATCATGTTCTTTTAAATTGATTTTTAATTTTTATTACTGAGAAAGTATTTTTGCATGTTCAGAAACCTTCTTTCAATAAAATCAGATAAAAAAAATGGCATGTTAATGTGCTTAGTTATTAATATTATATTAATGGTAATTATTTATATGGCAGGATACTTTCATTTTAAAATACCTGATGCTAGTGATAGTGACATAATGAATTGTCATATATATGAATGAACATTTTAAATATTTTTGATTAGGTAAATGATGTAAATTTAGATCTATTTTTTTTAGTATTCTAGGTAGGTTACTAGGACACATAATTTCCCCTCTGTTGAGAACCCAGAGCTAACAGTTCTCCTGTTAAGTTTAAAGCCTGGAGTAGGTCAGAATATAGCCATGCAATGATGCATGCTTAGCCCACTGCCAGGTATTTCTTCCTTTTCCAACTTTTGACCTTCCCAGTCCATTCACCTTCATTTTTAACTGTGTTGGTATTTGTTTGTGAATTTTCTGTGTTGGCCCACTTGTAGAAGTTGTACTACAGTTGTATTCACAAGTGATTTAAACAGGTTCCTGGGGTGAATGCCTGTGGAAGATAAATATGTGGTTTTGTGCATTGATGGTAGTTTTTAATGTTATAACAGTGAATTTGACAGTTTGGTTACTTATGTTTTGAGCTGTCTGGTGTAAAGGAATTTTGAATGTGTTACTCATCCTGAGGTGACTCCATGTTGTTGGCAGGATGTTTGTTAATATTCAAGAACTGACTGACTAGTGATAATTATTACTTCCAGTTTATTCAAGTTATTGTCATACCAGTTTACAAGTGTACTACTACTTAATGTTTGTTGTGTGTACAAATACTACTACTGCACTAGGTACACACACACACACACACACACACACACACACACACACACACACACACACACACACACACACACACACACACAGTGACATCTGCAGCACCAGTTTTGCTCTCTTAGTGTAGTCTTATTTCTGTAGCAATACTTGATAGTTATACTTTATTGCTTATTATATTTTATGTGAACACACAGGTCTCAAGAGCTCTCTTTTACACAAGCGCGCACACTCACACACACAAAGAAAAAAGTGACAGGTCCTGAGGTTTTCAAAGTAGACGTGGTTTTGCATAGTTTAGTTGGTGATGCATCAAGCTGGCTTTGCAAATGTGTACTGTACGTAATGTCACCAGGTGTCGGCAAAATTAATGGTACACGACATGTTGCTTATAGCAAGGGACAGCCATTTGGAACAACCTGTTCAGCTTAGTTGTAATTCTGGCGTTACTGCTCCTAGACACACCAGTCATAGTGCAGGTCATCACTGCATGTACACCATGCATTACATGTGTGCCTCCTTCAGACCTGGCAGAACCAGTTGCAGTGATGTCATTCAGCTGTAGAGTATGTTGTTATTGTACATGTGTGTGTTCCCTTCCTCTTTCATTCTCTCTCTGCCTATCCACCTTGCTCTCTCTCTCTCTTTAGTCTTAATCAATCAGTAGTAGTTCAACAGGGGCTAGTTGTCAGACAGGTTTGAATATGAATGTAAAGTACAATTCTTGTAAAAGAGAATTTTCAGCTTTGACACTCTTTTTTTTTCCCCTTCCCCTTTCACTCTCAGTCCATCTCCTTTTTTTCTTTTTTTGGGTCCCTTTTTGCTCTCTCCCCCCACCCCCTCACACACACACACACACACACACACACACACACACACACACACACACACGCACACACACACACACACACTTACCTTTGAGAATGACATGGATACTGCTAACTGGCAACTGTTAACTTTTGAGAAAAAAGAAAAGCTGAACTAGAACAGGATCAGCAACCTCACTTATGCCCTCACATGCATGAGGCAGTGCCATGCGTTTCATTACTTTCACGCACACAAAAACAAAAAGGTTAAAAAGTCACAAAGACAGAGATGGGACTTAAAAAAAAAAAGAGTTAATCTCAAGAGGACTGCTTCTGTCTGCTGTTGCAACTATTGTTTTATGTTGCTGACAAATGACGCGATAATTAGAGTCTATATGTTTTTTTGTCACCTGTTGTACATGGACAGTCAACAGCCATTGTCTTCATTTCCACTTCCAATGCCAGTTTTCATTGGCAGTTGATTAAACTCCAGATACTCTTGCCCCTCAGCTAACTCAATAACTGTGCTACAATTATAGTATTTGTAATCAAATAATTGTAGTTGAGCGCCAATAATGCCATTATAAAAATTAAAAAAATATGTGCCTTCACAGAAGTTCAGACAGTAAAACCCAGTAGAGCTGAAAAAGCATAGAAAGGCTGTAAAGAGAATGAAAGGAAATTAGGGCCAACCCCCTAACTGAGTCCTTTTGACTGAAAGATTTTCAATATGAGGGAGAGAAATACACCAAGACCAAGTCCCCCCCCCCCCCCCCCCCACAGCCCCCAGTTTGTCAGTTGACTCAATAGTGTGGTCCATGAACAAGTACCATAGTATATAAAATATCTATTGAACTGGCCTTGATGGTAATCACTAAATCAGTGACTGCAGGGCCAGTTCTGAAGGCTACTACTAGTACTAGACTGTGTCTCAGATGTGGCTTGGTTCAGTTTTTACTGGTCTTTTTATTGTACTATTTGTAGTACTATTGAAATAAGGACAGAATTGATGATTCAGTCTTAGACCTTGCACATGATGTCTGTATGATGATTTGTCGATCTTTGGGACAAAATAGCAGTCTGCACGACAGTTGACCAGTAAGCCAAGCAGACCATGACATTCCTCCCTGGAATGGACTGCAAAATTGTAATCATGTTGGAGGTCTGAGCCTGAATCTTCTGTTAAAGTGTTATATAGTGTTAATACAATGATACTGTTATCGTCACATATTACAGCAGACAAGTAATACTGTTGCTGCTTCATTGACTTACTCTGCTGACTGTGGCAACCAGTGAGACTGATGTGGGAGATTTGTCTGCTTCAGATGTCCTACATGGGGGAGGAGCAGCTGTTCTCAGCTGTCCATCTTCAGACCATGCTGCTGACCAAGCTGAAGCAGACTGCAGAGGTTGCTTTGAAGACCAAAGTAGTGGATGCTGTCATCTCTGTAAGTTCATTCAGCCCATTATTTGAAATTTGGGTAAATTAGCATAACTTGTGTAACTGTAACTGCTTTGCATACTGTACCAGTAGAAACAAATACTTGGGTGCGTATGTTGTGATACACAATATATATGCTGCATATGTGAATGATACAAATATTGTATGCTATCAGCGTGCCTGTTTTGGCAGCTCATGTACTGGAATCACCATCCAAGAATTGTTAATTAGTGAAAGTGGTGAATACTTTAAGGACAAAGCACCCTGGGATTGAAGTTTTATGTCAAAGGTTTAGCTTGGATTGACATGGGCAAAGAGAGGGAACACTTAAAAGTTAAAGAAATTTAATAGTATTTTTTGAATAGTAGTATTAGTACTATGTCAAAGCATTGTCTCATGGTCATAAGTGAGGAGGCTGACTGCATGCTGTGTTGTGGTTTAGGCCCAAGACATCCTGTTAGCGTTATCTTCAGTAGGTGACATGATGAGAGCTTTAATCCATTCTCTGAGACTCCAGCAGTGCAGTGAGGGAACAGCCTCTCGGTCAGGCCCACAAGGCAGTAGCAGAAGCAGAGGTTTTCTCTGTTTCCTTGCCTACTGGTGTGGCGTCTGCCTCACTGGACTGGTGGATGGGGGACTCTCGCCTCTAATGACGGACAAGCTGGCTCTGATCACATTTAACAAATATTTATTGCAATGATATACCCAGAAAAAGCATTGATGTTGATAGAACAAAATGTTCTGGGTCTGTCAAAAGTATCTATAGAATATCACTGGATGAGTAGGCTTAGACACAACTCCCCCTGCCCTGCCCCCCGCACCCCCCCCACCCCGCACCCCCAAAAATGACAACAAACATCCTGATTGATGCATATGATTGTACAGTGTTTTTTAACAGGTTTTTGAAGACTCGGTCAAAGGAACTTTCAGTGCCTTGTGATCAGTTTATGACCAAAGTTTTTATCTAACTTTGAGAAATGACTTTTATTAGTTTTAAACAAAATGGCCGCATCAGCACTGTGTGATTAATCAAGTAGTGCATAGTGAAGTATGCAAATGTTTAACAAATGCATTTTGGCATGTTTTATTTTCTAATGATGCCAGCATGTAGAATGATATGAAAAACAATTAATAATTAGCAGAGTCCATGTTTAAGGACTGTAATTTTGTAAAGTGAAGGAGAAACAGATTTCTATCCAGATAGGTTCACTTCAGTCACACTGACAGAGGAAAATTCAGGTTTTCTTCAGTCATAAGTCCTCAGACAGGTTAATCTCACACCATTACATAACTAGATAGCTTTATGAACTGAGCTGACATTGTCAGTGTCCACTGATTACCCTTGTTAAAAATTGTTAAGAAAATTACATACTGGCAAACTGTCTTGTCACAACAACAAATTCCATTTTGGCAAACAATCTTTTAACACACATACACACTGTCTTTATTATTGTTTTTGTTCCTGGATATTTTAGTACCTTTTCAACCATGAAGGTTGTCAGAGTAGAAAATAAATGGTTAGGTGACATGATGAGAGCTTTAATCCATTCTCTGAGACTCCAGCAGTGCAGTGAGGGAACAGCCTCTCGGTCAGGCCCACAAGGCAGTAGCAGAAGCAGAGGTTTTCTCTGTTTCCTTGTCTACTGGTTTGGTGTCTGCCTCACTGGACTGGTGGAGGGGGGACTCTCGTCTCTAATGACGGACAAGCTGGCTCTGATCACATTAGCAATTTATTGTATGTCACAGTGCTGTACCAGGAAGTTACTGAATTTAGTGTTAACAGTGTGTTGTTTCATTGACAGCGTTTGGGTGGGTTTTTGTGTGTGTATGTTTGTTTGTTTTTCTCACGGCAGTTGTTTTGGAAATGTATTTATAATTTGGTGCATGAAGAATATCTTTCACTTTACAGAGTCAAAACCAACAACCATGACAAAAATCCAAACTAGTAGAGTAGACCCTTGCATTCTTGATAATGAAATAAGTCTTGCCTGGAAATAAAATATTTCATTTCTTAGTTCGCAGGTATACACTTGTATGTTGATGCTGTGTCACTTGTTATTTGTAACAGTCAAGTGATCCAGGATGAATTGGGGGGTGGGGGATATTACATGATTGTTCTTAATACCAAAGTAAACCCAATATGTCGGGCTTATAAATACAGTGCTTCAGTAGGAGAGCTTTAATCCATTCTCTGAGACTCCAGCAGTGTAGTGAGGGAACAGCCTCTCGGTCAGGCCCACAAGGCAGTAGCAGAAGCAGAGGTTTTCTCTGTTTCTTTGTCCACTGGTGTAGTGTCTTCCTCACTGGACTAGTGGATGGGGGACTCTCATCTTTAATGACGGACAAGCTGGCTCTGATCACATTAGCAATTTATTATATGTCACAGTGCTTTACCGGGAAGTTAATGGTTTTAGTGTTAACACTGTGTTGTTTTATTGACAGCATTTGTGTGGGGTTTTTGTGTTTGTTTTTTCCTTCTCTGGACAGTTGTTTTGGAAATGTATTCGTAATTCAGTATAAAGTGCTAGTCACTGGATGAAATGTGTGTAGGATGATTGGTGGGGGGGGGGGGGGGGGGGGGGGTAGTCATGCCAGAAAGTAAACAAATGTTTCAGTTCTTAGTTTGCTGGTATACCCTTCTCTATTGATGCTGTGTCACTTATTATTTGTAATAATCAAGTGATCCAGGATGAATTGGGGGGTGGGGGATAGCACATGATTGTTCTTAATACCAAGGTAAGCCTAATACGTCAGGCTTTTAAATACAATGCTTCAGTAGGTGACATGATGAGAGCTTTAATCCATTCTCTGAGACTCCAGCAGTGCAGTGAGAGAACAGCCTCTCGGTCAGGCCCACAAGGCAGTAGCAGAAGCAGAGGTTTTCTCTGTTTCCTTGTCTACTGGTGTGGCGTCTGCCTCACTGGACTGGTGGATGGGGGACTCTCGCCTCTAACGATGGACAAGCTGGCTCTGATCACAATTTGAAAAATCTAACCCCTGTTTAGTTGCCTGTGTTCCTTTTCAGGGATGTGGTTTAACCGGATGTTTTTGTCCCCATATTGACGACTGGTTTGTAGCAGCTGCTGTACAGTCCCTTTTGAAAAGCTTAGCTAGGCTGTGCATTGACCTGTCACATCTCAGCACAGGGAGGGCTCAAGAAACATGCCCTGACATCAAAGCTAGAAACTTCTGTAGACCCCATGCTGCATTACACCATCTGCCCACTGTCTCCCTCCCCACTGCCCATTTATAGTAAGCAGGACAGTCTGTTATTACCACAGTGGTGGCACGACATGATAATGTTACATATGCTGCTTACGATACTTGTATGTTAATCATAATATGCCTGTAATCTTTTCAAAATGTATGGGTGCTGAAGGCTAATTAATACTTTCAAACTTTTCTGGACGTCTCTGAACTGTAACCTTGCGGGACCTGCTACAAAAGGTCTGATTAAGGATTGTGAAGTTCAAGGGCAAATGATGGCTTTTGATGACTACACCCAGGAGGTAATTGTACACTGCTGTAACTGCACCACACCTTGTAACTTGGCGGTTTGGATTTTCTGCCATTTACATTACACTGTACAATCTTTTGCAGGTGCCGGTCTACTTCACTGATGCCGAGAGGCGCGCTCTGTTGGATGCCTGCATGGGGTCTGGGCTGAACTGTCTGCGACTTGTCAATGATACCACAGCTGGTGAGCAGGTTGAACTTGAAGATGAAAGTTGAAACTGTTGTAAAGTTATTTCACCAGTTTTATAGGTTGTATACTATGATATCCTTTGAGCCAGCAATGCAAAAAACAACAACCAGAGGCTGTAGAGGAAAAGGCCTCCACCCCCACCCACCCCACCAACTATAGCCTTTTAGTCTTTAACTGAACCATTAGTGCAAAGGGCCCCCAGCAGACTATAGCCTTTAATTGAACCAGCAGTGCAAAAGGCCCCCAGAGGACTGAAGCCTTTAACTGAAGCAGCAGTTCAAGCAAAAACAAAAATCAGCTTTGTTACCATTGATATTTCTCATCAAAGTAATGACGTCCACCTTTTTGCAGCTGCACTTGGGTATGGCATCACAAAACAGGACTTGCCAGCAGAAACAGAGAAGCCACGGATTGTAGTGTTTGCTGACTTGGGTTATTCTGCTCTGCAAGTGTCTGCCTGTGCATTCCACAAAGGGAAGTTAAAGGTAAACACTTTATTTGAATTTCTGTTCTGTTCTGTGCCTCTTTGCCCATATAATTTTGATTCAGCACCAAGTTGATTAGTATTTAAGAGGATCTTAGAAAGGTTGCTTTTTGGCTACCCCACCAACTTCCGGAGTTGTATTAGAATCACCTTGATTGATATTTTCTGCCTGCCCCTAATAGACCATACTGTGGATGTTAAGCCCCACAATTGATCACTAATCCTGTTTTTGCCATGGTTCCTTTGATGTCTGTGATTTAGTTTGTGGGGTAATGTAACCTTGTGTTGGCAAAACGGAGCAGGACACTTTTTGTTTTATTTTGTCTTTCTTTACACACTCCTGTTCTCAAATTTCAGAGGTAATGTTGGTTAATGGTCAGATTTTAGTGTCCTGTCAGCTGCAGGGGGTAAAGGACTGGCTGAAAGATGACAAATATTTTAAAAGAAGTACCAATCAGCAACCAGGCGTTAGGCTGGTAAGCGGAAGGACCTCGGTCCAATACTGCTTCAGCTCTCCTTTCTCTTCAAAAAGGTTGTGGTTTGTGGACACTGTCTTGTGATTTTGTCCATCACTTCCTACTGAAACATTAAAATGGCTCTCATCGCTGCCCACCTTAGTGCAGAAGTCATTCTGGTGGTGACATTATAGCAATAGGTATATAATCTCCCTCTTCTCCCACCTCCATACCCCCTTCTTCCCGTCCCTAAAAGCCGTATGGTTTCTGTGGATGTTAAGCACCATGTTTACTTACAGCAACCAGTGATGTCGCTTGCAACTGCAAGCTACACTTAATCTTGACCATAATAAGTTTTTTCCCTCGTTTTTTTCCCTCTTATTTTATTTCCCCTTTACTTTTACATCAACTTAAGTAGCAGCATGACTGTCTTTGTGTCTTGCTTATTCCATAATTCTTTGCGTCGTGTTTCAGGTTTTAGCAACATCTTGTGACCAAGAAGTTGGGGGGCGTGACTTTGATGAGGTTCTGGCCAAACACTTCAGTGAGGAGTTCAGAAAGAAGTACAAGGTGGATGCTGAGAACCCCAAACAGCCCAAGCCCTATATACGGCTACTGCAGGAGTGTGAGAAGCTGAAGAAGCTGATGAGTGCAAACACACAGGCCATCCCCCTCAGCATCGAGTGCTTCATCAATGACAAGGACGTTGCAGGAAAGATGAGCAGGTGAGTGCATGCAGACTTGAAGATGATGCGAGAGGAGAAATATTCTGGATAAAACATGCTGGTTTCCGCTGTCATGGCTTACTTGCGCTGTGTGTGTAACTGCTTATTTCCCTGTCAGTAGTACTAACAATTAAGCATTCATGCAGAATGCAGTTTAAACTAGCTAAGCACTTTTAGGTGGGTTTTTTTTTCTTCTGCACTTTGAATTTGTTCATAGAATGCACTTTCTGTCAGTGATTTCTTTTTTGTTTTCTTTTTTCAGAGAAGAATTTGAAAAACTGAGTGACCATCTGCTGAAAAGAATTGACACCACACTGTCAAACGTTCTCACCAATGCAAGTGAGTAGATTTAGATGCTGATCTTGTTTGTGTGCTTCGGGTTGGTTGCTGCATGTTTAACTTGCCAGCATGTTTATGTTTAACTTGCCAGATAAATGAATGCTCAGAGGGAGAAAAAAAATTGTGATAAATGTGATTGGGGGACATTTCAGTCGCATCAGTAGCAGAGACAATTCCACTGATGTTAGTTTTGTTACAGTTTAGGGCGAGATTGATTTACAATTTTTACTCTCTTTTTTTCTTTTTTTTAAAGACCTTATTCTTTTTTCTTCCTTGAGTGATGATCAAGACCAGTAATTCTGTCTGCATTTCTGCTTGCTTTCAGAGCTGAAACCCAGTGATATTCACTCAGTGGAAATCCTAGGAGGGGCTTCTCGCATACCTGCTTTCAAGAATCTGGTGACCAAGGTGTTTAGCAAAGAGCCCAGCACCACGCTTAACGCAGATGAAGCTGTGGCCAGGGGGTGTGCTCTGCAGGTGACTTGGTCTTAACAGTATACATGTCTAGTGTTTTACTGGCAGGGTCTGTATTGATCCTATGATAGTGTGTGTTTATGTTACAGTTGAAGGTGGTGGTTTTGGAATGGGTGGAGGGGAGTGCATGTTCTGATGACATGCAGTTACCAGAGTTTTAGCAGGGCAGAAACACATTGAATGTGCTGTGCAGGTGACTGCTTTGGCAGTATTTAGTTTTACGTTAAGGATTTGTTTTTGATTACAATAATTTGTATGTGGGTCCCAGGGGTGTGTGTTGAAATGCTGTCCCAGTAATAAGCATTTACAGGAGTTTTAGCTAGAGAGGCAAAGACTCACCCTATTCCCCAAGACAAGGCCCCCCTTTCTCCTCCTCCCCCCCCCCCCCCCCCCCCCCCCAACCCAAACTGCCTTGCATTGTTTTCTGAACAAAATGATCATGTTTTACCATAAATTAATTGGCAGTGTGTGTGTATGTGTTTCTATATAATATGTAAACTGTTTTGGTGGGATGGCTCTACATGCGTATAGAATATCATATTTAGATTAATATATATCATGTGAGTGCTCAGGGCATTGATGAGCGCCTGATAAATGTACATTATTATTATTATCCATGAGGAGAAATTTGAAGTGCTTGTTTTCTAGCATCTTTGGAAGGGGGGTTAAATTTACTTGTTTGACCTTGGCCAGATCCATACGTACTGTTTACCTTTTTGTGTTTCTCCAGAAAATGTTACTCAACTGTCCAGAGTACTCCTAGTCATGCTACTGATTATTTTGCCTTTAAGGAGAGTGTGTTCAGTGTGTTGCTGTAACTCATGAAAGGGTTTCAATGCTTTCACTCTTCAGTGTGCCATACTGTCACCAACGTTCCGGGTGAGAGACTTCAGCATCGGCGACTGTCAGATGTACCCCATCACTCTGACCTGGGTGCCACAGAACCAGATGGACGAAGACAGGTATGTGGGGTGGGTTTATGGTTGGTTGTGTTGGACAGTGTGTTGCGCAGATCGTGTCCAGTGTTTTGGGGTGTTACTGTAGGCCAAGATATGCTGCAGAATGTGCTTGACTAGCAACATGAGTGGCAGGTGTGTGAGTGGAAGCCGATGTGAATTTCCTGTAACAAAAAACAATGTTGAGTGACCTTGCATGCAGTGCAGAGGGATATGGGAACATGGGAGATAGCAAAGTTACTGGTGTCTAGTGTGACCTTTCCCTAGTTTGTGTTTATACTGGGTTTGTGGATCTGACTTGTGTGTAGAGAATGGCAAAGTTACTGATGTCCTTCTGGCCTTTTGTGGGGTTTTCCTTGTTGTATTTGTGTTCATACTGAGTTTGTGGATCAAGCTTGGGTGTAATTTTATATTTGAGAGTTTTGAGTATTGATTTTGGCAGGATGTTAAAATCCAGTTACTAACTACTTTTTACAGGATGAGGTTTGATGCAGGGTGATTAATGTTTTGTCTTTTAAAAAACATAATCTTTTTCTTTGGCTTTATGTTTTGCTTGCTTTAAGATTAAGATAGTGTGTGTTTGTTTTTGTTTGTGTATGCTTTTGAGATGATACCGTTCATTGTGTTTCCTTTGTTTTCCTTTTTTTTTTTTTTAAGTTGCCTGCTTTTGTTTGTTTAATTTGATTTTTCAGCATTCTGAATAGTTTTGGAAATGGGTTATTTTTGTGCATATATAGGGAGAGTGGAGGTACATTCCTCATATCAGACATGGTGTCTGTACTAAAACAGTACTTTTTTCTTCTGCCTAGGCCTTAAAGATGGTTTATTAGAAGTCTTGTTTGTTTGTTTTTTGATAGTGTCCATGGTATAAATCAGATTTTTGATCATACAGTTGTCATTGTCCAATTTTAATTCTTTAATTATGAGGTCCACCTCTCCTCTTTTTGTCTTTTTCACTGGGAAAATATATTTTCTCTCAAACCATAGCACTCATTTAATACAAACCAGTTACACCATTTGAAACATATTGTCAATGGAAATCAGTAATTTTTTCCTTTTGTTTGGTGAAAGAAGGAAATTGGTATCAGTGTTTTACATAGCTATCAGCTGAAACCCCATGGTGATCATTTCATACCAAAAAGTGGTGAGTTGTGGTTGGAGCAAGTGGATGAACAGGACTGAAGTATTTCTGGTTGTGCTAACAGTCTGGGCTACTTACTTGTGAGGAAGCATTTGTATACGAAATATTATGGAGCACTTTGGAGTAGCATATTATTTAGATGTATGCAACCTCATGTCTACTTGTATTTATTTGCTTTCAGTCGGATCGAGGTGTTCCCACAGTTCCACCCGATCCCGTCGTCCAAGATGCTGACCTTCTACAGAAAAGAGCCCTTCACGCTGAGTGCTGTCTACACCAAACCAGCCCTCATCCCGTTCCCCAAGCCAGAGATTGGTCAGTGGCACTTCCTGTTTTTGCAGAGAGTGGAAAACAAGCCCGGCATTCCATACATTTACAACACCGTTGGTCCAGTACAGTGGAATCCCTCTCTTTAAGGCCTCCACAAAAAATGGTCTTGGAAGAGTTGGTTTTTGATCAGGGGTTCATTTGCACTGAAACGGGAATGGAGAGATTTCACAAAAGATCTTTAAAGGGAGGTGGTCTTGCATCATGGCTTTCACTGTATCCATATTCAGCATGAGGGGGTAGGGGTAGATCCATAATAACAGTAATGCTGTGCATAGCTGAATGCAGGGGCACAAGGGGCTGTATCAAAAGAGTGTCAGCTTTTTTGTGGTTTTCAAAATACTTTGTTTCTTTCTGTTTTTCACAAGGCTAGCATGGTGTGTTCTGTCATTTGACCTCACAGACTGCTGTCATTTGTCCAACTTTGTTTCTTTCTGTTTGTCTTTCCCAAGGCTTGCATGGTGTGTTCTGTCATTTGACCTCACAAGCTGCTGTCATTTGTCCAACAGGAACATTTAAGGTGAACAACGTGACTCCCCAGGCCAATGGGGAGAGTTCCAAGGTCAAGGTGAAAGTGCGCATCAATGGCAATGGCATATTGACCATTTCTGGAGCCACCCTGTATGAGAAAATGGAAGGGGAGGAGGAGAAGGAGGAGTCGATGGATGTTGATGGGGAGGAAGACAAGAAAGATGGTGCTGGACTTGTTTCAAATGGCACACCTGAAGAGGTGGGTTACTGATTAGGGAGGGGGTCTAAATTCAGGCATTGGAATAGTCCTTGTGTCTGTCAATTTTAGAGGTTTGGCCATCAGCCCCCTGAGAGAAAGTATTCTCTGACAACAAATACTGGGGGTGGTTTCAGCTTTACTTGTGCTAAAAAAAATATTTAAAAAAGCATGTTCCCAAAAGTGTTGAACTGAACATTTAACTTCAACCATTGTGCCAGCTTCTACACTGGTGTGTAACCATTGTGCCAGCTTCTACACTGGTGTGTTGTTACAAGATGACTTTCATCATGAATAGTTGGTGCTCATGATGAGCATCTGAAAAGTAACTAGGACTGGGTCATGAATGTGGCCAGAAACATGAAAGGATTGGTGAGTTTAAGTGAAAGACCAGTGTGCTGTGCAAGACATGGTGAATGCTGTGTAACAACAAAGGTGTGTGCACGAAACAGTGTTACATCTTTGGTTGAACACACTTGCAAACAGAAAAAATATCTGAGCAACTTAACGCTGCACTGTCTGTTCAGAGCACATATTATTTAGGACTGTGGTGAGTTTGGTCACTTTATGGACACATTTGAAGAAGAAAAAGAGAAAAAAATCTGTTTTTATTTGAGACTGCTGAAATAACATTATTTTAAAACAATTTATTGCTGTATGCCACCAGATTGCTTGGATTTGAAATCTTGTTTTCAGCAGATTCTGGAAAAGCATGCCCCCTGGATGGAAGCAGAATTCCTGTACATGAGGATGAAATTTTATAGGTCTTTACAGGCATGACTGATGATGGGAATTAGTGTCCGTAATTCAGAATAATACTCAAACCTTCAGAATCATTTGAAGCAGTGGCACAAGCTGAGTAAAATCTGTGGTGTAATAAAACAAACCTTTGGCATACAGTGTTTTTATGAAATGCGAAAACCTCCGTGGTTGCAGACCCCGATGCAGACGGACCAGACAGGGGAGAAGGTGGACGAAAGCAGCACAGACCAAAACGCTGCAGCAGGCGGTCAGGAGAACAATGAGAAACAGGTACTGGTTTCCTTTGCTGGTGCAGATTACATATCCCTCTTACAATTTCGATGATGCTTCACTCTCTTTCGTCTGCAGGCCAGAGTTGTGAAATAACGATGCTTGTTTTTTGTTTGTTTAGCTCCCTGTCCTTACTGTTTGTGGGCTAGAGGGAGGGAGGGCATAGGCAGCGAAGGAATATTTACTGGCAGAGAATGATATTTGGGGGCATGTTTGTGGAAGAAAGGCTGTTGAGTTGGTGAAGCAGGCTGGTCTAGCTTCTTCCCAGGACACGCAAAGTGCCGTGACTCCTTCCAACTCCCGTAGGCCCAGGCTGGAGAGTGGGCTTGAGCAGTGGGGTGAGGAGGGGAAAACGGCTGTGACTTCTCCCAACAACTCTCATAGTTCCAGCCTATGGACTGGCCCCTCGCACACACAAAAAAGACAGGAAGACGAAGACCTTGAACTCTACAATACCCTGCAGAGCATGCCTGTCTACTATGATTATATTTCTGGTACTGATGATAAAGTAAGCATGTGTTTTCTGTTTCTTCAGGAGAATTTGACAATGGGTGAGTGGTAGAAAGTTGGGTTCATGGTAATGTAGGCAAGAGGTTATTAGAAATATAGCCCTGTAAACTTCAAAGTCTTGTGTTGTAACCTCTTGGTGTTATAAACAGGCCTTTTTTTTTTCTGCCTGTGTTTAGTTGCCAGTTGTGTTTTAAAACTTCCACTGAGGAAGTCATTTTTCAGCTGGATAGGTAGAAACTTCTATTCCATTACAGCATTCTCTCACTGCATTCACACATGCGCCTGCAGACATGTACACACAGACAAATGGACATGCGCACACGTGCATGAGGGAAGGAATACCAAATTTCAAAGTATGAGTGCAGGTAGTCTCTGCTTCTGCACACTTGAATTCCAGAACATTCATGAGAAGATGAGCACCAACAGAACAGAGAAGGGAGGGAAGTAGATGGGACAGGCAGGATCAGGAACAACTTCGTTAATTTGTCTGTGCGTTTCCCAAGGCTAATTTTAATCCAGTTCTCCTCCCAAGGCTGATTTGTGATTGTGTTGTTTTTCCCCAGGTGGGAGAGAAGGGGGAGGAGAAGAAAGGCGGGGCGAAGAAGAAGAACAAGGTGAAGACGGTGGACCTGCCCATTGACAGCATGGTGCCACAGCTGAACAAAGACAAGCTCAACCTGCTCATCGAGAAAGAGGTACTGGCCGCTTTTGTAGCTGGGTTTTTATGACTTGAATACTTGTCTTTAGCACTTGTGATCAAGGGACCTGCCTGAAACTGCCAAATGACTTTGATCTTGACCTTTTTTTTTCTCCCTTTCCTCTCTTCTCCAGGCAGTTGGTGGTATGATGACCTTGGCTCTTTTGAGTCTGCCTAGAAACTAGATCTTCCACAGGAATGTGTTGACATGTGGACAAGTTGAGCATGGTGGTGGGGATTAAAAAAAACTGTTATTTTGAGCTGTTGTATTAATGACGAGGCAGCCGTTACAATGGTTATGGTTAAAAGTAGAACCACACGGGCTATAGTACATTGTTGGGCATTACTGCCACATTGTCAGGCAAGTGCCGCATTATTGAACAATTGTTCCCGCATTATCATGTTGGTGGCTTGTGAAGCAGTAGCTGCTGCATTGTCAGGTGGATGGCACATGCTTGCCACATTGTCAGCTTGCCACATTGTTGTACATTATTGCCACATTTCCGGCTGCTGCCACACAGTCAGACAGGTGCCACCTTGTTGGGCAGCTGTTATCATTCTCCAGCAGATACCTTGCTAGGCAATCACTGCTGCATTGTTGGGTGGCTTCTGCCACATTGTAGGGCGGTTGCTTTGCAGCAGAAGGTGGGTTAATACTATTGTCATGATGGTAATTTTTCAGGGCGAGATGATCATGCAGGACAGATTGGAAAAGGAGAGGGCAGATGCAAAGAACACCGTGGAAGAGTATGTTTACGACATGCGCAACAAACTTTGCAATGAATATGAAGCCTACATGAAGGAAGAGGTAAGCAGAAAGCTTGCACTGTAGTATTTGTAGTTGTGATTATTATGTGCAATTTTCCACTGGATTAGCAGATTATCTCATATTTACAAATGTTGGCTGTGCCAGGTTACACCTACAAGAATCATACTTATAACCAGCACTGTAGCATCATTTAGGCTGTCACTTGCCATTCTTGATCTGAGTGACAGTCATATTGAATGATGCACCAGCGTCTGGATGTGCATAACATCTGATGTTACTAGCCTGTTGTAACAAAACCTCAAGAACTGTATTTAGATTTCATTTTAAAATGGGAAAGAGATTTTATTTGTTTGTTTTTTGTCCGGATCCCTAGCCATGTAGGCATTAGCTGTGATTTGGCAGCAGACTTGGCTGCTAAGGGTGCTAGTGATGGCATATATATATATACACTCCTTTTTTTCTTTTTTTGAATTGAAAGCCTTGTTTGAACAATTGCACCACTGAACTCTGGCAAAATGAGTAGGACAGCTATGCCCAGGACAAATGTGCTCAAGATCAGTCCAAAAATAAATTCCTCCCATCTTGTCATTCCAATAGGGGAAGAAAAAAAAGAAAGTTTGTTCTGCCTCGACTATGTATCAGTCATTCATACTTGATCCACCTGTTCTTCTTAAAAGGAGAAGAACTGTCCTTTTATATTCCATACAGCCAATCACTTTCTTGAGAACATGTTTTATTGCACTGTTAAGATGTAACTGACATTAAACAAAAATGTTTTAAGGCACATTCTTTGAGGATGTTGCTGAAGTATCTCTAGACTTTCTGAAAGAATTGAATGTTTTTAACAAATTATAATCTGACTAAATTTGATAATGTTGTCTTTTTTGTTGTTGGATTGTTGGACTTAGTTGTTTGTAATCAGTTTTACAGAGCAATGCTTGACATTGACGTAATGTTTCACCCGGAGGGTTGACAGGGCATTTTAAAAAAATGATGGCTTAGTAAAAAGTAACCTAGTTGCCAGTTTTTTAATCTTGCATGTTTTTTATCTTGCATGTTGTGGGTGTGTTTGCCAGGATCGTTCAGCATTCATGCGGCTGTTGGAAGACACAGAAAACTGGCTGTATGAGGAAGGGGAGGATCAGAACAAACAGGTCTACATCGACAAGCTGGCAGAGCTCAAAGTAAGTACAGCATGGAGTGCGTTTCCTCGGTTCAAACAAGTTACTGATTTTTTTGTTTTCTGTGTATGTGTGTGTGTGAGAGAGAGAGTAGAGTGTGTCTTTGCTGGGTAAAGTTGTGGCGGTGTGTGTGTGTGAGAGAGAGAGAGAGAGAGAGGAGTGTCTTTGCAAGTTAAAGTTGTGGCAGTGTGTGTGTGAGAGAAAGAGAAAGAAGAGTGTCTTTGCTGGATAAAGTTGTGGCCGTGTGTGTGTGAGAGAGAAAGAGGAGTGTCTTTGTTGGATAAAGTTGTGGCAGTGTGTGTGTGAGAGAGAGAAAGAGGAGTATCTTTGTTGGATAAAGTTGTGGCAGTGTGTGTGTGTGTGTGTGAGAGAGAGAGAGGAGTGTCTTTGCTAGATAAAGTTGTGGCAGTGTGTGTGTGTGTGAGAGAGAGAGGAGTGTCTTTGCTAGATAAAGTTGTGGCAGTGTGTGTGTGTGTGAGAGAGAGAGGAGTGTCTTTGCTAGATAAAGTTGTGGCAGTGTGTGTGTGTGTGTGAGAGAGGAGTGTCTTTGCTAGATAAAGTTGTGGCAGTGTGTGTGTGTGTGAGAGAGAGAGGAGTGTCTTTGCTAGATAAAGTTGTGGCAGTGTGTGTGTGTGTGTGAGAGAGGAGTATCTTTGCTAGATAAAGTTGTGGCAGTGTGTGTGTGTGTGTGAGAGAGGAGTATCTTTGCTAGATAAAGTTGTGGCAGTGTGTGTGTGAGAGAGAGAGAGGAGTGTCTTTGCTAGATAAAGTTGTGGCAGTGTGTGTGTGTGTGAGAGAGAGAGGAGTATCTTTGCTAGATAAAGTTGTGGCAGTGTGTGTGTGTGTGTGAGAGAGGAGTATCTTTGCTAGATAAAGTTGTGGCAGTGTGTGTGTGTGTGTGAGAGAGGAGTATCTTTGCTAGATAAAGTTGTGGCAGTGTGTGTGTGTGTGTGAGAGAGGAGTATCTTTGCTAGATAAAGTTGTGGCAGTGTGTGTGTGAGAGAGAGAGAGGAGTGTCTTTGCTAGATAAAGTTGTGGCAGTGTGTGTGTGTGTGTGAGAGAGAGGAGTGTCTTTGCTGGATAAAGTTGTGGCAGTGTGTGTGTGTGTGTGAGAGAGAGGAGTGTCTTTGCTGGATAAAGTTGTGGCAGTGTGTGTGTGTGTGTGAGAGAGAGGAGTGTCTTTGCTGGATAAAGTTGTGGCAGTGTGTGTGTGTGTGAGAGAGAGAGGAGTGTCTTTGCTAGATAAAGTTGTGGCAGTGTGTGTGTGTGTGAGAGAGAGAGGAGTGTCTGCTAGATAAAGTTGTGGCAGTGTGTGTGTGTGTGTGAGAGAGGAGTATCTTTGCTAGATAAAGTTGTGGCAGTGTGTGTGTGTGTGTGAGAGAGGAGTATCTTTGCTAGATAAAGTTGTGGCAGTGTGTGTGTGAGAGAGAGAGAGGAGTGTCTTTGCTAGATAAAGTTGTGGCAGTGTGTGTGTGTGTGTGAGAGAGAGAAAGAGGAGTATCTTTGTTGGATAAAGTTGTGGCAGTGTGTGTGTGTGTGTGTGAGAGAGGAGTATCTTTGCTAGATAAAGTTGTGGCAGTGTGTGTGTGTGTGAGAGAGAGAGGAGTGTCTTTGCTAGATAAAGTTGTGGCAGTGTGTGTGTGTGTGTGAGAGAGAGGAGTATCTTTGCTAGATAAAGTTGTGGCAGTGTGTGTGTGTGTGTGAGAGAGAGAAAGAGGAGTATCTTTGTTGGATAAAGTTGTGGCAGTGTGTGTGTGTGTGAGAGAGAGAGGAGTGTCTTTGCTAGATAAAGTTGTGGCAGTGTGTGTGTGTGTGAGAGAGAGAGGAGTGTCTTTGCTAGATAAAGTTGTGGCAGTGTGTGTGTGTGTGAGAGAGAGAGGAGTGTCTTTGCTGGATAAAGTTGTGGCAGTGTGTGTGTGTGTGTGAGAGAGGAGTGTCTTTGCTGGATAAAGTTGTGGCAGAGGAAAAAGTTTGTGTTCATGTTACCGTCACTTGCCCAGCGTGGGGTGTGCAAGGAAAAGAACCTGTGTTCTCGGTGTTAAAATCACTGGACTGGAATTGGGTGAGCAGAGCGAGAACACTGGCTCTTGAAAGACAGGCCTGACTGAGCGTGGTCACCACATTGGATGGGTGACCATGACCTACCGAGAGTTCTCAGAAGTTGAATTTGGACAAGACTCTCGGGGCAAGTGCATAACCAGGCATGTCACGGTCCCCTATGTGTACAAGTGTGCAAACACGTTCAACGTGTGCACATTAAAAATCCTGTAGTCCATGTTCAGAGTTTAGTGGATTATAGAAACACCGAAATAACACAGCATGCACAATGTGTATATTACTGGTAGATGGGAAATGAATGTCTTGAATCAAATTTTCTTCCTCTGATGGACCATTTGTTTATTTATTTATTTGTTTCACATAATTTCATCCATGTAAAAAACAAAAACTGTTTTCCAGAAAATGGGCCAGCCAGTACAAGATCGCTACAGGGAAGCACAGCAGTGGCCAGCTGCCCGTGATGAGTTTGGTGCTGCACTGATGCATGTCCGCAAGTTCCTGGACCAGTATGCTAATGGGGTATGCACCTTTGTTTGAACTTGGCGCAAGCAAAAATAGCTTCTGTGAAGTGGTATCAACACACAAGGGAAAAGAGTGGCGGCTTGTGAAACATCACACAAACACAAATGCTTGAAAAACATCACACAAACACAGCAACAAAGACCTGAATCACCTGTGGTAACTCTTAGCTAGAATGCGAATAAATTCAGCATGCCTAAACTCCTATATGCTTTCCATTTGAGGCACTCTCTGCGACACAGGTGTGCCCAGGCGTTAGAACCTATTTTTGCTCAAGACCAGGCACAGTCCGTTGATCTGAAAACTGTCTCAACATATAAACACACAAATACAAACATTTACACATTAGCCGCAGAATGAATTGTCACAATCTGAAACAGATGAAGCTGTGTTTTTCAATATTTTGATGCACTTTGCATGTTAACTTCTACCCATGTATGCTTTGTTTTTTGTAAAAGTGCTATCAGAGCTGGAAAGAGCACTATTAAAATGAAATGTATCATGAAAAGTACATACTTTCTTCGTACAGCAGAACCTGGGACTAGAGAATACCCAGACAAAACAGCACCTCTCTTTAAGATAGCTTTTCTCTCTTTTGTTTTTATTTTGGAGCCTGTCAGATTTCCATGTAAATAAACCCACCTCTTTCAAGACCACCATTCCTTGATTTTTAGGGGGTCTTTAGAGAAGGGGTTCTGTTGTTGTTTGCCAGCAAGGAGTGTGGTCTTACCCACTGTATGCTTCTGCTTCTGGAGAAGGTCAGCCAACTGTAACCTAATGCTGTTTACCACGCAGTCGTCTCAGGGGAGGTATTAGAGAGGGGGCTGAAGTCCTTGAGGTGGTGGTGGGAGGCAGCTTACACCTAATGCTGTTTACCATGCAGTCGTCTCAGGGGAGGTATTAGAGAGGGGGCTAAAGTCCTTGAGGTGGTGGTGGGAGGCAGCTTACACCTAATGCTGTTTACCACGCAGTCGTCTCAGGGGAGGTATTAGAGAGGGGGCTAAAGTCCTTGAGGTGGTGGTGGGAGGCAGCTTACACCTAATGCTGTTTACCACGCAGTCGTCTCAGGGGAGGTATTAGAGAGGGGGCTGAAGTCCTTGAGGTGGTGGTGGGAGGCAGCTTACACCTAATGCTGTAAGCTGCTTTACAGTGGCAGCTAAAGGTTTCTGGTGTTTGTTCTCATGACGAACTTTTATGATTGTGCGGTATCCGCACACGTTAAAGGTGAAAGCAGTAAGGGAGCCAGCACTGTGAATTCATGGTGTCTCAGTTCGATGGGTGGCTGATGGCCCTGATCCAGCTTGTGAGGTTGACTGGGCATTAAAAACCAATGACTTCATACGCACATGATGGCTGGTTCGTGCCTGTGCAGGATGAGAAGTACGTGCACCTTGACAAGACGGATGTGGCCAAGGTGCAGAAGTGTGTGGACGACAAGATGGCCTGGTGGGGCCCCAAGATGGAGGCCCAGAGCAGAATCCAGCCGTTTGAGGACCCCGTGCTGCTAGTCTCTCAGGTCATGGCAGAGAAGAAGGTCAGTGGACTGTAACCTTAGGCTGCTTAACATACAGTTGTCTCAGGAGAGGTATGGGAGAGGGGGTGGAAGTCCTTGAGGTTGGGGTGGAAGGTTATTTATACCTAACCTGAAGGTTTGGGGGGGGGGGGGGGGGGGGGGGGCTGTACCTAATGCTGCTTAAATTGCCCTGCTCCCTCTTCTTCCCTTGGTGCTGTTTAACACCTTCACTGGCTTCTGGTTGAGTTGTATGTCAGATACAGAGCAAAGGTAATGACTGCTTCTGCTCCTAAATGCCTTTGAGATCTTCTTCAGGTGTACACACCATCCCACACCCTTCGATCTTCTTCTGATGGAAGCTTATTTAAAGTGAATGGGTGCAGCAGGAGATGGCAGGGTTTCTGCAGTTTCTCTTGCACTGGACCCCGAGTTTTGAATGAATTAATTTCCTTACGTCATCAGACAGTGTTCAACCCTTTCTTTAAGAGCACTCTCAAAACCTACATTTTTCTCACATCTGTTGAAATTCTGTCTCACACTTGTTCTTCTTTCTGTTGTCACAGCTTTTTTGTTTGTTTGTTGTTCATCCCCACCCAACACTGGGCATGTGTGTGTGTGTGTGTGTGTGTGTGCATGCATGTGCGCACACATACGGGTGTGTATTTTTAATAATACGTATGCAGCTGTAATCCATATGGGTGTTTTTCTTTGTAAAGCACCTAGGGCTGGAGAGAGAGAGTTGATAGTTTTGATTTACCCCCTTCTGTTTTACATGTATGATAGATACCTTGCCATGCTGTACTGTGCTGGTAACTGTGAAAACCTGTGTGCAGGCGCTGGAGTCAACCTGCCATCCAATCATGAACAAGCCCAAGCCCAAAGTGGAGCCCCCGAAGGAGGAGAAGAAGACGGAGGAGATGTCCAACAACAGCAGCGGGTCAGGTGACCCCGCCCAGCAAGAGCAGCAGGCCACTGACCCCTCGCAGCCCACCACGCAAGAACCCAAGATGGGTGACATGGAAGTGGATTAACAGTGATAGTTCTTAAACGTTTTTTACCTCTTTTTTTTACTTCTCATTTCCTCCCCTCTCTGTCACTTTCTCTCCTTAAAAAAGAAGAAGTTGTTTTCATTTTGTTTAGGTATATATATTTTTTGTGACCAATGCAGAAACAGTGTTTGATCGCTTTCATTTATTAGAGAGCCATCTGGTTGCCATGTACAGTTTTGCAAGCCACAAGTTTAGCTTTTGTCTCGAATCCTTAAAAGTTGATTATTGTTAGCCGCATATTTATTTTTGCGTTTACTAGTGGTCTGAAGTATGATAATGTTGAAACGCTCACAGATGAGTTTGACATGTCAGTGACATTGTCTTTGGTTGGATCTGACAGAACCACCACCAAAGAATACCTGTGTATACTATCACTATGTTGCCATTGGATGATGCACGCATTTAGGCAACTGGGATTATGCCACTTCTTTTGATGCACTGTAAGACATCATAGTGATCCAGGAAAAAAAATAGATAAAAATGTTCTTTTTCAGCTAGCGCCAGTTACTCTGCAATGCAGGTATGACATGCATGTTTGCCTGAAATTGCCACATTTTACAACAAATTTGATTGTTAGAAGGATTTGCTGTAACACTGACTGTGACTTTAATTTGGCTGAAAGCTTGGATTGTACCAATGTTCAAGATACTTGCTTTAGCAGGTCACGTATTTGATTTGGGTCTTCTTTTTTTAAGGATTTGTGTCGTGTTCTGAATCTTCAGAAATTGTTCAGAGTTGCTTCAGCAGTGTTACCCTTCAATGTTCACATTGCCATGCAGAACTTGGGAGTTTGTCACATGTGTTAAAGGGGCATTCTGTTGTGTTTAGATGTTTTAGTTGTTGTTGTTGTTGTTTTTTTGTGTTTTTTTGGGGGGGGGGATATATATTATGCATGTATATATATGACTTCAGGATTGTGAACAGAAATAATAAAGATTGAATCAGCCTTTTCAGTTGTAGATGCCAAAATTTGTATTTCTTTTGTTCTCCAGTTCAGTATCAGATTAACAAAGAGCTGTTGGCTCATAAGGCATCCAACTTTAGTCTGCTGAGACTGGTGTTTCTTTGTAATTAATCTGAACAGTAGGAACCAGTCTTCAAATCTAGAACAGTACAGAAAAAGAAAAGAAAAGAAAACAAACAAAAAAACAAAGAGGGGGAAAGAACCCTGCAAAACTAAATAAAGGGTTGATTTTCCTGTATTATTACTAATATTAGCTGTTGTGTCCATATTATTCTGCAACAGTGATAGTAGTAAATCCCAGTTTTTGTTTTGTTTTGGGGCTCACTGTAGTTTTGCTTCTACTCATTATGTTCTTTGAAAACATGTTGATGAATATGCTGTCTTTTCACTCCAGTCATACTTAAAAATAAGCATCCTGTTTTTGAAGGGAAATGCTAGGATGAACAGTGTGGACGGAATGGGTAGGACAAAAGAAACTGTGCACCAAACACAGCATTGTGCATGGTGCTGGACCAGTGTTACAGTTGTCCTATTTTGCAGTTGCAGTGTTGTTGTTAAATCATTTACATTGCCCATATATCCATCTCCATGCCTTGTACTCTTTTTTTATCTTTTTTTCTTTCTCCCTTTTTTCTTCTTCATCATGTCACAGCTTTTTTGTTTGTTTCTTGTTCATCCCCACCCAACACTGGGCGTGTGTGTGTGACATGATTTCATGCATGCATGCACACGCGTGCATGTGCGCGTGTGCGCGCACACACACACACACACGTAATGAGCTCATTTTTTTTCTTGTGTTAACGTAGGGTTTTCCCTTCAAATTGAGTTCTGTTTTGTTCTTAACGCAATCCATCATTCATCGGATTTTCGTTCCAGGCCATTTTATTGAAGTGTGCATGTGTGCTGTACATTTAACGGAGATTGCTGCCATTTGATTGATGTGTACTGGCAGTGCTTACAGCCTGCTCAGTCCTGTTTACTGTAAATAAAGCAAGTATGACTGGAGAAAGAAACTCTGCTGTTCTTTTGGAGCTTCTTTGGCACATGCTTTTGTGTATTTGTGAGATGATGGTCTCCATAAATGTGCAAGTCAGTCTGTAGCTCTCTGTGAAAGGAAAGTTGTACAGTATTTATCCTGAAGTGTGCATTTTGTTACTGGCCTGATGTTGAATTTCAGTATGTCCAAGTTTATGTAAAACCTTAGAAATTCTGAGGAGAAAAAAAGATTTAAAAAAAACAGAGACTCCACTGGGATCAAAGATTTGTGCTTGCAGTGGGATGTTGCCATTGCACATGGTATTTTGAAGACTTGACGTAACACATTAATAGTACTGTTGATGTAATGCAGTAATACAACCCTTTTTTCAATGTATAGTACTGTTGATGTAATGCAGTAATACAACCCTTTTTTCAATGTCAGGCATGTGAATGTTCAGCCAGTAGTGTGGAATCACAACTTTGGAGGGTGGGGGGAGGGGAGAGAAAGTCTGCAAAATCATGTAATTGTGGTTTGTTGTGAAGGGATAGGAGACTGGTTCATGCCATTTACTCATGTCTGCTAGGTGGTCCTAACTTGTTCATGTCACCAAGTTCTCATGTCTGCTAGGTGGTCCCAAATTTCCTAACTTGTTCATGTCACCAAGTTCTTATGTCTGCTAGGTGGACCTAACTTGTTCTCTGCTAAGTGGTCCTAACTTGTTCACGTCACCAAGTTCTCATGTCTGCTAGGTGGTCCTAATCTGTTCACATCACCACGTTCTCATGTCTGCTAGGTGGTCCTGACTTGTTCACATCACCATGTTCTTGTGTCTGCTAGGTGGTCTTAAATTGTTCTCTGCTAGGTGGACCTAACTTGTTCATGTCGCCAAGTTCTCATGTCTGCTAGGTGGTCTTAACTTGTTCTCTGCTAGGCGATCCTAATTTGTTCATGTCACCTAGTTCATGTCTGCTAGGTGATCCTAACTTGTTCATGTCACCAAGTTCTCATGTCTGCAAGGTGGTCCCAGTTTGTTCTCCACTAGGTGGTACTAACTTGTTCAGTTATTTCTCACTGCTATGGAATCTGACCAGAGACCGCTCCCGATTTAAGATCACTTGTTCTGCAACCTTCTCTTTCATATTTCCATTTAAATAAAACCCTGACCTCGTGTAAGACCACCTTTGCTGCATTCTTAAGGAGGGGTTCTCCTTTGTTTTGACCCATCAGCTCTGTCTTTATCTTGAAGAGATGCTTACAGTATGCATAAAGTGAATGATAGCTTTGCGGTGATTGACTGGTGTTTTAATTTTTTAAGTGTAAACTAATAAAGTAGTCACTACAAAGAACAGCAAATTGTCTTTCTAGAAGTGCAATACATATTTGAAAGGTAGAAATTATGCTTTGAAGCCACATAGCTGGTGGTTGCTTTTCTTGGGTAGAGATTTTCTTTTGGGGGGAAAATAAACGTCAGTCTTTGTAAGCAAGCCTTAAGTGTGGTGCAGACAGTCTGCATCTTAGGTGGGAGGCGTTTTTTGTTGGATGCATTTTTGTGTGTGTGAGACATTCACACTTGATGCCAGCCACATCTGAGGTCTGTCTAGTCAATCAGATACGTCACACCCAGTATTGCAGAGGTCACAATTTTACCAGATATTGGGAGAGCCTCAAGAGTACTAGAGCGAGGAATGAAAACAGTCCTTACAGCTTTCTCTTCCTTCACTGAGAGAAAAGAAGAAAGAAAAAGTGCTAGTTTGTTTTTAACACAAAACTCCAGACACTGGATAAACTGTAATCCAGTAGAGCTAGTGTACTGTAAATGCTTTTTTTCTTTTCTTTTTTGCAAAAAACAGTTGAGAAATTAAAATTGTTCAGAAGGGATTGTTTCCACAGCTATAAATAAGCTTATAGCTTTTATCTGCAGACAGTAACAAGTTGTTGAAGAAACATTCTGCCGCTGCATCTTTCCGGCTCAAACTGCGTGGGACCATAGGAAAGATGGCAACAGTTGTTCTGCAGATGGCTACAGGGGTGCTGATGAAAGTGGACTTAGGAGTCATTGATGAACAGTCCCTGAAGAAACATATCCAGTACATTTAACACAGAGCAGTCCTTCTCTTGGTTGTGGTTGTGCTATGCACACACCAGTTATTACTATTATTATTATTATCAGCCAAACCTTTCAGTAGTTTGCGCTGAACGTTGTCTGTTACTGTTTAGCTTACGCAGGAAAATTGCCTGTTGAAAGCGTGGAGCAAGGTTGGTATTTATTTACTTGCACACTTCAGTAGTAATTGTAATTCAGAAGGAGCATGAATTTGTTAAACAGTACGATTGGTTACACTTTGTTTTGTGTTTTGTTTTTATCTTTTTGAAAAGGCTCCCAATAGATGAAAGTCTAGAGAGTAATTTTGTTCCCCTACTGTTTAATGCTTTTAGTGGTATTACTCAAAAATGATTCATATATAACTTCAAGTTAACATTGTTTGATGTCAATGCATGTAACTTGAAATGTTTGGTCTGAAATAAAGATGACGTTGCAGAAAAAGTGTTGTGTGGTGGCGGTCTTTTTCTTGGGGGGAGTGGTTGGGGGATGGAGAGAGAAATGAAAACAACAAAGTTGTGCATTCAACATTCAAAAGTTTTTATTTTAAACATCCCTTACACTACCCTGCAGAAGATACTATCATACAGTAACACCACGCTTCACCCACCTCATACACAGAACTGAACATCAATGTTGTTTACACACAAGCTGTCTTCAGCCCAGTTTCCCAGCACTCCATAAAATGATACTGATTCTCTCCACTCTTTCCCTTGGCAAGCACAAAGATCACAATGGAGGACAGTAGTAAATATAGGTACTGTAGTCTACCACAAGAACAGTCGCAGTACATTTATTCAGGTGTATAAAATTGACAAAGCATCTATTTACAGACCTGTGCTTCCACAGAAATGCAAGAAATCAGCACTCGACCCTAAGAAAAAAATTATGATGATACGAAACTGACATCAAATCTTTTTTGGATTCAGACTTTCTTGGCCATCTCCTTGGAAGACGCTATCCTTGACTTGCAACAAACGAGCGAGTTAATTAGCATACGACAGATGTGGCACATGTCCCAGAAGGTGCTCTAGGCCTTGTTCTGAGAGTTGGTGCTGGAAAGATGTCACACTGGTGCTTTGGGCCTCATTTTGTTTGACTGTATTCTCAACTGATGAGATCTTAGCCTGCAGTTTGCTTGAAGGAATGGGTTGAAGAAAGCTGATTTTCTGGGTACTTTTCCCTTTGCAACTCTCACGAGGGACAGAGTCATATTACTCGGCCTCTAAAGCCCTGGCACATTTTCAGTGACCCCCCCCTTCAACTTTAAGTAGTTTGAGCAGAGATTACACTCTACCCATAAATGGAATACACATTCATGCAGCATGTGACCGAGTCTGGAAGTAGTTGGAGGTTTAGAATTACTGTGCTTTAAAAAAAAAAAAAAAAACTGCTAGTGCAAATGACCTTTAAGACATGTGCCTGAACAGTTAGTGGTAAGAATCAAAGTAAAACCAAACAGCGCTTAACGCTTCAATAGACCACTCTGACCATACGAAAGCTCTGCCCTTGAGTCAAGTCTGGCAAGTAAGTGAATCTTTAAAAAAAATTAAAGTAGTAAAAAAACACAACAGCATTAGCCTCGTTAATATACAGCTGCTGATTGGCTGGGAAGTGCTGACTGCGCGTTTTGATTGATGGAGTGGAGTGGTCCATTTCCTGGGCGTGGCTGCTTTTGGAAACTGCCAGAACATCCCAAGCATGAAGCTCAGCATGTTGCTAGGCCAGAGCCACCACCGCAATCAGGGTTTATTCTGAAGTGTGACTTAGAAGAGTTCAGGAGAGGAGGAAAAAGGCTGCACCAGACTGTCACGAGTATGTATTTCAATTCTGTGGGATTATCCATCATCATACACCTCCACTGGAAGGACACACATGTAATGACATTAATACGAAACTGCCTGCAAATAATACAACAAAAGAACATCTGTTATTAACATTACATGCCTAAAGAAATGCGACCAGACTTTGTGCACCAGAAACATGTAAAGCTGAATGAGCGTCTTTACACCATCTGCTTGTATAATTGACAATAATCACAGCTGATTGCAGAGCTACATACAAATAAACTGACAAGAATTTCTCCACGTCTGTACTTGCTCCTGCTGCTGCTGCTGTTGTCGTTAAAGTACAGAGCAACCTCTCTTTCAAGTCCACCCTAAAAATCAAGCAAAAGTGGGCTTAAAAGAGAGGCGGTTCCTAGCAGGGTCTGGGGTATTTACATGGAAACATAATGGGGAACACTTTTAGAAAAAGAAGGGGGTTGGGGAGGGGGCTATTTACTTGGAAATTTGGGGGGAAGGGGGTGTCAGAAAAAGCTGTATTAGAAGGGGTGGTCTCTCATCACGGGTTCCATTGTATAATGAAATTGACACATTAAGAGTTTAAACCAAAAATGTGAGACATTACTAATAATTTCAAACATGGCTTGTACAGTAGGAGGAAAGAAAGAAAAGGAGAAGAAAAAAAAAGGGGGGGGGGGGGGGGAGGGAAGATATACAAGATGGTGACAATGTTTTGTGGAAGATAACCCCATGTACAGATGCTCAGGCCCTTCTTAAAACTGGTGTCAAGCAAATGACACCAACACAAAGGGTGTAAATGTTACACAATTTCTGTATAAACAATCCATTGTAGACAACTGAACACTTAGACATATTTTGATGATGAAAATTTAACTAGCAGCTGCAAATAAGAAAGAAAGCATTACTGTTTACAGGTCAACAACACCGTTACACAATGTCCACTTCAACTTGTTCAACATCATGTTTATTCAATATCTGAAGAAGAAGAGGGGGGTGGGGGGGAATTACAAATAAACAACAATACAAAAGCATACATGTTGTGCTTGGCAAAAAATAGGGAGGGGGGGGGGGGGTGCAAAAGGGACAAAATTTTGAACCTTCTAATGAGTTAAGAGTTGACTTCCTTCAACAGACACCTAAAGTCCTCAAAATTTTGAACTTACTGGATGCTCTCCAGAGGGTTATTCCAGAGTTTCCAGGAAACGTTTTTGTTTTGTTTTAGCTCCAGGCTGTCTTCTGTTGGTGTTTTTATCAGATGTGTGATTATTTTTCCAGAGCTGATACGCTGTATGCCAAACTCTCATTACATGCTCCTGTAGGTGTCTTGAGATGTTCAGGATGACAGTGTGCAACGACCCCTTGTAGCTGTATAAAACTCGATCATGAAATGCGATCATCTTTTCGGCCCAAGCGAATGCCCAAAAGAAACTGAAAGTATGAAGCCGTATGGAAAAATGAAGCCTGATGCCCACAAAGACACGAGCATACAAATGTAATGCAGATGTTGTTAGAGACAAAAGAATTAGAACATAAAATGTGGCTGTCACAAACCCTATATAGTTGACGGGACATAAAAATCCCAGACCAAACTAACTTCTCTTCACCTTTCCATATGATATAAAAACCAACACCTTTACCACAGGCCCACCTCTTCAAAACTACCTTTATTTTAATTGCACTTGTCCATATTTCCACACAAACATAGCTCCAGCCACAGACCACAGCTGATCTAAATTAAGACCATTTTCTGGCTTAAAATTTTGTGAGCCAGCTTCGTCTAGCAGTAAGGTGTTGGGCTGGTAAGCAGCAGGACCTCGGCTTGATTCCGCTTTGGCTCTCCTTTCTCTTCAAAAGTTGTGGTCTGTGGACACTGTGATGTGAATTTGTCCCTCACAATTCATGAAACATTAAAATGATTGTCATCACTGCCCACATTAACGCAGGAGTCACTCTGGTGGTGACAGTGTAGCGTTAGGTATAGTCTCGATCCTCTTCCTCCAACTCCTGGGATCTCAGTTACTGCCAGCGCCTCTTTGGAGACAACTTGGTGTTAAACGAGTGTAACCAACTGAACCAACCAAGCTTAAATTTCCTTTTCAAGGTCTTGACTCATCAGCCCCAGTTGTGTATAATAGTACCTGCACAATTATCATGGACTGAAAAACGAGAGTAATATTTCTACCTTTGTCAACACCGTGTTATGATGGGTATGTTGTACAAAAAGAGATACCTTTACAGAGTGGTACTTTCTGTCCTGACGTGCACCAGCATGTGTGCAACTCAGCTCAACAGAGCAGAACTGTGATGGCACAGTCAGGTTGAGAGAGAGAGAGAGAGAGAGAGAGAGAGAGAGAGAGAGAGAGAGAGAGAGTGCATGCATGCATGCATGTGTGCAAGTGTGCATGACTTCTCAAGACAAGAACTGTGATGACAATGCCAAGCTGTGTCTGCGTGTCACACCATTTTTCTCAACAGAGATCAGCCCTGCATGCGTGACTTTGATCAACAGATCATAACTGTCAGTCATGCAGAGTCCAGGCGAGTCTGCGTGTGACCGATCAAGACCAAGAACTGAGATGGCGGTGTCCAGCTGAGCGCATGTGGCTGCTCAACAGCGCACAGCTGCCAAGGCATGCAGCCACAAGCGATGAGCCGGACTGGAAAGAATTCAAACACAGGGTCATGCTGGACGAGACATCAAAACTCTGAAGCGACATAACACGTATACCCAAAGCCAAAAGAAACGCAACATTTAAAGTGTACCGGTAATCATTCGGCGAAACTGAATGAAATAAACGTCAGTTCAGTGTCTACATCGCTGCTCGTGTCAGGCACGGACAACTGACTAGCTATGGACTTAATCAACCCTGAATTTGTCATGCCAAAATTAATGAAGCCGCTGCTGCAGTTTTCAGGCATGGAACGCTAGTGTTGGGCACCTCCAGGGACAGAAACAAGACAAGGAGCGTGTCACGCCTGCTGCACATGCCAAATTGAGACGTTCACAGGCGTGTTAAAAATCTTACTTGAACTTGAGTTTCTATGAAATGGCATTCCTGTCAGAGTTCAGGAGCTGTGTGAAAGTCAAGGTGACCATCTTGGGCTTTCCGTCCTAATGAACCTTCCAGTTTCTGTGGAAGTAAAGCAACATCGAACCGTGCTTAGGCATTGGCAACCGACATCCGAGGACATGAAGCTCTACATCATCATCACCAATGGCACTATCTGCACTGAAGCAGAACGCTGGTGGATGCAACGCTCAGTTTTGAACATTTATGCCAGGGGGTGGGTTGGGGGGGGGGGGGGGGGTGAGTGTATG
>OY757549.1:13908180-13925680 GCA_963584105.1 Alviniconcha strummeri
ATGAAATTTTAAATGAACTGAACGATTAATAGCTATGCATACAAATCAAAATGTTATTTTTTTCTTTTTGTTATGATATGGGCTAATTTCTTTTTCTTCTTTTTTTCTCCTCAGAAACACCCCCCCCCCCCCCAACCACCACCACCACCACCACACACACACACAAACTCCAAGCACTGGTTTATGACATCCTTCCTTCAACCACTGCCGTATTTAGTTACGCCATAGGGTCCAGAAAACTGTCAGCTAAAGAGCAATTTTTTGCTGGTGCTCAAACAGTAGTAAGTTTGTTACAAACAACTCAAATAAAACAAGGCGTGTCATTTATAACCGCCAACAAAGTTTACACACAATCGTTTGAATCAAGATGGAACTCTCTTTTTTACCCGGGGTGGATGCATCTCATGTTTACAAGCATGCTTGGGTGCTAGGTTGCTTCCACAGTCTTATCAGTACCCAAACTTTTTGGAGGGCGCTGACCGCATCGGTGGACAGCTGCGTGGAGATAAAGAGTGCCCCTTCAGTGGCATAACTAAATCTGGCAGAGTTTGGAGGAAGGTGCCGGAAAGCGATGCTCAGAGAGTGACACACACACACACACACACACACACACACACACACACACACACACACACACACACACACACACAACACAAAAAACAGAAATTGTTTTCAGCATTGGATCAGTATTATTTTAACACATGTGGCCCAAGTCTCAGACTAGCAGTATAATTAATACCTGGTGCTCTCATCTTACCTGACATAATTGTCATAACAAACAGTGCAGACAGTGCCCCCAACAACACTGTCAGACGTGAGTGGCGCATTGCTAAAATGGCTGCAATGAAGAAAGTCTTGTCGCCAATCTCTGAAACGATGATGACAGACAGGGAAGCAACCAGAGCATGTAGAAAGCCCAAGTTGCCTTTTTTATTCTTCTGAATCTTGTGGAGAAAATCGTCCACATCTTCAACTGTATCCTCGGCATCCTGAAAGGAAACAGCCACCATCAGCCACAGGAACACTACTGCTGTATCAGTACTACTAATAGTTCAAAGAAGAATGTCAAAACTTAAAAAACATGTCAACAGAGTATGTGTGTGTGTGTGTGTGTGTGTGTGTGTGTGTGTGTGTGTGTGTGTGTGTGTGTGTGTGTGTGTGTGTGCGTGTGTGTGTGTGTGTGTGCAAGTGAATACAGAGACATATAACATTATGAATACATGTACACTGTCTTTTATATATATAATATATCAGGGTGTCACTGAAAGAATAATGAATAATACACAATGGATGTGAATAACGCTCTCACAAATGGGCAGTAAACGTATAGCTCATCAGATAATGACTGAGGAGTGACACAGACAAACACACAGCTCTGGCCTCTGGCTCTGTGTCCCCAACTATTTTTACTCTCATCTGAAATCTATTGATTTATGATGAAACAAACAAAAAATATTTATACATAACAAGAGCAGATAATTCTTTTTTCTTTCTTTCCAGGCTGTAGTGTAATAGTTTTAACACATTTACAAAATGACACTTTACTGATAGGAAAGAAAGCTTTTTTTTTAACACCCATTCAACCATGATGGTTCTACAAAGGCAAGTCACTGAATGAAGAATGAAGAATACACGATAGATGTGAACAACACTCACAAAAGGGGGACAACATCAATGTGAAGTTCATGAAATAATGACCAACAAATGACATTGACAAACACAGAGCTCTGGCCTCAGCGGTCACTTTATTGATCTACACCAAATAAGCACATAATATATATATCTATACATGTATCTGATATATATGCTGTTTTTGTTGTTGTTTTTATAATTATCAAACAGCTTTGCCATTGATTCATTAGCAAGTCTAATAAAAGCCACACACCTCCTAACACCTCCTTTGTGTCATTTCAAAGTCTACTTGCCATCAGAGCTGGGTGACTTTTAAAGCACAGAACAGCACCCTTGTATTGCTTCCTATCACTTAAATTGTGGTGCACTGTCATCATAGAACCAAGCGATTTATGAGGCACAGAACAGCACCCTTGTATTGCTTCCTATCACTTAAATTGTGGTGCACTGCCACCATAGAACTGAGTGGTTTATGAAGCACAGAACAGCACCCTTGTATTGCTTCCTATCACTTAGAATGTGGTGCACTGCCATCATAGAACTGAGTGATTTTCAAAGCAAAGAACAGCACCCTTGTAGATTTGTAATTTCCAGTAAATTACAATCTGTCACTATGGTGCATACTGTGGAACCCCTCTACTGCAACCCCCCCCCCCACCCACCTCCCCCCCCCCAAAAAAGAAGAAGAGCCAAAGTAGTCTTAAAAGAGGGTGGTCCTTGTTCATGGGTTTATTTACGTATGGAAATAATAGGAAAAGAAATGGTTTCGTTAAAAAAATGGGCTTAAAACAATAGCACTAATGAAACTATTAGAAGAATGGTGGTCTCTCATCAGGGTGGCCTATCATGACTTATTTTAAATACAACTGAAAATATTGTACTGAGCAATCACTTTTAGATATAATTTCTTTCTTTTTCATGACATAATGCTTTCGTTAGTTTTTACGACATTCAAAACAAGCAGGTAATAACAAGCAAATTTACAGATATATACAAAATACACTAAAGATCTTCATTGGTGTGTGTGTGTGTGTGCATGTGTGTACGTGTGCAAGTCTGTGTGTGTGCATGCATGTGAGCGTGCATTCATATTGTACGCATTGAATTTTGACAAATATAACATGTATTTGTAGAGGACATGTAAGTACTTAGGGCCTGTGTGGGTTAGGTGCTCTAAGTATTCATTATTATTATTATTATTCATAATAAATGCGTAAAATGAAAATTTGCCTTTTGGATCACTTGAATTTCACAAAAAAAGGACAACTACTGAATTAGACAATTTAACATTTAAGAAAGGTAAAAGTATGCATGTAAACTAAAACAGACTAAACTTTGTATTAAAACATTGTAAAACATTGCTGCTGAGACTGATTTCATTTTATAGTGATTATTTAGTCACACTCACTGATAATAATACTTCTGTTGATATGTTTTGGCTTCCAGTTGCTGGTTGGATTTTCCCCCCATATATATACATATATATACATAACAGGATATAATTTTCCCATTGATTAAAACAGTCTTTTGATAATATGAAGTTAGGTGGGATCACATTTCGGTAAAATGTAGTATCACATTTCGGTAAAACATCACTGTATGACTATGAGTTTATGAATAGTTAACACACCTGTTAATTTAGCAGGTCATTTTACTAATTTGAAAGCATGGGCGTAAGAAACAACAGGAAATGATGTGACTGATATGTGGTAGTAAAGTTTTACAAAATATGAATGGTTACCATTGCACTGTATACAACAGTTTGCTTTATGAAAAATGAAATGAAAATTAACAACAACAACAAAAAAGACAACTAGTCACACTGTCAGTACATTTCTTAAAGTGAAAAAAATGATCCTAAATATGTAAATGATGGGTGAACCTTGGTAAGGGGTTTAAATTTTTGTTGTATCTATGTAGAAAAAACAAAAAAACAAAAAACTGGCAATTTTTTTACTTTTTTTAAAAATCCCTATTTCCGTAAAGATGTCTGAAAAGAGGAGTCTTTTACCTAGAAGGGCAGTCTTTCATTTTATCTTGGGCTCCATAAAATATGTATAACACCCTGTATAAAAAAGGTCCTTTTAATTTAAAAAAGGTTCTCAGGATCCTGCTGATCCACCTGGTCTGGACAGAAGCATTCTGAGCAATGTTTACTTTCACTAGTTTCAGACCTTTGAAAATTTACACAGGAAAAGTGGCATGCTCACTGACTTTCACTGTTGCATGTTTGGTTTCAAGAAATTGCTTGCATTGAACAATAACTGTGTCTGTGTGTATGAACTAAAGACATTATGATCATCACTGCATCTGGTAAATTACTAAAAATAAAATTGCAGGTGAATTGCAAAGCAAATTCTACATGCCAGCTGGCAGAAAGTGACAAAAGATTTTGCTTTCATGGGGGAAAACTGTTTTTAAGTTGTAAATAAAATGAAAACATTTAAACAGTAAACTAGTGAGCCCCCCTCCACCTCCCCCCTCACCACCTGAAAAGGGGGGGGGGGGGGGGGGGGGGGGAGAAAAAGGTATACATACACCCTCCCCACAACCCTGCATGGATCCCAAGTCCATTTGGGAACAATTCCTTTTTTCTTTTTCTTTTTTCTCCTGTAGGGGCGTGTGATGTTGTGTGTGGGTAGGGTCATTAACTGAATAAATAACTGCCACACCCACAATTCTGATTAACCTTAGTTATAACTTTAAACAAAAATATATATTACCTCTTGCAGCTGAGATTCCTTGCCATCGCTCTTGTGGTGCTTGGAATCATCACTATCTTCATCTTCCTTGTGATCATCTTCTCTTTCGTGGTCTAACAAATGTCTGGAACCGAACGAGTCGGACTTCGAAAACTGGAGATTGTGTTCATTTGATTTCGGTTGTAAAATTTCGCCTAAGTCGCTTGCCACACTAAAGTCAATTATATGTGCTAGAAGTAAACACAGCAATACAGTTTTGATTAATAAGGAAAACCTCCTTGAAGAACCGGCGCTAATATCCTTTAACATGGTCATGATGAATCAATAACGTAGTCAGTGGGTCACAGTGGTAGGTAAGTACTAAAAAATGTCGCTGCCTGGATACACCGAGGAATTTGTTAAAACGAGAAGACGAGCACCCTGACTTCACTTCAGAATCACAGGGAGTGAGTATAGCAAACCTGGTCACTTTATACAACTCATAACTGTCATTAAACTTCCATATTGTGTCTATTTGAATAAAAGCAATGTGCCCTATCTCCAGGTACACGACACAGGAGGTGATACGTGACGGCGTCTCAAGTTACGTCCCCTAATACACAAACCGGAAAACGAAGCTAACGTTTGAACCATACGAGAATTGATCACTTTGAAACTGGTGAGACCCTAAGAGCAAGACCGACCATATCATTTTATTTATATGAAAAGAAAACAACAGCAAACAAATAAAAACAATAAAACAGACACAAAAACAGGAGTTTTTGCTACTTTGATATTTATATGCAACTTTTTTTATAATCATGAATTTGAGCTTTTTATTTGCATGATTATCGCCCTCATCCACGATACGTTTCCTCGTGTGTGCGTGTCTGTGTGTGGTACACAATATGACTGTATTACTTTCGAGGTTTTATGTTATACACTTTGTTGATTGCGTTAAGTGTGGTGTGCTCACCATTCTTGGAGAAATATGCCATAGAAAAGACCGCTATCGTTGCTGATTAATACTGTGTGATGTTAAAAGAGAGGTGGTCTCTCATCGGGCGTGACACTGAAGAACTTGGACAGGGAAGAACTTGATTAAAAGGAGAAATATAGAGTGAGGAAAAGTATGTCAGTGAAGGCATGGCAATATTTAGTGAAGTATTCAATGAATATGCTGAAGTCAGCACTGTGCGCTGAGTACACACACACACACACACACACACACCATTAAAAGCACTCGCGCACACGCGCGCACACACACACATGGCGAAAAAAAAGTATGCATAAGAAAAAACATTCAACAAAGAAAAACCTTTTGCTTTAGACTTGTTATATTTTCTCCATATGCAAGCCAAGAGAAGCTAACACTGGTAATAATACATATTCATGTTCTCCCACATTTTCAACAAGTGCAAGATATACCCATATCCATATCCTGTGAAAAAAAATAACACATTACAATGCTGAGATACAAAATGAAAAACATTCAAAACAAAACTGGCATGAAAAAAATACAGCAGAATATTTTATCTGAAAAATGCATGAGGTAATTACAAATGACAGCACACACAAAAAGTACATAGAGAACTCTGCTGGTAAGACCCCAGTCACCTGAATGTGGCATATTCACATGGTGACCCAACAAATATTTTTAAACATATACCATAAAACAGGTCTATGTGGACCATGTTTGTTACATTAGTGTTCAGCAAAGGTGATTCTCACTGTTTTCACCTTGAATATGCTTAATAAACATCTACTCGTCAAAAAAAGAAAAGAAAAAAGCTTCAGATATATGTAAACAGACACATATACTTCATCTCAAATTTTCGGAATCAAATTTCCAAAACAGAAAGCCTGACACAAAGTAAAGAATTATAGAATAAACCAAAACCAGACAAACAGACACTGGACAGATTATGAATGTGAACATGTTGCATAACACTAAGCAGTTGTTTTAAAAACAGAGTGCAATTTTTAGAGTGCAATACAATTTTACAGGTTACTGGAATCATGTGAAATATTTGTTGTCCTCACCTTTCCCTTTGATACTGATGTGAAGCATTATTTGAGAAAAACAGTATAAAAACAAACATTTATGCATACCCTCTCTTAGTGTTACTGAAGTTAACACACAGGTCATCAAGACCAACAAGAGCAGTGTTGCTGGAAATGTCACGTGAATTTGTAAATAAGAGATCTTCATTTTGAACAAACTTTCAACTAGGTTCCAGCTTTCAGTTCATTCCTCATGATTAGCTTGAGTGTGTGTGTGTGTGTGTGTGTGTGTGTGTGTGTGTGTGTGTGTGTGTGTGTGTGTGTGTGTGTGTGTGTGTGTGTGTGTGTGTGCGTGCGATTGCATGTGTGCAGATTTTTTTTTTAAATCAACAAACAAACAAAACAAAAAACATGCAGACTGAAGCGTGTTAAACTGAACACATCCTTCTGAACTACATACACCAAACATGAAATCAAAATACCACAAATTCTGTCCAGAAAGTACAAACATGACAGAAAAGGAAGGAAAAACAAAACAACAACAAACCACAATGAAAAACACCTCCAAACAGACCTATGCACAGCTTGTCATAGCAGTTTGTAAACCAAACTTAAATATATGTGCAAACTAAGGAGTGGAGACAAGTGAATAAAATGTGCAGAAATTAAAGTGCCTGTGCAAGTTGCTACTGCCTGTACATGTTCCTTCTAAAGACTTACAGTCCCAATGAGACTAAGCTAACTCTGAAAACATTACTCATATCACATATAAGGAGTCAGAATTCAAACAGCATGCCATGTGGCATCTTTATTAAAATGCTTGCTACTTGCAGAAAAGCATGCTCGATTCCCACAATGCCTGCATTGAGTTTTTGACGCAGCCAGCTGCACATGAGAAGCACATCAATTACCTTTAAATACAAACCAAAGTCACGAAAAGCAGTTGTGCATGATCTCAAAGTACATGTAATTAATAATCCTGCCAAGTTTGAACTCGGTTGCATGAGAACAAGAAAATTCATCTTTTCATTTTGTCCTTTCCAGATGTACACTGACCTTGAAATAAGGTCAAGGCAATTGAAACTGTTGGCAGCATAATGCCCTTGAAATAGGATCAAGGCCACTGGAATTGGAATCAATGGTAGAGCCCAGTGGAGACTTATGATCAAGCATGGTTTCAAAGATAACACTCCAACAGCAGCTAACAAGGCTCAACAATAAAGTTTCCCACAATTTTTCAAGTGGGTCAAAAGCAACCAACAAATTCTGATCACCAAACCTCTGTGACCTATAAACAAAACAAAAAAACTGTGAAGCAAAGAGCCATAGAAGTAGTAGTAAGGCTGGAAAAGATGGATAACAGAGTTGTGCCTAATCCAGCATGCTCGAATAAATTGCTGCTGTGACAATATGCAGTAAGTCATGAGGTACATATGTTGCTGAATAAATTGAAAAATGAGTCAAGTAAAAACAAAAAACAAAGAAAGAAACAAAAAAATCTTCCCTCAAACAGTCTGGACAAGAATGAACATTCCTTTTCTCTGATACACATTCCTTTTCTCTGATACACAATTTGATTCAAAGTGAACACATTCTTCTACACACATGCCGAGTCAGGTTAATACCTTGCAGTCATTCTTGTTTCAGATTTTTTTTTTTTTTATATCTTGCAGAATCACACTACAAAAACTCATTTACAAATTACCATGCAATTGAATCTGCAACTGAATCTCCATCAGGTCATTCAAAGACCTCTTTCTACAGTAAGCAGTTTTTAAATAAACATAAAATAGACACAATCGTATTCTGATTACATAAGCCCTTACTCTGACTGTGACCTTGAGGATAGCAACCAATATTTTTCTGTGACATTCTGCCGTATGACGACACACCACAATGCCAAGTTTGGTTACAAAAGGTTGATCTGATATCAAGTTCAGTCACAAAAGGCTGAGCTCTGCTAGGCAATGCCTGGACACAGATAGACAGAACAACAGATGGATGTGGTGGTTCCAGTATATATACCCCCAACTTTGATACAGGGGTTTTAAAAAAAGGACAACTCATATGCATGTACTTATAAGAGTACTTATAACAGGGGGAAATGTTTTGAACAATGCGTCTTTGGTAAAATGCACAATAAATGTAGTTTTAAGGCAGAAAACATCCACATCATAATTTATCTCATGCACACCCATAACCTCCCCCCTCCATGCCCCCCCCCCAAAAAAACAACAACAAAAAAACGAGAGAAAGAAAAGGAGCAACTGTCATGCATTCTTACACAAACATGGGGAAATGCTGAACAATGCCCTTTTGGTAAGACAGAATAAACATAGGGTCAAGGCAGAGGAGACCCATAACAACAGTCAAACGTACAACCCCCTCCCCCTTCCCCTATTCACACATACAAACACATCTTTCTTTTTATCTCCCTCATCCTCATCTCTGGCAAAGGGTTTATCTTACAATAACAGTGTCTTATCTTTTTCCACGGCTGCGAGTCATTCCAGTTAATTTTCACACAAAACTGTCATGTTTCTGGAGTTTCTTCACCTAAGAAATAAACTGCATGCAACAAGAGAGGAAAAGGACACAACAAAATGTCTCTGTTACACTTAAAGTTGGGCAAGATCCAGAACACTTGATTTTAATAGAACACATATGCAAATTTTTGGGGAAGTCCCCCCCTTTTCCCCCCAGCAACTGACTGACAGGCGAAAGATGAAAAAATGAACATTATCTGCTTATCATTTTTCATAAGCAGATGATTTTCATTTTTCATCAGTAGTAGGCAATTTTCAATTTTCACCCCAAGTACAAGTAAAACTGTTTTTTGTTTTTCATTGTTTACCTGTTGGTCCCTTGCTTGGAAAAAAAGGAGTCTAAGGTGAACATTTGCACTTCTTGTGTTAAATGCGCTTACAACAGTCTCTCCTGACATGATTTTGCACTGCATAAATACCTTAATTATTACTAAAAATCAGTGTTCTTTTTAACCGTCTGTATGTTTTGATCATGCTAGCAATCAACTTTGTTTGAGATTTTTAAAATTTATATTGTGTAATTCCATGGGACAAGCAGGAGCACATGGTGGACTGGAATGCGTGAGAGCCTGCATGCTGCTTGTTAATAATGGAAATAATGGTACACCTATAAAGCACTCACCCTATGCCAGTACTTCGCACTGAAAATCATCATCCATATTACAGACTACATAATATCATTCAAAGCACTGACACGCACACATGTACGCACACATGCAAACTCAGTTTTAGATGCAGTGGGGGGAAAGGAGGGGTGGGTGGAGAATGAGCTATAAGATATAAATCATGACCACTGAAGAAAAGTTCAGAGCTCTGGAGCTGTGTGAAAGTTGAGGTAGCCATCCTGGGCTCCCCGTCCCTAATAGTCTGTACAGTCTCTGTGGACCTAAAACAACACTGAACTTGAACTGAAGAAAGGACAAACACAAAACAGAATCTGAACAGAATACAAAGGTGGAAAAAGATGCACAATCATACAGTATGAAAACAGATCAAGATAGTAAGTAGCTAACCCAAGCCATTTGAAACAAAAATCAACAACAAATGGACTCACAGTGTTGGTAAAGCATGAAACATCCCACAACCCATGCAGAAACACTGTCACTACTGAACAGGAATTACTTTCCTGCTCCATACCAGGAAAAGGATTTCATGTCTTTGAAACATTCAGTATGGAAGACAAACTTGTATGTCGGCACCAGGCAAGTGAAACTGACGTAAATTCAGTTTACGAAGAAAGACAAACTTGTGCATCAGTCAGCTTACTAATTCGACTGCAGTCATCCTGGTGCCAGGAAAGCATAGGTTACTGCAACCCTGCAACCACCTTCCTTGTAAGCTTTGCAGTTTTGCTGCTGTTGTTGTTGTGGTTGTTATTGGGGGGGGGGAAGGGGGGGGGAGCCCTGGTTACCCCCCCCCCCCCCCCCCAACAAAATGCAAAAGTCCCTGTTAGGCCAGAAAGTCTTTCAGGTTTATGATATGGCACGATGTCCAAAGAAATAGATGTTTTTGTATGGCTGAGTGTTAAAGAAAGAAGGAAGTAAAGTGCATGTAGCTACCAGTCACCCAGGGGCACTGAGCAGCTTCAGCCACTCAGAACATCACAAAATGACATTCAGCACAAAAAGCCTGAAGAGTGACACAGCCCTGTTTGGCCTAGAAGCTAAAAAAACACACACAGCAACAGAGTGAAGTTCTGGTAGATTCTGAACAGCAGCTTTCAAAATAAGTAACGGTGCACAGTCAGTGACGATGATAGAAACCATTCATCTAAACAAATCACTGTATGATTCATCAGTCAACAGCGGTAGCATATGGTGGACAGACTGAAAGCTTCTTGGACTGTAGCTATGGAAACTGAGGCTTAGAGCTCAGCACTGAATTACCTATGGTCTGCCTTGTTTGTTATTTCTGCTAGCACTGAAAATGTCCACCTGAAACTGGGTGAGATTTTGGGTGTGCAGCTGTTTCCCTGCAATGCAGGAATGCATATAATCATTATGTGTGTAGTGTTATTCACCATTCAGATGGCTGCATGCTGACATCTGAAGCTGCATCATTTTTTAAAATTTCAGCCTAATGCTTCCTGTCACAGCCATCGCCCTGTCAATAATTATGTCATGCGTGTAGTAAGTACCTTGTGCCCATACTCAACTGGAAGAACTATAACATGTACAAAATGTGCATTAAAGAATGCAGATTTAAGAGAAAATAATACGCTGAGAGATCAATAAGTATATCTTTGTTAAGTTGGTCATTGGTGTGATTGATTTCTGTTCTTGGTCCTCCGTGTTTTGCAACAATAAACAGAATTACCTGAATGGAAGTAGCTAACACATGATGGTGTGTGTGTGTGGGCATCTGTTTTTTTTTCTGATAAGCTACTGAACTTCTTCATCCACATATCAACAGCCAAAATTTCTAATGGTCTGATGACTAAAGAGGTTAATAACTGAGTGAGGTAAAACAAAACAGCAAATGCCTGGTAGACATGTTCAATTTTTTTTTTATACATGCAGTAACATCTGAAAGATTTTGAAAACATGTTAAACATTTTTTTTTTTTACATTTTCAGTACAAATCAATTATCTCCCTTAATTCAATGTTAATCCATGAAATGTTATAACAAAAACTCTGATAGTAAGTGCAGTTCATTCAAACGCCATCTCCCAAGCAAATTCAACAATCTTACCACTCAGTGGTAAAATTGCCGTCACCAGTCAATGGTAAAATCTCCTCACCAAACAATGGTAAAATTATAAGTCTGCCCACAAAAATACATGTTCAAGGCATGTTCTGGCCCCTGTCCAAGCCACTCACATGTTGTTGAAGACCCCCCCCCCCCCACACACACACACACACATGAACTTACCCCACCCCACCCCCTCACCCCCTACTCCCAAAAGAAGAAAAACAAGAACAACTAATACTGCAACAGACAAAACCCCAAGAACAGTTCAATTTGAAACAGTTGAACAAAAATGTACCTTTCTGTCTATGAATATCTCCAGAAACGTTTAGTCACATGCACAGCTGTTAATAATTCCAATACAAAAACAGACAACAGAAAATCTAAAAGTCAAGCTGTCAGAAAAAGAAAAAGAAAAAAAAAAGACGACCAGACACAAACGGTTACCAATGAGTGTCTTTTCACGGGACATGCATAACAAGACAGTGTGCAAATCTTTGCCGAAAATGTGAAAGGAACAAAGTTACTTTTCAAGAGCAAACTAACCACTTCTGCTAACTCTTCCACAGGAATGGAAGTGAGTTTTGATGATGCTGGCATTGACAGAGAGACAACAACAACAAAAAAAGGGTTGTACATTTTCAATGAAGTTGGTGTTGCATGATCAGCTGAGTAAAAAAAAGTGGCTGGGGTGGGGGTGTGGTGTGGTGGGGGTGACCCTGATGTTTCAAAACTGAACTTGTAGTCAACAGCATAAGATTCCAGAGTCCTAGCCATTAGACCACAGGCTTATTCAAGAAAAGGGGGCCATAGTTAAAGTTTACATCACCCTCCATTTACTTTACAGAGCAACTCGTTCACCAGGTTTTCATCACCCTCCATTTACTTTACACAGCAACTCATTCACCAAGCTGACATCACCCTCCATTTACTTTACATGGCAACTCATGGCAACTCATTCACCACGTTGACATTGCCTTCCATTTACTTTACACAGCAACTCAAGTACATTTTGCTTTATGTCCACAGAAGCGAGATGGCTTATTAGGGACGGGGACAGGGGGAAAAGAGGAGGGAAGAGTGAAGGCTTGACTGCGGATACCGCCCAAAAAAGCCGGAGAGACTGTGGACTGCCGCCAGAACAATGGAAGTGTTAAGGCGGTGTCCCCTCGCCATTGCCCAGCAACTAGTGCACTGCGCAATTGCTGTTTCAACTGCAGTGTGGGGCAGTCACAAGTACAATGTCCGTTGCACTGCTGTTGAAGTGAAAGAAGTCCAACTTTCACAGCCCCACCTCCCTCCTCTTGATCTTGCCTGGTACCTTGACAGCAACTTGTTCACTTCAATAATCTTTAGTGTCATAGTGCTAAGTAGCAAAAGAAGTGTTACCCATACTACAGGTTCACTCCTAGGACCCTTGAGTGCCAATACATTTTTGCACCAAGTTTCATCCCAGTAGGTTCAGTGGGTTGAGCGCCAAATCATTAATTGCACTGATAAAACAGACAGGCAGAGACCTCTTTATTTCTATAGTGAAAACAATGAAAAGTAGAATCAACACACAAGGGAGTTAATAAGCACTTGAAATATATAACAAAGACCTGAGTTGCCTACTGTAACTCTCAACTGGCATGTGTGTAAACACAAGGTACACAAACTCCACGAGAGGTACATCCTCACTGAGGTACATCCTCAGTATCCCACTGAAAGGCATTGATTCTATACAGAATACAGAATCTTTATTGTCTATGAATAACGTAGAAATTCGCCTTACGACTGCATAAAAGATACAAGTAAAATAACACACAGAATACTAATACATGAACATGAGTACACATATACTGCAAAACACACAGTACTTTATCTCTGAGTCTGCAGGGCACACACATATCCGAAACAGTCAACCCTACCAGTTACACACATCAACACATGCACTCACAGATCAAACTCAAGCATTTTCAACAAATACGAAAAGTACAACTCATCAGATTCAACCCAAACAGACAAAATAGCTACACATGAACATCTCTATTCAGACTACTACTATCACATAAATAGCATAGCAAACCCTCACATTAAAAGATAGCAAACTAAAATCACAGGTATCATGCAAAACAGGAACCTACCATACTGAGTTTTAATACTGAAATAACCCCTGTCTCTCCCTCTCCCCTTGCCTCAACCCCCCACCCTCTCCAGACATAATAGCACTATCACAACATATGTTTCTAACACTACTGATTACATAGAAACACTCAAAAAGTGATCAGTTACAAACCCAAGTATCATGCCCAATACGACAGCCCCCCCCCCCCCCCCCCCCAAGTTAAGAAAATTAATTCTTCTTTTTCTCCTTCCTCTTCAGTAACCCCCACTCCCTGCCCCCAACAAAGTATATCACAGAAAGTGCAAAGCACACAGAGAGAGAGAGAGAGAGAGAGAGAGAGAGAGAGAGAGAGGGGGGGGGAGAGGGAGAATAATAACATAATAATTAACCCATAATAATTACACCCCACCAACATAGTGTATTACATCACAGCATGAGCAAATAAACATCAGTTTCAAAATGCTGTGAAATGTACTGATGGAGAGACATGTACACTCACACTCAGAGTAAAAGGTGAACCTTTTGTGCATTTTCATACAAATATACCACAACAAAGATAATGTCATATCACATATTTTGACACATCCTTGTTCTTCATGTAAATTCAGAATTTACGCTTGCCAGGTGAGAGTTACTGTAGGTGACTCAGGTCTTATGTAGTTTGAGCGCTAATTAACTCCCTTGCGTGTTGATTTTGCATGAGCGCTCTGGGCTTCATTCCGTTTCAGATTAATGAAAAGTAGAAATGGTTTATTGGGATGCGCAGTCTGCATCTCAGTAACATAGCAATCTACTTGTTGTTGCTTCCATCTTATTTTATTTTTTGCTGAAAATTCACACACTGTCCTGTCATATCCCATGAAAAGATACTGACTCTTTTTTATGCATTTTCATACAAATACACCTCAACAAAGTGTCATATCACACATTTTGATACATCCTCCTCATTATTAGTTCTATATTTACACATGAATATATATATATAAATCCAGAATGTGTACATGAAGATTAAACCTGTTTTGCAATCAGTATCACATATTTCAAAAATAATATTCCCAAATCTTTTTTTCAAACTACATATACATGGTCAAAAATACTCTGTCATATCCTTGTCACTGAAAATATATCTCTACTCACTTTTTCTATGTCAAACAAGTACATCATCAGAAAAAATATTAATTGGTTCACTTTTCATGATTTATGCCTGTCCGCATACACTTCACCACCTGGAGATAATTTCAGCATAATTTGCACCCATATACATAAAACAGTCATATATGTACACACACACACACACACACACACACACACACACACACACACACACACTTACAGACATGTATGTGCGCACCCACTCCCTCCCACCCCCATCCACCCACACATAATACAAAAAAATGAAAACGAAAAAGATCTTACCCACAACTGACTTAATGGTATCATTTTGAAACCACTCACTCATTTCTACATACCATACGGAACCACGCTGAAATTCAAGGCACAGGGCTGGCAGTTGTCGAGTTGAACAAAACATTGCCAGGAGCCATCTTGTCCATCAGGACATTTGCGGCCGCATTCCCTCCACCTTTCCTCATCAAATGCTGCACCACCTGCGACCCTACACTTGCCAATGTCTGTGCGGCAGAGCCATTTCCCCCAACGCTTGCCAATGTCTGTGCGGCAGAGGCGTCGGTTTTTAACGCAGGTGGTGAAGAGATCAGACCCATCACGGATGAAGCATTCGTTGCACGGAGGTTGAAGGCCTCTGTGGCAGTTGTCGCGCTGGCATTTGGGGGTAGGATAACATGCGTCAGGTTAGTTGGTGCTGCCGATGTGATGTTTTCGAACATTGTGGGAATAGTTTCAATGGTGACGTGTCCATGTGCTGGCGCGACAGAAAGACGTTTCAGGGCATCCAGCGTTCCCACAAAAGTACTGCAGAAGAGAAAGAAAAAAGAAGAAGAGGTAAATCAGGCTTCATATATGGTGGACTTAAAGGCCTTTCATAGAAAATTCCATTCCACAGCAGTTAGAAGGACTTGCAAGGACACTACAAATACTGCAGTTGTAACTGTGGCCTATACTGTTACAGTCCTCTGGCAGTTGTAACTGTAGCCTATACTGTTACAGTCCTCTGGCAGTTGTAACTGTGGCTTATATTGTTATAGTTCTCTGCCAGTTATAAATGTGGCCTATACTGTTATAGTTGTCACTGTGGCCCATACTGTTCTGCCAGTTATAACTGTGGCCTATACTGTTATAGTTGTAACTGTGGCCCATTCTGTTATAGTCCTCTGCCAGTTATAACTGTGGCCTATACTGTTATAGTTGTAACTGTGGCCCATTCTGTTATAGTCCTCTGCCAGTTATAACTGTGGCCTATAATAGTTGTAACTGTGGCCAATATTGTTATAGTCTTCAGCCAGTTGTAACTGTGGCCTATGCTATTATAGTTCTCTGCCAATTGTAACTGTGGCCTATATGGTTATAGTTGCAACTGTGGCCTGTACTGTTATAGTCCTCAGCCAGTTGTAACTGTGGCCCATACAGTTATAGTCCTCAGCCAGTTGTAACTGTGGCCTATGCTATTATAGTTTTCTGCCAGTTATAACTGTGGCCTATGCTGTTACAGTTGTAACTGTGGCCCATACTGTTATAGTCCTCTGCCAGTTGTAACTGTGGCCCATACTGTTATAGTCCTCTGCCAGTTGTAAATGTGGCCTATACTGTTACAGTTGTAACTGTGGCCTATACAGTTATAGTCCTCTGGCAGTTGTAACTGTGGCCTATACTGTTATAGTCCTCTGCCAGTTGTAACTGTGGCCCATATGGTAATAGTTGTAACTGTGGCCTATACTGTCATAGTCCAGTTGTAACTGTGGCTGATGAAGTTATAGTCCTCTGCATGCTTAGAAATGTTCTCTTAAAAGACTTAAGGCCATATCTAGTATTACTGACCAACTTGTATTTTCCCCAGCTCTTTTCTGTGTAGACGCAACTGTTATGAATTCATGCAGTCCCACATGCAATGCTGCTGTCATTGACCCACTTCATTCATCGCTTGCAGCTTGCTTCTGAGTTTTCCATCATTTTATTCTTGAAGGAGACCAAGCCTGTGGCAAACTGATGGCAACTAGGACTTACCCACATACGCCGACAAATATCAGAAACCAGTCCAACAGCTTCTGCGATTTTGTCAGGTGTCTGAAACAATAAAAAATACTGTAACTCACGTATCATTGTTATCCGTAAAGATATAAAGGTAACAAACAGCAATTTTGCTGAGTACCTATCAGATTTCCCACCAAATGAATGTCCCAATGGGAAAAGACCCTTAGACCCCTGAACATGTCTTTCAACGACGCCAAGGCCACAACTCTCTGATGCCAGACACTGCCACAGGAGGCAGGGCTGAGGCAGGAGGGTTGTCTTTCACCTTGGTCATGGCTGAAAGCAAAGTTCCATCCTCATTTTCTTGTCAATAACTGTTTGTCCGTTTGTTGCTTGAAAAAAGAGAGTTGCTGAAAACATGCTAGAGTTGCTCTGTTTTGTCCAATTAAAAAAAGCTCTGTATGTGTATGTGGGGGGGCGGGGGGGGGGGGGGGGGGGAGTGAGTGCCTGTGCATGTCTGTACATGTGTGTGTGTGGTATGTGTGTGATGGTATGTGCATGTGTGCGTGCAGGCGTGTGTGTGCATGTGTGTTACAAGTAGCTAAAGCTGTACCCTTTAATGATGTTCATGTAGAAGATGCCATGTGTGTGTGTGTGTGTGTGTGCGTGCGCGCGCGTGCATAAATGTGCATGGGTGTGTGTGGGTGTGGTGCTTCTGGGGGGGGGGGGGGGG
>OY757549.1:13928180-13958180 GCA_963584105.1 Alviniconcha strummeri
GAACAGAAATTTAGCTGAAGGCCTGTTAATTAAATCCTGCTACACAGATAGAAATAATATTCACAAGATCAAAGACATGGATGGACACACACACACACCACACTCCCTTCCCTTCCCCTTATAAAATAGCTTCCCATTCTAATGCATTTATGTAAATGTCCAAATTCTTTGCTGTTCAAAATTAGTTCCAGTGTACCATCTCACACACTAACAAAACTAACTAACTGCAACAAAGAAAATAACAAAGTTCAGAGTCTGAGGACTGTGTTAAAGGAATTATGGTGGCCTTCTCAGAACACATTTTATTAAAGGGAGAGATTAAATGAAAACTTAAAAACTGACTGATTGTGTTTTTGAAATCTCTGTTGATTTCATACTTATTTTGTAAAATGGATCTGTTAGTAATTTGCTGGATCCACCATAGCTCAGATGTACATGGCACCACCACAAGTCATAGCTGGCCTTGCGCATACCAGCACTCACAGTGTTCTTTGGCCTTGGGCAGTGTCACCATTCACCTTATGTATAAGGGTATTCATCACACTGAGAAAAATAAACCTTATTTTTGAAAACTTAACATAAAGTCAATGGGGTGTTGGATTTAAGTTGATTGTTGTTGTTTTTTTATACCTACTACACTAACATGTTTTGTGAAGGTTATTTCTTTTAAAAGACTCTGACATTTCATTCACAGCACTGTATGATCATGGACTCACCCTTGGGCAAGTTGAGAGTGATGATGGGCTTCGTTTCTGGACCAAATGACTGAAACAGGCACAACTGCAAGTGTATTTCACAGGCACAACTGCAAGTGTATTTCACAGGCACAACTGCAAGTGTATTTCACAGGCACAACTGAACTGCAAGTGTATTTCACAGGCACAACTGCAAGTGTATTTCACAGGCACAACTGAACTGCAAGTGTATTTCACAGGCACAACTGAACTGCAAGTGTATTTCACAGGCACAACTGAACTGCAAGTGTATTTCACAGGCACAACTGCAAGTGTATTTCACAGGCACAACTGCAAGTTATTTCACAGGCACAACTCCAGCTGCATTTCACAAAGATTCTACTAAGATTGATCCTGTAGAAAAACACCATATCCAGTGGAACCCTGAGGGGAGACTACCACCCTTATAAGAGACCACCCGATGAGGGGCCACACCGATGAGTGACTACCCTGATGAGAAACCACTGAGAGCAGAGACCACCCTGATGAGACATCACCCATGTGAAACTTTCATTGCAAGACCACCCTGATGAGAGACCACCCTGATGAGAGACCACCCTGCTAAGCTACCACCCCAGTGAGACAACCCTGATGAGCCACCACTCTGATGAGACAACCCTGATGACAGACCACCCTGGTGAGAGACCACCCTGATGAGATACCACCCTGCTAAGCTACCACCCCAGTGAGACAACCCTGATGAGCCACCACTCTGATGAGACCACCCTGATGACAGACCACCCTGATGAGTCACCACTCTGATGAGACCACCCTGATGACAGACCACCCTGGTGAGCCACCATCCTGGTGAGAAACCATCCTGAGAGGCCACTTTGATGAGAGACCACCCTAATGAGATACCACCCTGATAAGGTACCACCCTGATGAGTGACCACCTTGATGACAGACCACCCTGATGGGTGACCACACTAGTGAGCCACCATCCTGGTGAGAGACCACCCTGACAGACCACTCTGGTGAGAGACCACCCTGACAGACCACTCTGATGAGAGACCACCCTGACAGACCACTCTGGTGAGAGACCACCCTGACAGACCACTCTGATGAGAGACCACCCTGATGAGTCACCAGCCTGGTTAGTGACCACCCTGATGAGTGACCAGCCTGGTTAGTGACCACCCTGATGAGTGACCAGCCTGGTTAGTGACCACCCTGGTGAGAGACCACCCTGATGAGTGACCATCCTGGTGAGACACCACCCTGATGAGAGACCACCCTGATGAATGACCACCCTACTAAGAGACCATCATGGTGACAGACTACCCTGATGAGAAACTACCCTGAGGAGTGGTCAGCCACCCTGACAAGAAACTACCCTTGCCTCTTTAAAAAAACAACAACACCACTCACTCTGAAACTGTTTCCTTCATGTTTCTATGTACATAAGTCCCTCACATAGGAACAACCCTATTTTAAGACTGCTTTTGCTCAGCCAGGGAAGACATATTGGTTAATCAGCAACATGTCTTTTGTCGTGTTAAAAGCATGCTTCTCACAACAAATATATTTTTGTCACGACAAACAATTTTGTTGCAACAAGCTTACTTTTGTCGCAACAAAACGTCTTTTTTCCATGACAAAAGTATGCCTGTTGTGACAAAACTTTTGTTGCGACAAACATGAGTGTGTGGCAACAAATATTTGTCACAAGAAAAGTTTTGTTGCAACAAAAATATTTTGTCATGACAAACTCTTAACTTTTCTCACGGCAAGCATACTTTTGTCGCAACAAAATATTTTTGTTGTGACAAAACATTTCTATCTCAAGCTAATCATCTAATCTGTCAGTTAAGGCTGTTACTTACAAGGTATCCACAAGCTCCAAAGGTGATATATAAACTGGTCACAACAAACATGGCTGTTACAAAAAACCTGCACACACACAAAAACAGGTGAAATAATATTCCTCCCCAATGAAAACAGACCTCAAATGATTAACAAAAGACAGAAAGAAAAGCATCCAGCACAGACAAAACCGTTAACAGTCAGGAACACTTTTTCTTCCCTTTCCGTCTGAAATCTGGCCACAAAGCTCAAACTTATGTAGGCACATAAATAACTAATGATGTGTGTCCTGGACCATATATTTATATGTTCTTTAGCACATGAATGGAGTTATTACTTACTTCTTAAATTTGTACCGGATCTCTTCAGCCACTGAAGACTCCAGTGCCAGAATCATTCCTGCCCCCTGTGAAATTATCATATAAATTATTTCATAGAAAGAAAACAACAACAAAAACAACAAAACACAACTGTCAACAGAAACATGGTGTGTGTGTGTGTGTGTGTGTGTGTGTGTGTGTGTGTGTGTGTGTGTGTGTGTGTGTGTGTGTGTGTGTGTGTGTGTGTGTGTGTGTGTGTGTGCGTGCGTGTGCGTGTGCAGATGTGTGTGTGTGTGTGTGTGTGTGTGTGTGTGTGTGTGTGTGTGTGCATGCATGTGTGTGTGTGTGTGCCTGAGACAGTATGTGTGCATGTGCGTCTGCTCACTACCTCTGTATATTCAGAAATGAGGGGCAGGGATGTGTGTGTGTGTGTGTGGGGGGGGGGGGGGGGGGCATTAAGAGAAACTGATCACAGACTGTTGGAATGTATGCTACTTTTGGCTTCTGTGATTTCTCAGACCCATTTGTCCGCCTCACTCCTCTATGTCTATGACAATCTGAACAAGATTCAACACCCCACCTCCCCCCACCCCACACACCGATCCATTATCTCCATCCACCCTCCCCCCACCCCACACACCAATCCATTATCTCCATCCACCCTCCCCCCACCCCACACACCCATCCATTATCTCCATTCCCCCTCCCCCCACCGCACACACCCATCCATTATCTCCATCCACCCATCGATCAATTTGTTTAACCCCTTCATTGCCACAATGTTCCTTGAAAAGGACCAATAAAAGTGCAAAATGTCAAATCCTTAAGCCCTTTCTTTCTTTCTTTTGTTTTCAGTAACTGAAAGGATTTTCCTCAAAAATGCACATTACTGAAAGTAGACTGTTACTGGACTGGAAAATATTCTCTCTGCGGGTACATCCGTGTATCTTTCAGCCTGGAAACTTTACAGGCTGGGGCAGTGAAGGGGTTAAGCAGGTGATGGTTCAACAATGCATGAGGTTCAACAGTAACCATGTCAGTAGTGATGATCTGGGAAAAAAAGCCTGTGCTATGTTTCAAACTTTTCTTTCTAAATAGAATCAGGTGCTGCAGCGTACAGCACTACATCACGTTTACACGCAGAAACCTGACAGCTTTCAATAACAATAAATCAGAACTGGAAAGCTAGCTAATTGTGTATCTTACACATATCCCCCAAATTTGATGTTACCTACAACCTGGAGCGGGGATAGCTCAGTGGTTAGAGTGCCAGACTCAGGATTGAAAGGTCACGGGTTCGAGTCCCGGCAACTTTCTGTGCCGACTCTTATTTTGGTATCCATTCCATCCCCGTGTTACCGCAGTAGCATGTAAAAGATCCCGGTCATTTTGCCAAAAGTGCAGGTGGCAGGTTACAGCTAAACATGCATGCACCTTGCTTATGTGACTTTGTGTGAAGTGACAAGGTTTGTGATTGTATGGTGTACACAGAACATGATGAGATGGCAGCAGTTTCATGTGGCACCAGCCATGTCAGTGCGTAAGTACACCATTTCAGTGGATATTCAAAAATGCACTATAAAAAGTTAGTCACTCATGTATAATCACATGTGAGCACAGTGAGTATGCCTGAGAGTGGAGATGAATGTGCATTTCTCGGCAGAAAGCAGCAACTATTGTATGGGTGGCTCCACCAAGTGAATGATAATTTGCAGGCAATGGTCTGAGGACTTACCTCGTAGCAGTAAATGGCAATTGCCAGGAAAAATGGAAAACCCTTGACTGACATCTCCTTGGGGTGAATTCTGTCAACACACAAACATGACACTCAAGTAGCAGTTGTAGGTAACTTTATATATTTAAAAGCCCAGTCAACCATGCTGGCTACATTTGGATGAAATCTGTGTAAAACAACAACAACAACAACCACAAAAAACACAAGTAAAGATCTGATTAAAATGCACACACAGATTTTTTATTACAGTTTAACAGTTTGCAGCTTAAGTTACTGCAGAGTCAAGACACAGTACATGACATCACAAACAGAAGTCAAATTCACTGTCACAATACATACTTGATACAGTTTTACCTGTAAACTGCATTCACCAGTTGTAAATAAATGATCTGAAGCCTATTTATCATTTGAGGGCTCCCAGTGTGAATTACCTGTACCTATGAGCAGGTGACCTATCTTATTCCATGGGCCCACCTTGGGAAACTACACTTGAAAAAAAGGGGGGAGATGATTTTGATAGAAATTATGTTGAAAGAACCGGTTATGCCATTAATTAGTAAAGCAGAATTCTTGACAACAGGCAAAGCATGCAAGGCTACAATTTGACTCACTCCAAGCTTAAAAGAGATGACCTTTGATAGCTTTTACGGACTCTCAGTCAGGGGAACCATAAGTTCTGAATCTGTAGCATCCCATGCAGAAAATGAAACCTAAAGAAAACATGTCACAGACTGAAATGAGACTGTGCCAGGACAGCAGATTTTCAGTCAAAAGACGCAGAGCAGCTGAAATGGCTTAAATTCAGCCTGGGACAGACCACAACACAGACAGCACAGCTTGCGCAGCTGAAACATGTGTAACAGATGTGGTGACATCCTTTTACAAAGGCTCCACCTTCAGGTTTGCGAACAGACAGCACAAAAATTTACAAGCAAGCAAGCTCATAAATATTTATGGGGTGTAGCGCTATATAAGAGTTTTTATTATTATTAAACGTTCTCGTCTCAATTTACTGCAGTATCCCAACATGCACAGGCCGCTGCCTTAGCTGTTACCAGTCCACGGAACAAGACACCCTCAGTCTGTAGTTTCTCTCTGTTAATTTGTCAGTTTTGCAGAAGTGGCAGCAGTGATGACAAAACCTGGGACCATAGAAAACATGCCCTCTTGCGCAGAGCGATGGTGACACTACTCCTTGGAACTAAGTTTTAAACTTCTGCACAAGAGCCAAGAGTTGTGGATGTAGTGCAATCAGCAGTATTAGTGTTAGACTGTTTGGTTACTAGCCCACAAGTACAATCAGCAGTATCAGTGTTAGACTGTTTGGTTACCAGCCTGCAAGTACAATCAGCAGTATTAGTGTTAGACCATTTGGTTACTAGCCCACAAGTACAATCAGCAGCGTTAGTGTTAGACTGTTTAGTTACTAGCCTGCAAGTACGTTGTAATGCTTCAGTTCCACACAAATTAACAGTATTTCCATCCTAACTAATATCAGTACCCAGTTTCTGCTACAGTCAGTGTGTGTGTGTGTGTGTGTGTGTGTGTGTGTGTGTGTGTGTGTGTGTGTGTGTGTGTGTGTGTGTGTGTGTGTGTGTGTGTGCGTGCGTGCGTGCATGCGTGCGTGTGTTTGTAGTGCCTTTTTTAATAAAAAATTTTTTATAATTCTTTATGTAACTTGTTTTGGTAGGACTTTGCTCTACATGTGTATAGAATATCATATTTAGGTTAATATGTATCATGTGAGTGCTCAGGGTGTTGATGAGTGTATGATAAATGTACATTATTATTATTAAAGAAAATTCCATTCACCGAAAGACACTGTCTCAAAGTAAAGCACAGCCAACACCAGGTATCACAGAAAACTAAACAAATAAAAACAAAGAAAAGAAAAGCAGAGTTTCAGGTGAACTTTGAGTGAAAGCTATTTTATGGAAGAGGAACAGCCTCACCCAAACCATCCTGTGAATGAGGGACAGCCTTGCCAAAACCATTCTGTACAAGAGGGACAGCATCATCTAAACCATTCTACGGAAGAGGAACAGCCTCACCCAAACCATCCTGTGAAAGTGGGACAGCCTTGCCAAAACCATTCTGTACAAGAGGGACAGCCTCATCCAAAACATTCTGTGCATGAGGGACAGCCTTGCCAAAACCATTCTGTACAAGAGGGACAGCCTCATCCAAAACATTCTGTGCATGAGGGACAGCCTTGCCAAAACCATTCTGTACAAGAGGGACAGCCTCATCCAAACCATTCTATGGGAGAGGAACAGCTCATCCAATCCATTCTGTGAATGGCTGACAGCCTTGCCCACACCATTCTGTGGATGAGGGACAGCCTCATCCAAACCATTCTATGGAAGGAGAACAACCTCACCCAATCCATACTGTGGATGAGAGACAGCTTTGCCCAAACCATTCTGTGGATGAGGGACAGCCCCACCCAGCCTATTTTGTGGATGAGAGACAGCTTTGCCCAAACCATTCTGTGGATGAGGGACAGCCTCACCCAGCCTATTTTGTGGATGAGAGACAGCCCCACCCAAAGCATTGTGTGACCATTCATTCTATTCTATGGGTGGAAGAGTATTCTTAGCTTCATGATCTTCATTTGACAAATGAAAGGAAGAGAGGGGTGGTGGGAGGAGCCTGGACTACTGAACCACCACCAATGTATCATGTTTCAACTGCACATAAATGTCTGTCCCCTGCTCTTCATTCTGACATCTCCATGTTGTGTTCATATCTGCTTCTGAGCGGCAATACAGCGTATTGTTTGTGCAAGGCAGCGAGTCTGGCTTGTGTTAGAGAATGGCACTTTATTTAAGAATGATCTATTGTTATTATTGTTTATAGTGACATCAAGTCTCAGTCACATGCCGGTAGTAATACATACTCCCTTTCCACAGTGACAGTGGCAGTCACACACCACACACACACACACACACACACACACACACACACACACACACACACACACACACACACACACACACAGTGACTGTACACCAGGCAGACACACCATACACACACATGCACACACACAAACAAACACACGGTGACTATACACCAGGCACACACACCACACACACACACACACACAAACACACAATGACCATACACCACACAATGGACCACTCTTAATCAGACGAGTTCCAGTGGGTCACAAAATTAAAAGTGAGACTGAGCACAGCACTGACCTGGGGCCATTCTTAATGAGCTACACCATGGCAGGTCATTCTCACATATTCCAAGCTGGCTTTCAAGCTCATGACTCGCCATGACCTATCTCATGAAGAATGACTCGGCCCAAGTCGGCACTGTGCCCAGTCTTGCTTTCAATTTGGCGACCTGAAGCAACCTTTTTCATGAACATTCTTATGAATGGTCCCTGGAGATGTAAAAAGACACTTCGCACTTGGGACAGGTGATGCATTTCAGAACCCAGCATACCGCTAGAATTCACACGGGATTTCTATGCCAAACCTTTCCATCTTATATCGTTTTATACATACATACACACATTACTACATTTCATCTGGAAGCCTGGCAGGCTGGTACACACAAGATTTTTAATATAAATCATTTGATCAAGCCCTGCCACACTACCAAAAGGAGAAAGATGTGCTGAAAGCATGAGCGCATTTGCATATCCTATACATGTATTTAAACCCATAACAAACACATCTAACGTATTGCAGTGAGTCCCAAATGTGCTATACCATTAAGCACATCTCCACACTGCTCACCCACAACCAGTGCAAGTTGCTAGATATATGACTGTGATTACATAGCAAGGCACTGCAGAATACAACCCTGTGCAGTGGAGAGAGCATCAGCCCTTGGCAGTGCAAAAAGCAAGTGCTCACGACTTTTTCTTGCTCAGCACAATACTGTGTGAAATGAGCACTGAGTTAAATTTGTACAAACTGTATCATCTGCTGCAGTGACTCTAAATCTTTCCAGTCACAAGCTTTGGAGAATGAAAAAAAAGAAGAAAAAAGAGAAAAAAAATGAAAAAAGAGAGAGAGAGAAATGAAGAAGGTACAAGACCCAGAATGTCTTGGACTCTTACTTTGAAGACTGTTACAATTTATTGATAGACTCTTACTGTGAAGACAGTTACAATTCATTCTTACTCTTAAACTCTTACTCTGAAGACTACTACAGTTCATTCTTAAGCTCTTACAACTCTCTTGAATGTCCTGTTACTACAATGTTATTTTAAATTATAATTTAAAAAAAAGAAGAAAAAAGTGGGTATGACTTTAATACATGTAACAATGTAAGAGATATTTTGTACAATACTGATGTTATAACTTCTATTGTTAAACTGATTATTCATAGTCTTGTGGGCAACTTACTAATATATAATGTTGTTGTTGTTATTGTTGTCTAATGTCACCTTAGTGTGAACAGACGTGAAATGTTGATTGATTGCTTTTACAGTGAAGATTGTCACAATTCATTCTTAGACTCTTACTGCGAAGATTGTCTAATGTCACCTTAGTGTGAACAGACGTGAAATGTTGATTGATTGCTTTTACAGTGAAGATTGTCACAATTCATTCTTAGACTCTTACTGCGAAGACTTTTAAAACTTATTCTTATGCTTTTACTTTGAAGACTATTACAATTTATTCTTAGACTTTTATTTTGAAGACTGTTACAGTTTATTCTTATGCTGTTACTGTGAAGACTGTTACAATTCATTCTTATGCTCTTATTGTGAAGACTGTTACAATTTATTCTTATGCTGTTACTGTGAAGACTGTTACAATCCATTCTTATGCTCTTATTGTGAAGACTGTTACAATTTATTCTTATGCTGTTACTGTGAAGACTGTTACAATCCATTCTTATGCTCTTATTGTGAAGACTGTTACAATTTATTCTTATGCTGTTACCGTGAAGACTGTTACAATCCATTCTTAGACTCTTACTGTTAAGACTATCACAATTTAGTGATGTCTTAAACATAAACATAATGCGTATGCATGAAGATAGCTTTGACAACTTGTATGCAAACACAGTCAAATTTTTCCCTTGGAGAACTCCTTTGGACTGTGCTAACTTCACTAGAGGAGGAAGGTCCACACACCTGCTGTTATGGGATGGCAGGAACAGAGATTCAGGGACAGAGATTCAGGGACAGTTTAGCGCATACACTGGAAGGACACAAATTGTATAAACTTAAAGGGAACCCAAAGTGAAAACACAAGTCAGCCCGAAAATGCAGAGAAAATGTGCAAATTGTCCTATTTTGCTGGCTTCATGTGGTTGCCCTTACCAATATTTATGCAGCTGAAGTGCTTTTTTCCCCCCCATTTTAAATTTCTGAATGCAGCCATATTGGTGTGCTCTTTACTAATGAAGAAGAGACAATGGTGGACTCACAAGGCAATGTACATTAAGAACTGCATTGCCTCATGAGTCACAGATTTGGTCAAAATGGCAGCACTCAGGGCCATGTTCTCACAAACCTTCAAATGTCTTTAAATGAGTGTTGTTTTTTTACTCCATTTCTACTGAGGGCCTGGGATGCTTCTTTGCTTTGGGTCCCCTTTAAGCCAGCAATACATACCTCCTTTCCTCCACGCTAGAGAACAAAATAGCACATACAGGACATAGCACATAAAACCATGACACTTACTGACTTCAACAAAGAACCCAGGTCATAGCACATAAAACCATGACACTTACTGACTTCACCAAAGAACCCAGGTCATAGCACATAAAATCACCATACTTAATTAATGACTTTGACAGAGAATGAAATCCAGGACATAGCACAAAAAATGACCACACTTCAAAGAACAAAATCCAGGACATGGTACATAAAATCAACACACTTACTGACTTAAACAGAGAACAAAATCCAGGATGCAGCACATAAAATCAACACATTTATGAACTTGACAGCGAACAAACCAACCAGAAACTGTGATTATTAGTTAAAAGAGTTACTTTCAACTGTTATTATTAGTTAAAAGAGTTACTTTCAACGGTGATCATTAGTTAAAAGAGTTACTTTCAACTGATCAATTGAAAAAGGAAAGCAAAGCAAGTTAGCTCACAAGCAGATTATTTCTTTGCATCAACGGCAAGCGTAGACAAAACAGTGCATGCAGTGCACATGTTTAACAGCTAATAATATCAAGCTGTGAATAAGAATCAAAACAAATCCTGGAAAAACAAATGATAACAGGGTTCCCATTATTGAGTGTTTTAAGGGGGTCTGAGGGGCTCCCTACCGCAGCTTTTAGAGGATCCCTGGGCAGTTTATCAGGGCCAAGTTCAACATGGAACAGCAGTTGAACGCACAAGGGTAACTACTACTAAGACTACTACCTTGGACACGTGTACCTTTTTATCATTGGCAGGAACTGCCGCAAGTACCATTTTTGTTGTGACAAAAATATTTTGTTATGACAAATGTAATTTTGTTGTGACAAAAGTTTTGTCACGGCAAGCATACTTTTGTTGCGGCAAAACATGTGTTTTGATGCGACAAACACCAGTGTCTTGTCACAACAAATATTTGTCGTGCCAAAAACGTGTTTGTCATGACAAAAGATTTGTCACGACAAGCACACTTTTGTCACGACAAAAGACATGTTTTGTTGTGCCAAACATGTTTGTCACGACAAACACAAAACTTTTGTCATGACAAAAGACATGTTTTGTTGCGCCAAACATGTTTGTCACGACAAACACAAAACTTTTGTCACGACAAAAGACATGTTTTGTTGCGCCAAACATGTTTGTCACGACAAACACAAAACTTTTGTCACGACAAAAGACATGTTTTGTTGCGCCAAACATGTTTGTCATGACAAACACAAAACTTTTGTCACGACAAAAGACATGTTTTGTTGTGCCAAACATGTTTGTCACGACAAACACAAAACTTTTGTCACGACAAAAGACATGTTTTGTTGTGCCAAACATGTTTGTCACGACACACACAAAACTTTTGTCACGACAAAAGACATGTTTTGTTGCGCCAAACATGTTTGTCACGACAAACACAAAACTTTTGTCATGACAAAATGAATACTTGTGGCAGCTCCCGTCAAGGATACCTTTTGTCCCTTCCTACAACTACGACTGTAAACAACTACAACTCTGCAAACATGTTTTTATCAGCATCCATCTGTCTGTATTAAAAAGATTTTTCAGTAGCAAAATAACAAAGCAAACTATGTGGCACTTTCCAGCGCAAGATGATGACAAAATATGTGTCTGAAGCAGATTAGAGCAAGTGCACTGAATCCGTGGAACAGATCGAAACAAAACTGAGAATGAAAGCGAAAAGCTTTTATCTTTTACAAATTGCAAATAGGGTAATATAAAAAGATCTAAGACTGATTCCATGATTAAATGTATGTGTTATGTCTAACTACCACACAAAATGTAAGTTGCCTTCCATCACCACTTTTGGTTTGTAACTTGGTATCAGACATGTGCTACCTGTAATTGTGTCTCACTTATATGAACTAATGTGTGTAATAGTCCTCTATTTCTCTGGAGGTTTGGGAGAACGTGTGCTTGTCAGTAATGGAGTTAGTGTAAAAGATTTGGTTCTGAGACATAGAAAATATAAAAATATTGCAAGCTCAGTGTCACAGACCTCAAAGGTTATTGTCAGTTAGGAATAGCAGGTCTGGACTTTATTTTTATTTATTTTTTAAATCAAGTAACCTGTTTTTTATTTGTTTTTTTAGTGTGTCCTCTGAGACCCTCAAGAGGTAAGTCTAATGTGTCCTTTTCAGTCCTGGCGCACAAGGGACACACATTTTGCATTAACGGGAACCCTGGATAAAGCGTTTGCAATATTCATGCAGTGCTACAGACTCCACAAAGCACACTCACCAGCAACAGACTAAAGCATTTACTGACACAGGTGTGAAACTAACTGCACACCATCAACAAACAAGGGAGATAATTAGCACTCGAAAGACGTCACAATGACATAATAACAAAGACCTGAGTCACCTGCACTCTCACCTGGCACACCCTTAAAAAAAAAAAAGGGCTGCTAAGAAGTGCACAACAGCAACAAGGAGAACAAATGCTAGGTGGTCTTACATTTAAAGCAGGAAAATATAACGTTCACTTAAATCATTATCTTAATTTCTCCTGTGACCTCATAAACGGGTCAAGGTCACTTGCACTCAGTTGCTGTCTGGAACACAGAGCTTTGGCCTGGAAGTACTGGGCAGTTCAGGCGGGGTTGTTAACTCCTTTGACTTTCACCTGGGATTGCTTCTGTCCCTTGGCCACTTTTACTTCTAGGTGTATACTTTCTTCACAATGGAAGGCAGTGACAGTGAATTTGCAAAGTTTACAGTGCCAACTTTAAAGGCATTTTTGAAGGCCGGCTGTCAGAGTGTCTCTGATAACAAGCAATAACTTGTTGCTTGTGCTACAGAAATCCCCAAGAGGCATTTACTCCACAAATTCATGATCTTCTGGTCCACCAAAAAATGACCAGAAGATACGATGACACTTTTTTTCCATCCTCCATCACCTTTCCCATGTAATTTTTGCAAACACAACAGTAGCAACATCGGTACTGCTTCGCAATTCTAGGTTAAACTTCCATTGTTATATACAGCGTAAACTAGTGCATACTCAGAAACTGGCCTGGAAGTGGCAGCTGTGACCTTTTGTGACTTCTTCCACAAAAGGTTATGAAGGGCATTCAATCGCGCAAAGCAGCTTCACTGAACTGTCCAATAGCAAACATAACATATAATGCATTTGGAGCAATAATGACATCAAACTTCCAATTCAAGTCTGATCCAGAATGCAGCTGTAAATGCAGTAGTCTGCACTAAGCTCAAGGTGAGCTGTCTGTGATGAATATTATTTGTGACAATCTGATTGGCAGGCTGCTTGGGTGATTGGCAGCTCAGAACCCTCTGTTAAGCCTGTTCTTAACTGGGCGAATGTTTCTTTGTGAACCTAGTTGGAAGTATTCGGCGAAGCTAGTTGGTTATTAATTGGGCCAACTTTTCTTCGCAAACCTAGTTGGAAGTATTCATCGAAGCTATCTTCTGGGTCCAAAAACCTTCGCTCAACATGTTCTGGGAACATTTGCCCTATTGGACGATCATTGCCTCTGATTGGCTGAGAGCAGAGCTCTCCTGTGAATGAAGAAAAAACAAAAATAAAAATGGATGACGGTGTCGCTAGGTTCTTCACTCGCTTCGGAGGGAATTTGTTTATTTGTTGACTTGTGGAAGGCGCAGCCTTGTCTTGGAGACCCAGAATGAGATAGTAGTTAGTTGAATTACCCTGTGAGGGATGATTAAAGTATACTGACTTGACTTTAGCCTACATTTTCGATCATGCTGTCGGCTGTGTGTCTGCTGCAAGTTCGGGCCGAAGCTTGCATCTTATTACAAGCCAGTTGAGAATGAAGTAAAGTTTGGACTGTCCGAACCATATTCGGCGAACTAAAAGTTCAATTAAGAAACGAATCATAGTTCGTCGAAGTGTCTGAAGTATGTTCAGGCAAACAAACATTCGCCCAGTTAAGAACGGGCTTTACACAGACCAATGTGATCTTTCGTGCATGTCAAATACAGAACACCACTCATCAAAATGGCATGCAAGGGCTACTTTCTAAGCTCGGTTAGAGGCTGTATATATAATACGTGATTAATGATCAAGATAGGCACCAGCTTCATGCTTAAGATTTAGAAACGCAGCTGTGAAATGCTTAATGTCATTGTCAAGTCTGCAAATTCCTTTGTTCCTTCCCCCAACTCACGTGATTTTAAACAGGTGCTCAAAGTCAAACCAGAACACCACACCAAAGGCCATCAGGTTGGAAATCTGGGCCAGAAGACTGAAAAGCAAACAATCAAGCAAGTGCAAGAATAACTGGAATTCAAATATCTGTTTATTAAAGACTGGTGTTGTTGTTTTAAATCCCCCTGAAAAAGGTTGATGTTATAAACATTAGTCATAAAAGTAAAAAAACAAAAAAACAGCAACCTGTCTATAGTGACTGATTAAAACCTTGTTACTGAAAATTTTCAAATTTGGAGAAAAACACAAAAATGTGTTTAAGAAATAATGAGCATTACCTGAACACAGTCAAGTTTTGACACGAGGATCTTTTCTGGGTCATGACCACTGTCAGAACTAATGTCTTGAGGGAAAAAATGGCATAAACAGCAGTTTTCCTTTAAAATAGGTCAGTTGTGGATTTAAAAAAAAACAAAAAAACTGATTGGCTCTTTGCTGACATGTTTGTCCTGAAATGAAAGCGAATGACATTTTAAACTCGTTTGTTTCACAATGTTCAGTATCATTCTTGCAAGCTCATCTACGAAAAGTCAGTTAACTCTCTGAGCATTACCCTAAATGGGAAATTAAAACTTATCCTGTAACTGTCGCCTGAACAGCAGTAGTTTCTTGTGCCACTGTGACAAAGGCTGAAAGTTTGGTAAGATGCAAGAAGTTTAGCACTGCAGACAAGCGTGTTCCAACAAAACCTTGGAACTCTGCATGCAACTCTGTTTTGATTCTTTGCAAATGCTTTACACAAAAACACCTAATTCATGTGCTAATCATCACTGAGCTTCCCTTAAATAGTGACCTCTGAGGTTTTCTGCATAATTCCTACTGGAATTTGTATGTAACTGTGTTGTCTATTGTCTAGAGTATTGCAGTCTTCAAAGAGGATGCATAAATAAATCAGGTTTTCAAAAATGCCCCCCCCCCCCCCCAATGAGATACAAGGTTTGAATTGGCCACCATCCATATATATATTAATAAACATGCACACATACACAACCACAGATAGATAACAAAAAAATGATTGTCAGTATACCACTCCTTGAATAACTGTTTGCTGTGTATTAAAACAAACACTGTTTTACAAGGTTGTGCCCATTCACCCAAAAAACAATCTGCCCTGGCCTCCATCCATAACCTTACACGGAAGTTAACTTGTACCCTGATCCCCTGCTTTAGGCCACAAACTCATACTGACCTTGACAAGGCCAGACTGCTAAGGTGCCGAAGAAGGGTCAACAAGAACAATGGGGGCAGCAGAATCAGCAACCACTCGCCGCTGAAAGACAAAAAAAGAAACTGTCAGAGGAACGACCAAAGTGGATTTGGGGGCAAGGGAAACAACTTTACTTAGAAAGCAGCTGAGTGAACTCACTGATCTTTCCCTTACAGCTATAAAGGGCAACTTTCTTCCTCTGGCCATGTATGGGGGCGGGGATAGCTCAGTGGTTAGAGCGCCGGACTTGTGATTGAAAGGTCACGGGTTCGAATCCCTGCTGGAACAGCGGGAGAATTTTCTTCTCCAGGGTCGACTTTCTGTGCTGACTCTTATTTCGGTATCCGTTCCACCCCCGTGCTACCGCAGTAGCACGTAAAAAATCCCGGTCATTCTGCCAAAAAGTGCAGGTGGCAAGTTACAGCTAAACACGCATACACCTTACGTATGTGGCTTTTATTGAACCGTGCTTCGGCATTGGTCACAACTTGTCCCTAATATGTCAAATGACATCTGAGGACATTAAGCATCAACTCATCATCATCAGCATCTGGCCATGTAAGCCGCTGCTTTTGACTATTGTCCTCTCTCTCCCTCCCTCTCTCTCCCTCCCTCTCTCTCCCTCCCTCCCTCTCCCTCCCTCTCTCTCCCTCCCTCTCTCTCCCTCCCTCCCTCTCTCTCCCTCCCTCCCTCTCTCTCCCTCCCTCTCCCTCCCTCTCTCTCCCTCTCTCTCCCTCCCTCTCTCTCTGTGTATCTCTTTCTGCTCCAGCATCAGTTACAGAAGATATGATGTGGATGCCTTTTTCTAAAATATCCTGATGAAGTAATAATTTGCCCTCTGTAAACCTAAACAAAGCCACACACTCACACAAAACAAAAGAAGAAGAAAAGAAGCCAAGCTTCATGGTATCTTCATCTCTCTCTCTCTCTCTCAAGCTTCGTGGTATTTTCATCTATCTCTCTTTCACTCTCTCTACATGTATTTATCTTCCTGCCTCTTTCCTTCTCTCTCTCCCACTCTCCCTCTTAAAATAAAAAAATAAAAAAATCCCCTCTCTTCATCATTACATGTCCATGTGCAGTTGACAGGAAATTCAAACCCAATTAATAATTTTCCCCCTCTCCCCCTCCCTCATCCTCTGCTGCCCCCCTCTCCCCCTTCACCCTCCCTTCATCATGAGATGATCCCATGCACCAGCAGGATATTGAAACACAATTACTGCCAGCAACCAAATCCCTCATACCCCCGCTTCTTCACCCCCTTCCTTCCTTCCCTTCTTCTCTCCATCTCTCACATAACTATGTATGCGTGGAGTACCTATGGTGGATGAGAGGTCGGTGCACTAATTCTGTTCCTAAAATCTCACCACAGGTACACAATGTTTGCTCTCCTCCTGTTTTATCATTCACAATATATTTATGTTTACTCTCTTCCTGTTTTATCAAATGTTTACTCTCCTCCTATTTTATCATTCACAATATATTTATGTTTACTCTCTTCCTGTTTTATCATTCAAACTTAGAAGTATACATGCCTCAAAATGTTCAACTTACATTTCCACGCCTCTGATGTAGTCTGAGAGATTCTCGGAGATGAAAATAATGTAAGCGCAACAAAAACCTGGAAAAGATCACAAATAAAGAACTGAATGTATCAAATATTTGACGCCTGTCTTTCATTCATAACAAAAGCACCTGGGAAAGAAACAGAATGACCAAGTTCTGCTTCATGGACATGCTGAAAATGCAGCTGAGTACTTGAAGAAACAACAAGCCTTTTCAAAATGTGTTCCGGCCAATGAGTAGAAGAGATCAAAATAAAAACTTCAAATTAAGGATTTTGCATTAACCCCTTCACTGCCCCAGCCTGTAAAATTTCTGGGCTGAAAGATGCAAACAGTGTATTTTCTGGTCCTGTAACAATCTACTTTCATTGTTATGCACTTTAAGGAAAATGCTTTCACATGCCAGTGCGAAAAAGAAGACAAAAAAGTTTAAGGGTTTGAGATTTTGCACTTTTATTGGTCATTTTTAACTGACATCATGACAGTGAATGGGTTAAGATGCTCAGTGGATTATGAATCAGATTTAGACACTTGGATCTGTAAAAGAGGTGATTTGTCAAGTCTACTAATGATGCAGATGTAGGTTGTTCAATGTTATGAGGCAAAAACAAACAAACAAACAAACAAAACCAGATGTCTTTCAATATGAAGTCAGTCAGGCATCCCATAACAATATCCTGAATTTTAGGGTTTTATTTAGACTGCCTACCCTTTGGACAAAGTTTTAAACATGTTATAAAAAGGCCAAGTTTCCTTTAGGAGAAATACATGATGATTGACGGATGCAAATGCCAGAGGTATGACATGACAGTACAGTCTAACAGTTCAAATAGGTTAAAGCAGACCAGTCCATACTTGTAAACACATTTGCATCATATAAACATGCACCCACACATGCACATGCACACATGTGTGCATGCACACACACACACATGCATGCACACTCACACACACACACACACACACACACACACACACACACACACACACACACACACACACACACACACAGTTGCTCAATGACCCCAAAACCAAAACAATGAGAACATTTCCATTCTAACCCTCTTGCCATGTGCAGACAATCTTTTGCCAGCAGAAATCACTATGTAACTATGTAAGTCACTATGTAAGTCCCATTATGAGTCGCCACTGGGACAATAAAACAAAAACAAGAACAACTGTAAAACAGTTTCTAAAAACCACTGACAAATTTATACCAACATATTGCAAGAAAAAAGAAAAGAAAAGAAGAACAAAAATGGAGGAATGAGGCAAAACAGGGTGCAGTTGTTGTAGAGTGTAACAAAACACACTAATTAGGATACAGCTTGGGTGTGATGAGAAATCGCTAAATCGGTGACCATAAACAGGGAAAAGAAGCAACAAATTGCCACAATAAAACGAGGACTTGAATGAGCCTGGCACCTGCTGTCACCTTACAGCAGCTTGATCAGGGTTTGTTCTCAAACTGATGGGATGCAGCTGCTGCAGATAGCTTGTCTGCCTCTGATCTAGTAACTAAGCAAGTGGGTTTTAATGCCTCGGCAACCTTGAAGGTCATATCTGGGTGAAGCCTCTGGTGAAATATTTGATGATGAGACCAAAACCACACAGACGCTGCTACAGTGAAACCTATTCAAATCTGAATGACTTGTTCAGTTCTCAGCTCGGCTCAAAACAATGTCTACACACTCAGGAAAGCCCACATGTGCTCAGCTGTGTCTGTCTCTCTAATTTCCAAATTTCCCTAACTGTGTCTGGATTTGTGTGTGTTTTTGGATAATAAATCAGTTATATATTCTTTAAGTCCATGGACACAAACATCCATGTGAAGACAAAAGGTACACTACGTATACATTGTCTAAATGTATAGCTCATGAAAATTAATATAATAAAATCACCATGCATAGTCCTTTGCATCAACTATAAAATACTTATTCTACAATGGTTAGAATCAGTTACCTCTTCAATTCCTTTGCTTGTCTTTTTATTAGCTGCAAAATAATTTATTTTATGATGCTTAGAACTACCTACTTATTCAGTTTTATTATAAAGGTGAATGGTGTTCAACATTTATGCCTAATACTCAAATTGTAAAGTTTTGAGTAAAGTAACTGTTGAGGGTTGGTTCCTTATCTGGACATTTGGATCTGGAATGCAGAATCTGGGAGTCAAAAGTAAGAATCAGCACAATGGAAATTCTATGACTGTGGATTTAACATTTCTGTGGTGTCTGGAAACTGCAGTTTCTGGACTGTCAGTGTCTGAATAAGAGAGGTTCCACTGTACATACCTGTTTGTGAGATGACAATAGCTATATCCACCAGCACCCTGCCTGTGTGTCCAAGTGCATGATATCCTGTGCACAAAATCAGCCACTCATAATAACACAGAAACACACAAACAAAATGCATGAAATTACAATGTTGATGTTCTTACAAAACAAACGTTGAAACTCCAATTCACACAGCCTTTGTTAAACCATCTGTTTCTCAACAGTTCTGTTCAATATTCTTTACAATGTACAGTGCTAGGACCAGATGTTCAGGCAAATGTTATTGATTACTGTTGGCTTTTCTTCACAGCATCTCCCTTTTCTTTTTTAAACTGTACACAGATATTCAATATTTTGGTTAGATGTACTTCAGTCACCTACATATCTAATGATCAGTGTGTCAGTCAAACACATGCAAATATATGCACTTTAAATTCAGATGCAATCTTATTTAGCAAATGAACCGCCCTAAATGAGCTACTTCAATTCACTTCTAAATGGGAATATTAAAAATTAAGTGTCTGCATCAAGCTGCAGATATATATTATATATATAAAAACAGAAAGAGGGGAAAAGAGACAGAAAATGTATGAAAAATGTATGACAATCACAACAACAAACAAACAAAAACTGCATGAGTGAAACCAGTTCATGATTGTGCTTACCTACATCCCCATACGTCAGATCCTTCGCCTGAAATGAAATTTACGCTTAATTAGTGTTGTTATTAGTTATTTTTCTTGGTTTATTTTCCTTTCGTAGGGGATTAAACTGTCCATCACATTTGCATGCATGCGTACTTCCATACTTAAATCATATAACAAGTAGTTATAAGAGAAGAAAATAAGAAGTACAGACCCTCCAAAGCAGCAAAAGCAACAAAAATCAAAACAGCAACATTCCATTCATTTCATACAATGCAGACTGTGGCGTTCCTTAAGTGTATTTCCCCTTTCATAATATAGTCTGCCCGCACAACTTTTGAAATTATGTAAACTGTCCACACAACTCTTTAATGATAGAAACTGCCTGCACAATTCTTTAATGATATAAACTGCCCACACAACTCTTTAATGATATAAACTGCTTGCACAACTCTTTGATGATGTAAACTGCCTGCACAACTCTTTAATGATAGAAACTGCCTGCACAATTCTTTAATGATATAAACTGCCCACACAACTCTTTAATGATATAAACTGCTTGCACAACTCTTTGATGATGTAAACTGCCTGCACAACTCTTTAATGATATAAACTGCCTGCACACTCTTTAGTTTAATAATATAAACTGCCTGCACAACTCCTTAATGATATAAACTGCCTGCACAACTCTTTAGTTTAATAATATAAACTGCCTGCACAACTCCTTAATGATATAAACTGCCTGCACAACTCTTTAATGATATAAACTGCCTGCACAACTCCTTAATGATATAAACTGCCTGCACAACTCCTTAATGATATAAACCTGCCTCCACAACTCTTTAATGAAATAAACTGCCCGCACAACTCTTTAATGATATAAACTGCCTGCACAACTCTTTAATGAAATAAACGGCCCACACAACTCTTTGATGATATAAACTGCCTGCACAACTCTTTAATGATATAAACTGCCTGCACAACTCTTTAATGAAATAAACGGCCCACACAACTCTTTGATGATATAAACTGCCTGCACAACTCTTTAATTAAATAAACTGCCCACACAACTCTTTAATGAAATAAACTGCCTGCACAACTCTTTAATGATATAAACTGCCTGCACAACTCTTTGATGATATAAACTGCCGGCACAACTCTTTGATGATATAAACTGCCGGCACAACTCTTTGATGATATAAACTGCCCGCACAACTCTTTAATGATATAAACTGCCTGCACAACTCTTTGATGATATAAACTGCCCGCACAACTCTTTAATGATATAAACTGCCTGCACAACTCTTTGATGATATAAACTGCCCGCACAACTTACTGGGCCTGCTGGAGGTTCCTTCACTCTGATCATGAGGTCACCTTCTTCTTCCAGAAAGTTTTGACTGGACAGCTCAGAAGGAATGAAGCCATCACTCTCTTCCATGCCAGTGGTAAGGCGCATGCCTTCGGGGATCCCCATCACTTTTCGGCCCAGTATTTTATATTTACAATCGATGATCAGCAGCATGGCTTTGGCGCTGAGAAAGTCACATCAAAGTAGACATGTAATTACAGATCACTTCCACAGCATCACCAGCTACACAACACTGAAAAGGTCACATCAAAGTAGACACATAATTACAGATCACTTTCACAGCATCACAAGCTAAACAACATTGAAAAGGTCACACCAAACAGTGCACGTATAATACAATATCACCAGCTAAACAATACTGGCTATTTGTTTGCATTTGTGAAAAGAAGGATTTATTCAACTACCAAGTAATGATACAAATTTACAAGACACAGTTAATGAGACCTTGTGCTAGCTTGAGGCATTTATATAATAATTATATATCTGGTATGTTCATTTACTTACATATTATTATATATGCTAAGAAAACAAAACACAGCAGATGCATATATATATATATATATACAACATCTGAACAGCAGATTCATATATATATACTATATATACAACATCTGAACAATCCAAACAAATTGTATGAATAATAATGATAAAAACCAAAACCAACCAACCAAACAACAAACGAAAACAAAGCAAAAAACAACACACACACACACACACAATCACACACACACACACACACACACACACACACACACACACACACACACACACACCAGAAAACAAAAATATTCCCCCTTGTCTAAAAGGCTCAGTGCTTTCACACAAAAGGCTGTGACGGATTTTCCTCTGTCTTTATCTCTGCCCATCACTGTGATGGATAACATTAACACTGACAGCTAGTGGGGCCACTGCTTTGTACTGTTCAAAGTATTTAATTGGGGAGGTGGGGGGGGGGGGGGGGGGGAGGAGAGAGTTCTGTAAATTTGCTATAAAACCAACAGAGCATTTCGAAGTACCCATTGAAAAAACATTTTGCTAAGTTCCCATTAAAAACATGTTTTGAGACAGCTGGCCCATTTAACAAACATTATCTAAACAAGCATTATCAGCTTCAAACAAAACTCTGAACATGCCTTAATATTCCTCAATAATGACTAATGAATAAAACAAGTTTAACACAAGAATTCTTCACAAACTCAAAATATAAAAAAAATTATGAGAATAAAACAAAATTTAAACCAGTCACTCACACATGATACTGAAATTGATGTAAATGATGCCTCACTGATGAAAAAGTAGTCAGGTAAATAAGTTACGATATAAAAATACAAATAACATATTATTTAAAATCCAAACATTTCAGTTTACACTATCAGTATCACTGTATCAGGTATCATCATAAATAGTAATATTGATCTAAATCATCAAATCAATAAATGTACACTAACATACATGATGTAAAAAGCCATTGTTTACAGATCCATTTGTCAAACTTGTCATATGATTGTCAAACTGTATGAATCACTGCAAATACAAAAAAAAAATTGTTTTTACTTTACCATAAAATTGTGGAGTCCATGATAGACTGCTTTGCTTGTCATTTGACAATGGCAGGTATGTACATTTTAAAATGATTTTATGTCTAAATGTATATATGTACTATAATAAGCGCACACATATTATATACTGTGTGCAAGGACTTCAGACTAACGATTTGCATAAAAAAGACCAATATCATAAGCCAAGATGCTGAAAACCTGCCAACCATCACCATAAATAACTATCAGCTGGATGTGGTCAAGGAGCTCACATAATATATATATATATATCTTGGCTCAACAGGGACCAACATGCTCTCCATGCACTCTGAAATCAGCAGACAGATTGGCTGAGCTACATCAGTGCTTGTCAATGCTACATCAATGCAGGTGTGGGACAACGACAAACTGACCCTGAACACTAAGAGTAAGATGACAGTCTACAGAGCCTGTGTCCTCAGTGCCCTCTTATATATATGTCAGCAGGTCATGGACTCTGTACTCGAGGCAGGAAAGGAGGCTCAACACTTTCCACATGCACAACCTGAGACGGATACTGGGCATCAAATGGTCGGACCACATTTTTTAACAAACAGTGAGGTCCTCAGATGTGCTGCCACACCCAGCATCTACACTCTGCTAAGACAACATCACCATCATTGGCTAGGACATGTCCACAGGATGCAGGACAGTAGGATCCACAAGGACCTGCTGTATGGCAAGCTCGCAACAGGCAAGAGAACTGAGGGCTGCCCCCAACTCCGATTCAAAGATGTAAAACTAAAAGAGACATGAACTGATGAAGGCCCTTGACATGGATGCCGATGGATGGGAAGACCTTGCCCAGGATTGTTCCCGCTGGAGATGGGAACTAATCACAACCTGGGCCATGGGGAAGAGACACTACAGCTTGCGTCAGATAAACTAAGAGAAAGACGCAAGTACAGCCAACAAGCTCCACCTGTAGACACCACTTTCAAGTGCAGCCACTGTGGCAGGGACTGTCACTCCCAGTCCCACACTGGCCTGCACAGCCACAACAGGCGCTGCTCCAGTGCCAACTGATCATGATTTTTCCAAGGCACAGATCCATGGCCACTTGCGACCGATGGATGCCACAGATTATATTTAAATGATGTATGTGCATCACTGCATGCTCTCTCTCTCTCTCTCTCTCTCTCTCTCTCTCTCACACACACACACTCACAATCACAGAATCATTTCCTGTTATTATATTAAACAATAACACTTACCTGATAACAGAAACAAATATCATGGTGAGAATCCCTTCCAGAATACCAGCCTGAAAATGAAACAAAGCAGCATATATTCATAATAATTATCACTCATTATCTTTTGACTCCCTCTCTCTCTTCTTCTTCTTCTTTTTTTCTATTCCCATAATTGAAAGTACTGAGCTTACCATTAATTTGTTCGGGTAGTTTTTCTGAGCCAATGCTTGTGTTAACAGTTGGTCTGTTTCACTTTACAAGAAACTCTTAAGATGTTTGTGTAACTATAAGTGCACTGACATTAACTTGAAGATGCCAACAATAGCCAGGGTATTAAAAAAAACCCTGAGGACATTACAACAACAACACACACAAGACATTTTATAAATTAATAAATTTATTAAATCAGATCATTAACTTCTGCTTCTTTCCCATGACCATCCCACTCTGGAACACCTTGCCAACATCAGAGCTGTCAGTGGGTGTTAAAAATTAAGGGACTGACAGTCAGACGTGGGAGGCAAACAGCTGCATGGTCATGGATTGAGAAGGGCAGTGCACACTGCTGCACCACCATAATCTGAATGATTGTGTCTGTACGCCCCACCCCACCCCACCCCCCAGTACAGCATAATGTCAAAGCAGTTGGCGCTTTGATCAAGGATGTTAGATGAAGGTATCAAAGAAGAGAATGAAGAAAAAAGAAAGGAAAAAAGGACTGTTTAGTGTCATCATTTTTTTTATTTTTTTCATTAATAATTTTTTTTTTAGAAAAAATAGTGGTAGTGCTGAAAATGTGAGATAACTTCAAAGCCTTTAAAAAAGCTCACTGTATATGTCTGCTTGGCCGTGGGCGTAAGCTGTCTACAATGCTGATCAATACATAGCCATGCTTACCTCTTTGAACGCATAGGGGAGACCCAGAACACCAGCTCCGATGAAAGCAATGAAAATATTAGCAAAGATTTTGACTGGGTGGCTTGTGCCTGGACCCGTTGACGCTGATCCACCCGCCATGATCGGCGTGGAAACGGATTAATTTACTGACGGACAGCACTCCCTAAGTCATCTCCCTAGTTTCCCCGTTCTATCACAGTAGTTTGGTGATCATTTCAAAAGTTCGTAGTACAACTCGCGTACGTGGAAGACCCCCACCGGGGACAGGGGAATAAATCACCAGAATGTTTGGAATGCTCTCCCCTTAATATATGGTTCGCGCTTACCGTCTAAATTCAAGTTTTCCATTAATCAGCTCGACCCGTCGCAGAAGGGCTCTCAACGCCAAATTCCTTGCGTTGCTTTACGACATCCTTCTTGTTCCAGTATTTAAGCGCTAATTTAGTTGATTTGAACGTTAATGACCAATCTTTGGTAATCAAGTTATTTTCGAAGTGTCCCAATTCCCGGGTGTATCCGGCCCGGCACAGTTGAGTTGCGTCTTCTGTTTGGAATGCTGTTCAGCCTCAGGAACCAATGTTTTTCCCCATTTCAGACTGACTTTGTAGAACCATTCAGTTTATCCTCCCCTCCACCTCCCACCATTGTATCGAGTCCTTCAAAAATCCACCATTTGGCATTAACCTGAAGGGACTGAGGTGGGGGGAGGGGGGGCCGTGTGGGAGTTACCAGTCACAGCCGCCATGAAATGAAAAAGGAGCGATCTTGTGTGCGTGTGTTTTTGCCATGCTTTGTATGAAAATGTCTGTTAATTTTCAGTGTATGTTTTTGTACGCTTGCATACCACTGATTTGTATAATTATGGGTATTCATTCCGCATTGTATGTTTTTCTTCATGTGTCAGGGACAAGCAGGCATATCGGTGTTGAAAACGTTCCGCGGAGAACAGTCATTCTCTCAGCACGACGCCAAGAAGTGGGTCGGGGGAGATAACTGTTGACATTTTGTAGTACGAGTCTTAATTGCAGAATTACTCCCCTTAATCCAGTTGGCGCTCAGCCCGGAGTTGCGATTCACAATTCATGAATTTTTCCAACGTATATCATTTAATAAAGAACTGCCTTGAACAATGGCACATGGGCGAGTCTTTGCTGGTGATCTTCTGTGGAAATAGTCGAACGAGAAAGCGTAAAACAGCTCATTTGTTGTAGCTGTAGTAGAGTTCTCCACTGAGCCGCCGAAGACTGGGCGTCACTGACCGGTACAGATAGGCCGCCTATATTAGTACCGCCAGCAATAGAAATAAGCGATACAATTGTGCATTCAGTGACAGATGCGTTCCGTAGGGTGAGGGGATTACATGTGCTGCCGTAATTCTCTGTTGTTGGCTTTCGTTCTTCTTTCTTTCGTTCTTTCTCTCAGTCTCTCTCAGTGTTAACCGTTATTATTGCCTTGATTTCATTACCTCACTCAGTTCTTTCAGTTATGACTAACTGTTGGTTAAAACACGCGGCGGTTCGCACGCATGCACGAACGCAAGCAGGCAGCATGCACGCACGCACGCACCACCCACTACACACACACACACACACACACACACACACACACACACACACACACACACACACACACACACACACACACACACACACACACACACACACACAACTTCACACACACACACACACACACACACACACACACACACACACACACACACACGCACGCACGCACGCACGCACACACACACACACACCGTGACACAGGAAATGACACTCTAAAACAATGATTAATCCGCCTCTTTTATACATTGATACGTTGAAATTAAATTTAATTTTACATGTTACATTGATGATATGTTTCAAAGCAAATTTCCTTTTACAGAAAAGAGCAAATTTCCTTTTACAGAACAATAAAGTATTATCTTAGTATGAGACTAATCTATAGAACACAACACGGAGACATTTTCTGTTATCCAAACTGCGTTGAAAACACAGCCTCAGCACATAACTAGAGTCTGTGTAAAGTGATAGAAGAAAAGAGACACAAAGTCTAGACCAGAGTCCAGGCGAGATCAAGAGGAGGGAGGTGAGCTGGACTCTCACGAAGAAGCTAGTCCAGACTGAAGAGATCAAGAGCAGGGAGGTGGAGCTGGGCTGGAGAGTTGGACTTTTTTTGCTTCATTTATTTCCCAGTGGCGGAGCTACGGACATTGTCTTTGTGACTCTGTTCTGCATAGCAGTTGGGACAGCAATCGCGTGGTGCGGTGGTCGCTGCGCAATGCCGGACGGACACTGGCTTAACATTTTGTTGTTCTGGCGGCGGTCCACGGCAGCCTTGTCTTCCGCGTTGGCGTCTGTTCCGAGGTTTCACTCTTCTGTGCTCCTTTTCCCACTCATCCCCGTCCCTAATAGGCCTTCTCGCCTCCGTCGACGTTAAGCAGCAAAGTCTCTCTCAAAGTCCATAGAGAAGACGATGTCGGCTGCGTTCAAATGAACAATAGCGGTGGACATATTTTCTGTTATTCGAACTGCGTTGGAACACAGCCTCAGCACACAGCAATTCATTAAGAGTCTATCTATCCAAAACGATAGAAAAGAGAGACGCACGCAAAGTCCAGACAGAAGACGACATAGGCTGCGTTCAAGTGAAAAATAGCGGTGGAGACATTTTCTTTCATCCGAAATGCGTTAAAAACAAAGCCTCAGCACATAACAAGAGTCTATCTATCTATGTATCTATGTATCTATGTATCTATGTATCTATCTACAGCGATAGAAGAAGAGAGACACGAAGTCCATCTCTCTCTCTCTCTTTCTCTCTGTCTCTCTCTGTCTCTCTGTCTCTGTCTGTCTGTCTGTCTGTCTCTCTCTATCTACCGCGATAGAAGAAGAGAGACATGAAGTCCATCTCTCTCTCTCTCTTTCTCTCTCTCTGTCTCTCTGTCTCTGTCTCTCTCTCTCTCTTTCTCTCTCTCTGTCTCTGTCTCTGTCTCCCTCTCTCTCTCTCTCTCTCTCTCTCTCTCTCTCTATCTACAGCGATAGAAGAAGAGAGACGCGAAGTCCATCTCAGTCTCTCTCTTTCTCTCTCTCTGTCTCTCTCTGTCCCTCTGTCTCTGTCTCCCTCTCTCTCTATCTCTACAGCGATAGAAGAAGAGAGACATGAAGTCTATCTATCTATCTGTCTGTCTGTCTGTCTGTCTGTCTACAGCGATAGAAGAAGAGAGACATGAAGTCTATCTATCTATCTATCTATCTGTCTGTCTGTCTGTCTGTCTACAGCGATAGAAGCAGAGAGGCGCGAAGTCCAGACAGAAGACGAAGCTGGCAACCACAAGCAACATCGCCAAGCCGAAACAACCCACCGCCGTCGAGGACGTCCGTCCGTCGCTGACGCTCATCCTCTGCCGCCGACCTCTTCCCAGTTGCCGAGGGTCCAGCTGCAGAGCCGAGCGGAGCTGTCGGGTCGCTCCGCTCGCCGTTACTTTGTCCACCCGTTGCTGCGCCGCATCCTCGTCCGCTTTTTTTCGCTGTACGCATCTGCATGCTGGCGGCACGCGACGACTCCGTGCTTGCTTTGGACTCAACGGCTTCTGGGGCAGTGATGTCGCGTTTGCTGTGGTATTCTCGCGGCGGAGTGTAGGCGCGGTGGTAGGTTTTGTGGTGGTGGTGGTGGTGGTGGTGGTGGTGGTGGTGGTAGATGTTTCCGACTTGTGGGTTACTGTAGGTGGGAGTGCTGATGCCTCTGCTGTCGCATTCCAGCGGAATGTGGGCGTAGTTGTAGGTGCTGGGTTGTTGTTGTTGTTGTTGTTGGTGGTGGTAGATGTTTCCGACTTGTGGGTTACTGTAGGTGGGACTGCTGACGCCTCTGCTGTCGCATTCCAGCGGAATGTGGGCGTAGTAGCAGGTGTTGGGCTGGTCGTGGTGGTGATGGTGGAGGTGGAGGTTGTGGTGGTAGGTGCCTCAGACTTGTTACTATCAGACTTGTTACTAGGTGGGAGTGCTGACGCCTCTGAAGTCGCATTTCCGCTGAGTGTAGGCGTGGTAATAGATGTTTGGTTGGTCGTGGTAGTGGTAGATGCCGCAGACCCGTGGGCTTCTGTGGCTGGCAGTGATGTCGCCCCTGCCGTCGAATTCCCGCGAAGCGGGGGGCATAGCAGGTGTTGAGCTGGTCGCGGTGGAGGTGGTCGTCGTCCTACCTGCGTACTCGGGGGTTACTGTGGCTGTGAGTGCCAAAGCCTCTGTGGTGGTGGTGGTGGGTGGTGGTGGTGGTGGTGGTGGTGGTGGTGGTGGTGGCAGATGCTTCCGACTTGTGGGTTACTGTAGGTGGGAGTGCCGACGTCTCTGCCGTCGCTTCTCCGGAGAGTGTGGAGATAGCAGGTGTTGGGATGGTCGTGGTGGTGGCGGTGGTCGTAGCTGCGAAAAGGTTCACTCTAGGTCCCCAACCCAACGGCTGTGCAGACGTTTGCACTCTACTGCCATCGATCACATGACCAGTGCACGCGCTCGAACACGTGATATGCAGATGTACTAGTTGGCGAGCCAGGTGCAGGCTAAGAACCACAACGCGATGAGCTTCGTAGCTGACTTCACTGCTGAAAATTGATGTGTTTCTGTTCCAAGCTGACTTTGCCAACGTGACACCATTGATGGTGACGTTACTGCTGTCTGGATCGCTGACAGCAAGTGTCAACGTGTTAAACGTGTCCATTTTATTCTGAAACAAAAAAATATGAACCAAACCATTATTCAAATTTCTGTTCAAAGCGTCCAGTCACACACACACACACACACACACACACACACACACACACACAGAGACACACACACACACACACACACACACACACA
>OY757549.1:13962719-13993684 GCA_963584105.1 Alviniconcha strummeri
GAGCATCTGTCTGGAAACCAGGCAGCAGCCCACAAGGCAGCCAACTACCTTCACTAGCACTGTAATGCCGTAAGCTTCCTTACTTGGGGTTCTAACTGCAGTTCAGGCTAATTGTAACAGCAAAGACTAGAAAGTGAAGAGGTGAAGAGCTGTAAATAAGAAGATGATTGGTCCGCCGAGAATTCGATCACGTGGCACTGTGAAGGCGCAAGTCTCCATTCCGAGGCGTTGACATCTCCATTTCGCTCGACACTGTCGTCTGGGGCTTGGGTGCCCCCCCCCCTCCCCCCAGCCCCCCCCCCCCCCCCCCCCCCCCCCGCTCCTCCAACCCCGCTCTCTTCCGAGGCGGAGATTAGCTCTGTGCATCGTGCTAGTCCCTGTCTCGCTAAGCTATACAGGCGGGTGCCGGTCCAGGCGAGATGAGAGCTTAAGCGTCAGTGAAGGCTATCAAAGTGCGGGACGTTTGTTGTCGTTGCTCACTGAAACGCGTGCAAGCACGATTAATTCTAATGCAGTTACGTGGCGTCCTTTCCGAGTCAGCTTCCGTGATTCTGTTGTATGGCGTCCTACTGGCCTCAGAATCGCATATCTGCAAAATAATACCACAGATGTGATCTTGTAATGACCACTGCATAATTAGTGTTAATCACTCGCACATCATTGTAATGATGCTCTTTTGGTGCGTTTGTCAGCTGGTGAGAACTTCTTTACTTTATATAGTGGTGATCAGCAAGTATGTGATGATGACCAGTAAAGCATGTAGCGTTTAATTACAATGACGTCATTACAATTACAATTACATCATTTTCACCAAAGTAAGCCAGTGGAACCGAGCGCCAAAATATAAAGAATAATGATAACAATTAACATTAATGATACTAATAGTCATAATAATAAAGGGCATTTAGCGCTCCTAACCTAACTCGTGATGGCCCTAACAATTTGTCACTCAGTTTCGCACACACACACACACACCCCACACCACACCACACCACACCACACCACACTTAAGGAAAAAGGAGCTGAAGAATGGTTTGTCAAAAGAGAAAGGTTTTCAAGGAAGATTTGAAAGAACTGACCGAATTAGCGTGACGGACAGAAACAGGGAGCTGGTTCCAAGTAGCTGGAATCCGGTAACGAAAGAAAGAGCGCTGACCACTGGACTTAGTACGGAACGCTGGCATTCGGAACACTCTGGTGTCTGCAGAAGAGCGGAGCTGTCGGGAAGGTGTGTAAAGGTGAGGAAGCTCTGAAAAGTATAGAGGGGCCTGATCAGAGATGATTTTAAAGCAAGGCAACGACAGTTTGTCTCTGCAATAATGAGGTGATATTTTCAGCGACATGACGTGCTTTTGACACTGTAAGGTCTGGGCTGTTAACTTCGCAGGTAAAAAAACGACGTCGTTTCAAAGATTTAGTGGTCAATGCAGTCAAGTAGTGATCGTGGACATGCGTACTATTAACAGTGTAATGATCGGAAGATCGATATTTACCATGATGTGGACATATTTCCAACGATGAGGACATTACTATTTACAGTGATGTGGACATATTTACAGTGATGTACTTTTAACGCTAGAAAGACCGGAAGATCGATATTTACAGTGATGTGAACATATTTCCACCAATGACGACATCATTGTTTATGATGTGGGCATATTTACCATGATGCACTTTTGGCGCTAGAACGATTGGAGGATCGGTATTTACAACGGTATGGACATATTTCCAATCATGAGGACATAGTGACATGATGTGGACACACTGACAGTGATGTGAAAATATTGGCAATGATGTGCTTTTGACTTTAGAAGGTCGCCATACTGTTGGCAGGGCGCTTGACGACAAAACCGTGGAGAGGGCGGGGAGGGGACCAGCTTGGTGGGGATGGTTTTTCCTCAGGCAAGATGAGGTGCTTGAAGTCAACAGTGGTGATCTTTCAACACCTGGGTTGAGGGCATCACGCGCAGCGACCTATTGTCATCACTTCGCACTGGGGAAAACTAGTTAAGCTGTAACGCACAATTCCCATTCTTCTTCAATGTTGCTTTAGGTCTACAGAGATCAGGAGCGGTGTGAAACTCGAGGTGGCCGTTCTGGGCTCCCCGTACCTAACAGTCATTAAGGTCTTTGTGGACGTAAAGCGACATGGGGGCGGGGATAGCTCAGTGGTTAGAGCGCCGGACTCGTGATTGAAAGGTCGCGGGTTCGAATCCCTGCTGAAACGGCGGGAGAATTTTCTTCTCCAGGGTCGACTTTCTGTGACTCTTATTTCGGTATCCGTTCCACCCCCCGTGTTACCGCAGTAGCACGTAAAAAATCCCGGTCATTCTGCCAAAAGTGCAGATGGCAGGTTACAGCTAAACACGCATACACCTTACGTATGTGGATTTTATTGAACCGTGCTTCGGCATTGGTCACAACTTGTCCCTAATATGTCAAATGACATCTGAGGACATTAAGCATCAACTCATCGTAAAGCGACACTGAACTTCGGCCACACAGACAGTAGAGACCGTAAGGTACGGGAAGCCCAAGACGTCCACCTCGACTTCCACACAGCTCCTGAACTCTAAAACACGCAATCTCCTTCTTCTTCCTCTTCAAATCTTGCTTCATGTCCAGAGTCCATACGGACTGTTAGAGACGGGAACCCAGGAAGTCCACCTCGACTTTCACACAGCTCCTGAACTCTAAAACACGCAATCTCCTTCTTCTTCCTCTTCAAATCTTGCTTCATGTCCAGAGTCCATACGGACTGTTAGAGACGGGAACCCAGGAAGTCCACCTCGACTTTCACACAGCTTCTGAGCTCTGAGAAACGCACACATTTCTTTCTTTCATGATGCTTTACGTCCACAATTTGCTGTCAAAGATTTTTTAAAGGGCTGCTGAAAAGCGGGCAGAAAAGACAGCCTATTTCCTAACTTACAGACATTCGTTCCCACTGGCTATCGCTGCCACGATTCCGAGAGCTGCTGTGTAATTATTTGAAGAACAGTACTGAATGTGTGTGTGTGTGTGTGTGTGTGTGTGTGTGTGTGTGTGTGTGTGTGTGTGTGTGTGTGTGTGTGTGTGGATATGCGTGCGTGTATGTGTGTGTGCGTGTGTATACGTGCGTGCGCGCGTATGTGTGTGTATGAGCGTGTGTGTGTTTTGTGTGCTCGTGCGTGCGTGTGTGTACTGTAATGTTATGTGTGTACTGTAATGTTATTGTAATATTACACACACACACACACACACACACACACACACACACACACACACACAGAGAAATGAAGAGTTTGGAGGACAACAGTGTTTGAACAACAAAGGGTCAAGTCAGACCGGAGCTGTCAAGGCGTTTGGGGTTCCCACGCAATCGCGGGGCTTATCAGAAGTGGGCGTGTCAACCCGGTACAGGCAGGCCAGCGTGTCACGTGCCGGCGGCTCGAGAAGCTCTCGCGCGGTTTATTGCGCCCCCTATAAACCTGTCATGTTCGACAACCACCCCACTGGTACTTGTAGCCCCCTCGCCCCCCCCCCCCCCCCCCCCCCAAACACACGCACACACACAACCCTCCTTGTAGATCTAGATACTCGTGTAGCGAGTCGGCTGGCTCGTGCCTTTTGGTTCGTCTCGTTTTGCTGGATCAAACACAGTTTAGGAGCTGTATAAGAGTCGAGGTGGCCGTCCTGGCTGTCCGTCCTAACGAACCTTCTGGTTTCCGTGGACGTAAAGAATTACTGAACCGTGCTTCGGCATTGGTCACAACTTGTCCCTAATATGTCAACTGACATATGAGGACATTAAGCATCATTTCATCATCATCATCACTGGATCAAAATCACGAAACGCAGTCGCATAGTTGTCCTGTCCCTAATAAGCCTTATGGTGTCTGTGGACGTTAAGCACCATACTTACGCATAGTTGTATGCAGAGTTCAGGAGCTGTGTGAAAGTCGAGGTGGCCGTCCTGGGCTCCCCGTCCTAATGAGCCTTATGGTTTCTGTGGACGTAAAGCAACATTGAACCATGCACACGCATTCTTCACAGTTTGTCCCTAATAATTATGCCAACAGACATCTGAGGACATGAAGCTCCACATCATCATCATCGCATAGTTGTCAGAGCTCAGGAGCTGTGTGAAAGTCGAGGTGGCTGTCCTGAACTCCCGTCCCTAATCAGCCTACGGTTTCTGTGGACGTAAAGCAACACTTAACCAACTGCATGATTGTGGATTTAGCAGTACAGTTAAATAGAATTTGATTCTCTGCTTGACTGATTAGTTAATTTATTCGTTGACCCATTGGTATAATTATTACGCCCATTTCACATGCATATTAGCCTACGTGCACACATTTTAACTGAGTGACGAATAGGCTCTCTTTATCAGCTCTTTTCGTCAATGGTTGCGTTTGGGTTTCAGTCATTAAATCATTAGTTTTCTTACGTTACTGTACACGCATGGAAAAAAAAAATCATTAGTATTAATGGTATTTATTTGCGTAGCCTTCCGATTACACCACAGAAGGGCAAGACATGCAATACTATACAAAGTACAGTTCTCGTCACTACAGTTATGTTTGTACAGTAATTTGCCTGAAAAGCGAATCTCGGGACTGAGAAGACACGATCCATTTCCAGACACCTCTAAAAATGGACTTACATATTACGTCCATGCCTGACAAGGAGCGTCTGAAAGTAAAGGGAAGCGACTACGGTACAGGTTCATCAAAAAGTCGTCACGGAAAAGAGTCGGAAGTGGCGGACGCTGCGCCCGAAACTGTGTGAGACTTTGACGAGATTTTTAGACAAGGCAAGGCTATCCGATTTCAGGAGGGATCCTGAAAAGCCGTCCTTGTCTCGTGATAGGCCAGAGCACGTTACAGGGGTAAAGGCTTTGGTCAACGGAAGGTTCGTTTGAAGTCCGTTTGATAACTTGACCGTCTTGGAGTCTATGACTGTAGGTCTTGTGAGTGAGCAGTGCATGTGATGTCCAGATGCTCACAGCAGCACAAACAAACGAAAATTGCCCCAAAATGCCAAAATTTGATCAGAGTACTACTGCGATTTTCTTCGTTAAAATAAGCGGCTGCAGGAAAAGAAAGCAACATTTGCATATAATCAGAGATAGTCTAGAAATCCGCTCTATACCCATCTCTGATACAATGTTGTTTACAAGACATTCATTGTTAAGCTTGTGTGTTTTCATCCAGCCTTTTATGGCGTTTTTTAATCATCCTTTGGTGTGTTTTTAATCATCCTTTTGTGCGTTTTCATCCCTTTGGTGTGTTTTTAATCTTCCTTTCGTGCGTTTTCATCCACCCTTTCGTGTGTTTTTAATAATCTTTTGCTGTTATTAATCAACTTTTTATGTGCTTTAAACCATTTTTTGGTTCGTTGTCATCCAGCCTTTTGTGGGGTTTTGATCATCCTTTTGTGTGATTTCATCCAGCCTTTTGGGTTTGTTTTCCTCAGCCTTTTGTGTTTTCAACCAGCCTTTTGTGTTTTCGTGTTTTCATCATCCAGCCTTTTGTGTTTTCGTGTTTTCATCATCCAGCCTTTTGTGTTTTCGTGTTTTCATCATCCAGCCTTTTGTGTTTTCATCCAGCCCTTTCCAGCTTATCCCGCCCTTAAGCTGTAGCTTCGTAATCATTTCAATGACTGAAGTTGCAACGTCCTTGCGTAAGTCTAGCTTAATTTACTAATTCATCAAGTAACAGAACTAAATAGATGGATACACGCATCAGAAAAATCAACAAATAAATAACTAGGAACCCCCCCCCCCCCCCCCCCCAAAAAAAAAAAAAATCTTCACAAGAACAAAGCCCGACTGTAGGTCGCTCAAAAGTGCTGAAAGAATTTTAGCCAGACGGGTTTTTTTTTTTCGTTTTTTTTTTTTTCGTATCAGATGTTGTTTCGCACACATTTGTATCTACTGGTTGGCTAAATATAGACCAAAGACTGTCAGTACAGTCTCTTTTCCACCGTCTTTGCAGGACCAGCAGAAACTGCCGGAGAAATATCCTCTAGTCTTTAGCCGCCCATCCTCCGCCAAAGTCCATCCTTTCAACTAACAGACAGTCAAGAGTCCGAGCTAGCTGAAGGCTAGTTTTGACGCGAACAAATGAAGCAGAACGGTGTTTGAAGTAACGCCGTCACGCTATTTGACTACCGCCAACAAGGAACCTTCTTGTGCAGTCGGAAACCACCGTTGCGGACTGTAGGCCCACACCAAAGGCTGTAATAGAGCTACACAGAGATGCTTTAGGTACATACAGTCTTTGCCTGTACTTTGAGTGGATTGAGTGCAAACACAATGATGTGTGTTGAAGATTTTATGGAACCGTTTTGTTTTGTTGTTTGTGTGTGTGTGTGTGTGTGTGTGTGTGTGTGTGTGTGCGTGCGTGCGTGCGTGTGCCGTGTGTGTGTGTGTGTGTGTGTGTGTGTGTGTGTGTGTGTGTGTGTGTGTGTGTGTGTGTGTGTGTGTGTGTGTGTGTGTGTGTGTGTGTGTGTATAACTGAGTAATATTAAAGGGCACATAAACGGGGGGATGTCAGAACTCCAAGTCCGAAAGTTTTTTTGTTGTTGTCTTTCTTTCTTTTCTTTTTATTTCTCTCATCTTTTGAGGACCACTATTTTTTATTTGTTTTATTTGTTTTCGTTTTTGTTTTTTTGGTGTACTACCAGTCTCGTCAGCAAATTATATATTCCAATTTTAGTCTGGCGGAGAAAGTCCGTATCGAAGAAGAAGAAGAAGAGGAGGAGGAGAGTTCTATCAATTAACTCCACGCTCCTGTCGGTGGCGCCGGCTGCAACTCTAGATGCTTCATGGGGAGATAATCCCTCACAAGCCGCCGCCACATCCGGGAGAGGGCGGGTCGCGGATTGGGGGGCGGAGGGGTGGTGGGAGTGGTGGGTGTAGAATGGAGGGGGGTTGGAGACGGTCAGCAGAAATAAGACATAGGAAAGAGCTGTGGGGGTGGGAGAGGAAGACATTAAATTTTAGTCAGTTGCGTGATGACAGAAACAGACCAAACTACAAAGACGGCTGCTCTGTCTGAACTGTCATAAACCTGTAGGATGAACTGGAACACGATTTCTGACGGTAGAGACAGTGATGTAAGTGCAGAAACACCCGATTAACTCTTTTTTGGGCAGGCGGTGAAGGGAGGGGGAAATACTGTGGGGGGTGGGGGGGGGGGGGGGGGGGGTCGGTGGGTCGGGGTTAGAGGCCAGAGAAAAGCTAAAACTTCTAGTGTGATTCCCTGTCAGAGTTTCCAAAGTCTGATAGTTTTACAAACAACAGCGTTTATATTAGCTAACAGATATATTTCGCTATTGATGAAATAACAACAACACCAACAAACAACAGTGTTTATGTTACAGGTAGATTTCACCAATGATTGAAAAAAAAAAAAAGCTTTTAATTTTTATTATTTTATTTTAAGTTCTAGTGTTGCTTTACGTCCACATAAACCATTAGGGGTTTTAGGGATGGGGAGCCCAGGACGGCCACCTCGACTTTCACACAACTATCAAACTCTGACATTATTTTTCGGACGCCGAGCTTGACAACATTTTAACAAACCTGTCAGTCAGTGTCTTGTCTCTCTGTAAGCGATACCTTGTGAATCATTATCAGTTATCGGTGCTGGGTGGGAGGGAGTGAACCTTTCCTGTTTGTTAGAATGAAGGATTTTGCTTACTCCTAGGTTGCTTTAACTTAAAAAATCGAGCACATTTGCTTGATGTCTTCTACTTTTCAAGGTGAATGCAGCTCTGAACACTACACTTCTTCTGCCTCACCCGCAGACATTGATCCATGTAATGAAGAGGACCCTGGGTCCTTGTTTACAAACTGAACAGGGCCGAGGAGAAGAACTGAAGTGCAGAAGAGTGATGAAGGCGATGATGACGACAGGTAATATACTGTTTCTCGATTACTCGCTATATGCACAGATACTTCTGCTTCAAATGGTGATGGAACCTCCCCTTTCACTGACAGCTCATCTAAGAGGACTTTGTTTAAAAATTGAACAGGGCCGAGGTGAGGAACTGAAGTGCAGAAGAGAGATGGAGGCGAAGAATAATGATAGGGTAATATACTGTTCCTCGATTACTCGCTGTATGTAGAGAGGGCAATAGGCTATCATCGCCTTACTGAAAGGGGTATAAAGATCACGCAACACAAACGCAACACAAAGAACACGTAAACGCAACATGCAAATCGGAACTGACATCGTAAAACACGCGATATGAACTTCCCACCCATAAAGCACGCAGACACTGTATATTTACATATTGTGTACCTCGTTTGCTTCCTTGTCTTAAATGGGTTGTGCTGCATACCTGGCGGTCATTACGATGACATTGCTTTCCTTAGGATTAAGTCAAGGTGCAAGTTCAAGTTCAATGTTACTTCAGTTACGTCTACAGAGACCGTAGGACTATTAGGGAGTCCAGGACGGCCACCTCGACTTTCACAAAGCTCGTGAGCTGTCAAGGTACAGAAAATGTCAGGTAAGACATACTTGGCGACAACTTCGAACCTTGATGTGGACGAGCATACGAGAGCAGAGCAGAGCGAGAGCACTCTCCGCTCTCGAAACAGCATGTTCATCACTGGCACGGATGGGTCGCCGTTACGTGCTAGGCTTTGCGCCTGCCCCGAGATTTCACCGGAGTCACATTCTGTGCACCCTCTGACGCAATTAAGTCTTTAGATGAGACTATAATTATGCTGAAACCCAGATGTAAACGCATGCATTGGAAAAAGCTCACATACACACGATAAAGATCCTGTAGCTCATGTCAGAGTTCGGTGGATTATGAAAAACGCCAAAATAACCCAGCTTGCACTAAAACTAGTAAAAGTGTCAGAATCGAGTCGAAAGTGTCAACAGTTGAAGATGGACACTATACGAAAGAAGATTAAGAAGAAGAAAAAGGAGAGGCCATGTGACGAGCAACAGGCCGGGTAAACGAGACATTCACTGGGGGAGAGAAGAGATCTTGATTGAATGAGATGGTCATCTCTCTCTCTCTCTCTCTCTCTCTCTCTCTCTCTCTCTCTCTCTCTCTCTCTCTCTCTCTAACCCTCGTTCAGTTGTTAAGAATCATAGTTCAGGAGCTGTGTGAGAGTCGAGGTGGCCGCCCTGAGCTGTCCGTCCTAACGAGCCTTCTGGTTTCCGTGGACGTAAAGAATTATTGAACTGTGCTTCGGCATTGGTCACAGCTTGTCCTTAATATGCCGACTGGCATCTGAGGACATTAAGCATCACTTCATCATCATCATGATGTTAAGAATAAACCCCCGAGGAAGGCGTCAGCCGAACATTTGGGAACTTTTATGCCAACTTGTTGTTTTTCTTTGATTTTTATCAGTTATATATATATATATATTTTTTTCTCTTGCCCTTTCTTTTCTTTATATATATATATGCCCTTTCTTTTCTTTATATATATTCTGACATCTAGGGATGAGGAGAGACTAATTATATAAAGAAAAGACTATATATATAAAGAAAAGAAAGGGCAAGAGAAAAAGGTTTATTTACATGAAGTCACTAGCTCAGCTGTGATCCACGAACATGTCTTCCCGTCTCCCTCGTCGGAGCAGTGCACAAAAAATTTATGAGTATATGACCATCCAATGGGCACTGTCGGAGAGAATACCACTATGTAACAATACCACAGACAAGCTGAATGTGTTAAATGCCGTTTAATTCTCGTTTACACACAGGTTCGCGAGCTGGGAAAAGAGACGCCTTTAAACCCTTAACTGCCATAACGTCACTTGAAAACAGCCAGTAAAAGTGCAAAATTTGAAATCCTTTAGCCTTTTTGTTTTCTTTTTAGCATTAGTATGTGAAAGGATTTTCATCAAAACGCACAATATTGAAATTAGATTTATTATAGACCAAAAAATATTCTTTTAACTGCCGTGTTTGTGCACTTTTCAGACCGGACATTTTACAGGATGGGTCAGTGAAGGGGTTAAATCCAGTATCAATGAAGTGGGCTTTTTCGTTCTTTCTTTTGTTGTTGTTGCTGCTCCTACTCTTCTTCTTCTTCTTCTTCTTCTTCTTCTTCTTCTTCTTCTTCTTCTTCTTCTTCAGTTTTCCTCTGCTTTTTTTGTTGTTGCTTTTTTTCTCTCCTTTATTTAAAAAGAAGAAGTGGTGTCAGCGATTAGCCATGTGAAGGTGTTACAGTGAGAGAGCCGGTAAGCGGAAGCCGTTGCACGAACTGCATCCCACGTGCACTATGAGTAATTGCGTCATTTACGCCGGAACTATGACGTCAGGGTTTTGTTATGCAGTGACGCGTGGCCCGCCGCAATGGCAGTGTCACTTGACGGCCAGACAGCGAGGCGCCCTCTAAAAACAAGAGGAATTCGTGCGTGTCTCCTCCTCGCCACCTATCCCCTGTGCCACCCACCCCAACCCCCTTTCCGGTCCCACCTTCCTTAAAAAATATTGTCTTTCTGTCTTTGTCCCCCTCTGTATCTCTCTCTCTCTCTCTCTCTCTCTCTCTCTCTCTCTCTCTCTCTCTCTCTCTCTCTCTCTCTCTCTCTCTCACACACACACACACACACACAATACGCTTTTAATCATTTTTGTTAAAAATGAAAACTAATGAACTGACTGATTAATTCATATCCTGAACGATTTAATACCTTGTCACTTACTGACCTACTCACTACGCTTAGTACTATTATTATTATTATATCATTCTGTTTTTACCATTTGGGTACCGTGGGACATCTTACCACCAGTACACCGCCAGATCAGTGCCAGTGATACTCTTCTTCTCTGCCTTCCGCCCTGATGTAACCGTCCTGGTTGACTGGGCGTAAATAAAAACCCAAGTTACTACTACTACTTCCCCCATCCCTAAACCTTCAGTAGATGGGGACTATTATGTCGCTTCAAATCAGAGCTCACGAGCTACAGGTGTGAGTGAAAGAAGAGGTGGACGTCCTGGGCTCCCCGTCCCTAAAGTACGGTCTCCCAGGACGTAAAACAACATTGGAACGTCGCTTCAAGACGCAAAACCAGTGAGATCGTCTCAGGGAGACTTCACTTTGCTGGACCACAACACTGGGGTGTAATCCTAACACCCTCTTGCCACAGCGATTGACAGCGATCCCTGGAGCTTCGACTCCGCCGATTATCTTTTCCCCGTCGATTGACACGTCAACACGGCGAGCACGCTGCTCCCATTGGCCACGAGGGCGGAACTGGGTGGAGCTTTACTGACCACTCGACTCCGGGGCGTCCAAACACTATTAGGGAGTGGAGGGCGGGGCCAGTATGCAAAGCCGGCGGGTCAAAGATATCGCACTGCGTTTTAGGAGGTGTGCACGCTTTATGTGCTTGTATCGAGCGAATGACGGCATGATATGGGAGCAAGCTTCGTTGATCTCAACGGAAATACATTACCGGTGGTGGGTAATGGTAGAAAGTAGAAGCCTGAACGACTGAACAACGCGGCGGAGGTGTCTCGGATCTGATAAATTGTCGCAGTTAATCTGCACGTGAAGGCGGTTGTAATCCCAGCGATTTGGAAGGAAACCACAGGCGATTTACGGGTCATCTTCAACTGCCTAGCAAACATTGGAAGCCATTTTTTTACCACCTGTTCATATTTTCCACGGGATTCTGTGAGTACTGAAGTTTTCAGTGGATTTTCTTTGACTGGGGTCGTAGGCTCGTAAAGTAGATGATGTTTATGATGGCTAGGGGGTAATAGAAGGGTTTATTGCCTGCCGGCCACAGCCTATGTGTTTGTATCCACGTTCCGATTGACTCACACTCCACATACACCCACACCGTCGTTAATTCATTGACCTGCTCAGTGTGATTATGATTTGGACTGTTTAATCCATTCGCAGAGGCGAGTTTATTTTACTGTGAAACTGAACCGCGCTATGCTGAGGTGAAAGGCCGTTCAGGTAAGGAAGACACATTTTGGTCAGGTGCCAGATGCTCAGTGCTTGACTGTTCTGTGCAGATATTGAGAAACGTTTTGTATTCAGCATTGTATTGGTATTTTATAGCTTGACGGCGACGAAGATCTGTTTTCACTTGCGCTTCCTGGTGTATGTTTTATATTCACTGATGTGTGTGGGTGGGTGTTTTGCACCTGATTCAAAAAATTCCAAGCGTAATTTCAAGTCAAGGCTTTTTTGTTCTGGTGTGTGTGTGTGTGTGTGTGTGTGTGTGTGTGTGTGTGTGTGTGTGTGTGTGTGTGTGTGTGTGTGTGATAATTACAAATACACTACGAGGACTGATTGGATGATATTGGATGATAAAAAATAAAAATAAAAGCAACAACATTGGTTGGTTGGTTGAAGTGTTGCTTAGTGTCCTCTGATGTCAGTTGACATATTAGGGACAAGTTGTGACCAATGCCGAAGCACGGTTCAATAAATCTTTACGTCCACGGAAACCAGAAGGCTCGTTAGGACGGACAGCCCAGGACGTCCACCTCGACTCTCACATAGCTCCTGGACTATGAACAATATTGAAAAATCGTACTTATTTTGTACCCGTTTATAGTTCAGCATTCACGTTTTTGTGTGAATGTGTGTTGAGTTTTTGCTTGGTTTATGCCTCACACGCAGCTTAAAACCCCGATGTTTCTTGGTCAGTTCCTACAGGCCCTACACCCTCTCGCCCAAGCCAAACGGAGCAGCAGCGGTGAACTGCGAGGGCGCATGCAAGGTGGTTTGGTGCGACGGACACCCCTGTTGAAAGACAGCCTCAACCTCTGCTTCACGCCATCCCTGGCTCTTCAGTCGTCGGAGTCAACCTCAGCTTCAGCTACACGCCATCCCTGTAGCCTCAGACTCTACTTGACGCCATCCCTGTAGCCCCAAACTACTTTAAACCATCCCTGGTTATTCATAATCTTCGGTCGTCTGCTTCACGCCATCCCTGAATCTTCAGTTGTCGGTGTAGCCTCAAACTCTGCTTCACGCCATCCTTGTAGCCTCAAAGTCTGCTTCACGCCATCCCAGGTTCTTCAGTCGTCGGTGTCAGCATGGCCCTGTGTCAGGAGAGCCTGCCCCCATCCATGCTGAACGGGGGAGGGGGTCGACCCTCCCCCACCTTCTTCACGGCCTACGGGCACGGCTTCGTCCCCCCGGGGGGCCAGCCCCCGAACAGCGTGGGCGGGGGCTCCATGATTCCCTACGGACAGGAGCTCGCTCAGTACCACAGCGCCCAGTTCCACATCCCCATGGGCTACGACACGACCTCGCCGCCCCACCACCACCACCAACAACAACAGCAGCAGCAGCAGCAACAACAACAGCCCGGCGAAGAAGCGAACCCAGTCCAGACTCCACAGACCGGGCAGTCGTGGCACTACCCGGCGGGCCACCTCCACCACCACCCCCGCCCTGCCCACGCGGGCCTGGAGGAGTGGAGTCAGCACTACCTCCCCACTGCCGTCGGCCACCACGGGGGCACGGACGGAGGAGGGGGCACCCCGCCTCTCTCGCACTCCCACCACCAGTCGCACGGCTACGGCTACCCGGGGTACCGCGTGCCCGGGGGGCTGGACGGCGGCTACGACCCCCTCGGCCACGGCGGGGTGGAGACCTCGCCCTCCACGGAGAGCAACTCTCCCCCCGGGGGGCCCGGAGGCGGTGGGGGCGGGGGAGGGTCTGGCACCAAGCAGCTGAGGCCCCCCTTTGAGTGGATGAAGCCGGCCAACGTGCAGCCAGTACCAGGTCAGTGCGTTTGTTTGTTGTTGTTATTATTATTTTTTAAATGGGGGGGGGGGGGGGGGGGGGGCTTTCTTCCGTCTACTTCTTTCCGTCTTTTTCTTTTTGTTGTTTTTTTTTTTTTTGGGGGGGGGGGGGGTCTTTTTTATGAGCAGAGTTTTTTTCTTTTTTTTTCTTTTTCTTTTTTATAATCTACATTGTGCTTGGAAGCTCATTCCGTCTACCTTTTTTTTTATGAGCAATGTCCTGAATTAGCCTTGTCCATTTTTTGGTAGGCGGAGACGACTAAAATTCCAGACACAGAAGGTAAACAAATAAACAACAACAAAAACAACAACGAACAGACAAACAAACAAAAAACAGGAAAACCCAAAACATGTTTCTTCCGTCTACTTCTTTCCGTCTTTTTCTTTTTGTTGTTTCTTTTGTTTTGTTTTTGGGGGGTCTTTTTTATGAGCAGAGTTTTTTTCTTTTTTTTTCTTTTTATTTTTTATAATCTACATTGTGCTTGGAAGCTCATTCCGTCTACCTTTTTTTTTTATGAGCAATGTCCTGAATTAGCCTTGTCCATTTTTTGGTAGGCGGAGACGACTAAAATTCCAGACACAGAAGGTAAACAAATAAACAACAACAAAAACAACAACGAACAGACAAACAAACAAAAAACAGGAAAACCCAAAACATGTGCAAATTTTGAGGGCAGTACCCCCCCCCCCCCTTTAAAAAAACCCCAAGCAGCCAACAATAACGGAATGAATTACCTTTCTGAATATGACAGAGCAGTGTTATTAATTGTTTACCTGTGTGTTCATGTTTTTATTCTTCTAGTTTTAAATTTATGTTGTTGTTTTTTGAGCCCTCTAATTGCCCGGAATTTCCCTATGAGGAATGAACTAAAATTGTTATTGAATTAAACACTGAACTAAATTGAACTGAATGGAGTATGGAACTGGTTCGATTTTCGGCTAGGTTCCATTCACATTCGTTCCGTCAACATGTAAGTCTTGTGCAATAAGTAATGTTGCGCAGAGATGTATCGGCCACACGACATTTTCAATGACTGTTCAGATATTTCGATGAGGGAAAGGTGTGGACGCAGCTCATTCGGGATATTGCCTTTTTATGAGCAATGCCTTGTAATTACTGTCTTGTCCATTCAGTGTTCGTTGGTTTGTTGCCTGGTTTTCCTTTGTCTTGTAATTGGTTTGTTGCATGGTTTTCCTTTGTCTTGTAAACATGCATCCTTTGTTGTCCACAAAAGCTAAAAGCTCTTCTTGAAAACTGTTGTTGGTGTTGATGTCACTGGTTATTGACATTGTTGAATTTATAATCATTCCGGATATTGTTCAGTTTTATATATATATAATTTTTGTTGTTGACTTTGTTCGTATGCGGCCTACCATCGTGAGCAATTCTGAAATTTACTTCGTTATCTGCCATTTTTCCACGTTCCCTGTGGTTGGTTGCTGGTTGTTTGTTGGTTTGCTGGCTGGTTGTTTCAGCCTCCAAAAGCATCTTCCGTTGGCAAAGCTTCAAACGAATGACAAGCCTGGTTTCAAGTCACTGAAGTCAATATGCTTTAACCATTCCTCACAGGGCAATTCAACTAACTACTATTGACTCATTAATTAATTAATTTTAAAGTCAAAATAACGTGAAAAACAGTATAATTTGCCGCGCCACACTCACGGTTACTTCGGAAGTAGAGAGGTTACTACGTCACTCTAAACCTGCACGCATGACAGTGTATGACGCAATCGGCGACCACGTAATCGCCACCATGCACAACCTCGGTGACGATGCCTGTTTGGTGTCACGCACCCGAGCGCTGGGTTGACGTCACCTACCTGACGTCTACTTCGCTACAGGTAACGGAGAGATAGAGAGGGTGTCAGACTGGTCAGAGACACTACACTACCTCTGGTCTGCTGATGGTCATGATGTGCCAGGTGTGCAGTCTTCGGAACTGTCACCGACCACTTTTGAAGGGTGCAGCCTACTACTTTGATAACCAGTGAGCCGGTTTGGGCCTAGCGGTAAGGCGCTATGATACGCGCCGTTGAGGCGACATCATTTCTGGCGACTGCCGTTGAGGCGATATCATTTATGGCGAGTGCCGTTGAGGCTACATTTTAAATTGGGGAAACTACCGTTCGGGGCGACTTCCTTTGCCAAATTAGGGCGACTACCGTTGGTGGCGATGCCTTTGAGGTGACATGCCTTTGCTAAGTTTGGGAGACTGACGTGGAGGTGACATCCTTTGCCAGGTCAGGGAGACTCGTTGGGGCGACCTCCTTTGCCAAATTAGGGCGACTACCGTTGGTGGCGATGCCTTTGAGGCGACCTCCTTTGCCAAATTAGGACGACTACCGTTGGTGGCGATGCCGTTGAGGCGACATCCTTTGCCATATATGGGCGACTGCCATTGAGGAGACGTTCTTTATGGCGACTGTCGTTGAGGCGACATCCTTTGCCATATTGGGGCGACTGCCGTTGAGGGCGACTGCCTTTGGGACGATACACCTTTGAGATGACGGCGGCTTTGACGAGAGTGTCGTGCAAGATGCCGACTGCCGCTTATTGTGCTATTGTTGTCGAATGCTGCGAATTAGACGACAACCGCTTATTGTGTTGTTTTGTTTTGAATATCGTCAATTAGGCGAAACAATCGCTGATTGTGTTTTGAATGTTTGCTATAGCTGAATTACAAAAATAATCTGTTTGTATCCTTGCCTTTTTGCTTGATTCTTTCTTCTTCTTCTTCTTTTTTTAAATTAAAAACAAAAACATTTTCTTCGTTTTTTTGTTTGTTTGTTTTGTTGTTGTTAGTTTTTTGTTTGTTTGTGTGTGTGATTAATTCGTCTTCCGGTACTTCAAACGCTGATAAGTGAGGCCGCTCATTTTAAAATTTGTTTAACTATTGCTTTGCAGAATAAAAAATAAATGGAAATAAGTAAAACTAAAACAAACAAAAACAACAAACTGCGGTTTTTAGGTAAGATACACATTTCCAAATTCTTCTCACAGTATAATGTAAACGCTTCTGGTGTCAGATTAAAACAAATCTATACACAAACATAAATTAACACAAGCCATGCATCATGTCCTGTCTGGTAGACAAGAGCCATAGAAAAAGGCGTTATTAATATATTAAAAATGCAAGCATACATAATGCAAACAAACAAAGCAAAACTTTCTAAGAAGCATTTAACAGCAATATTTATTTTTCTCATTAGCATTGGTGATACAGAAAAAGAAGCAATCAAACTTGCAAGCAAGTAATCAAACGGAAAAAATTCACAGTTCATAGCATTCTGGTTTAGACTTTAGACTTTTTTTTAATGAAAGCATGCCAACAGAAAATAACATTATTATTTTTTTGAGCGTCAAACAAGTGAACTTATATGGGACACTCAAAATGATAATAATTATATGATGTGGTGTGTGGGCTAACACAGCATTCGACATTAATAAGCGACTCTGTCTTATTGGGGCATTTCTGTCGCTAGTGTTCATTTAGACTATCTACCTGTTTTCTGTTTGTTTTTATTTTTAAGCTACAGTTTGTTTTGACTGTTTCCTAGTGACTGTATTTTTTTTATTTTTTTGTTTATTGTTTCTTTGTTTCTTATGTCTCGTTTATTGTTAGCTTGGCGAAATTGTTCGTCTGCCATATATATATATCTCTCTCCCCCCCCCCAATTTTTATAAATAAATGAGTTCACCGCCTAAAAGCAGCAAGCTTGTTGATGAGCCCATAACCATACGATTCCTTGTATGCTTATTTTGTCTTGAATAAATTCTTGTTTAAACCAAGCGACTGCACTAATCGGCTTCCGAGAGCTCAGGAGCTGTGTGAAAGTCGAGGTGGCCGTCCTGGGCTCCCGTCCCTAATAAACCTTCGGTTTCTGTGGACGTAAAGCAACACTGAATTGAACTGAACTAATCGGAATCTCGCACAACGCTGTCGTCTGATCGACATTCGTTTCAACGGTGAATCGTCCCATCGACAGTAGCCTCAAAGACCAGAAAAATACTGTTTGCAGGCGTGTATTGTGTGCATTTTTCAGCCCGGAGAAAAAGGGGAAAATGTCACAGGATGGGGCAGTGAAGGAGTTAACAATAACAGTTTTAAAGACAAAATCAGGTCGTCTGAGACAAACAGTGTTCCTTCGGAACTGCGCGGCTGCTCGAGTTCACCAACGCACGGGGCCCCAGGACACGGGCCATAAAACGAACGGTCTGACTTCAGAAGGTTAGAGATCTTCCGCGTCGATGGACGAGGTGCAAAAGTTCAACAAAGTTTCCTCTTCACTCTCGCGGTATAAATCCTCCCTCCTCGCCACACCTTAGATCTTGACGTGAAAACAGAGCATTTCGCACACTGCCAACAAATAACAACAATCCATAAAACTTGATCCGGCGGGCGATGCGACGGTGTAAGACTGAGCAGAGACATCACAGCAAGTGTAGTGTAGCGTCTGTGGACTGAGAGAAATGTACTGCCAGCTTTCAGTTTCACCGGAAGGGGTGTTTACTTACTGTCCACAAAAAAATTAAAGGAACTATCCTTCCAAGGCCAAATTTGTGGTGTGATTGGACCAGGTTAAAAGAACACGATCCACAGTAAAAGCTTTGCGACCTTGGTTGATGGTGTTGCTTTACGTCCGCAGAAACCGTAGGCTTATTAGGGACGGGAGCCCAGGACGGCCACCTCGACTTTCACACAGCTCCTGAGCTCTGCACAGAGTGTGCCCTTGATTTTATTTCTTTTTTTTCTTTTTCTTTTTTAAGCAGGTGATCTTTTTGGACCCCATCACTAACACATGTTTCATGAGCTCATTCGCTCTTTCCCATGTTTCATTCTGACGTCACCTAAAGTTAGTCTTCGACGTCACGGATAGACCGACAGGAAGCTCTTAAGTTTTTTGCACAGGTCACGGCGTGACGGTAGAAATGCATGTGGACTGCGATCATTTCTGTTATTTTTATCTTTGTGGAGTGAACCTTTGATGACGTTTACAACGTTCCAAAAGAAAAAGGTGTGGTCTTATGGGTTTTATCCCAATCTATCTTTAACTCGTAATAATAGGTAACATTTGTTGATCAAATTAGCCTGCAGAAGAAAGAAAAAAATTCAACATACAAGTCATGACTAAACATTTTTTAATTCGTATAAAAATCGTTTCTTCACTGAATCTGGGAAGGCTAGTTCCTTTAAATGGTTGAGGCTTGTTACTCTGAATGTCTGTTTAGAGAGCCAGCGAGGGAGTAAGGAAGTCACTGTTATCTTAGGCAAGGGCTACAGGCTAGTGTTTGACGCTAAGCTCTCTGCTCTCCGATGACGCAGTAGGCTACAGTGACCTGCCTGATCAAGTGTGAGGTTCAAATCCAAAACTGAAGCGGAAGGCGGGGCCCCAGTATCGAACGGATACATTACAACGCACTGTGTCAGTTTAAAGACGGGGAAAACGGGGTAAGGAAGTGAATTTAGAGTGACAGTCGTCGACAGCTTTTTTTCTTTCTTTCTTTCTTTCTTCTTCCCCATATGTTACTTTCAACAGAGCCCAGGAGCTGTGTGAAAGTCGAGGTGGTCGTCCTGGGCTCACAGTCCCTGATAGTCCGTACGGTCTCGAACTTGCTTTCAGATGGGCAACAATGTAAGCCATTTTAATTTTAGTCGGGGAGGGTTAACTCACTTCGGAGACAACACTGTCCATAAGCCACAAGTGTGGAAGAGGAAGATGCACGCTAATGTTCAAATTCAGTGTTGCTTTGCGTACGAACTGTTAGGGACGGGGAGCCCAAGGACTGCAACCTCGACTTTCACACAGCTCCGGAGCTCTGAAGCACACTGATGAAGCATGTTGGAACTTTTGTTAGAACCATCTTAATTTGACATGTTTTCCACCAGAGCGCCTTGCCAGAGTAATCCCCACCTGTCCGCCTTCCACCTATTCGGTCTTCTTTTTTCGTGGTGCTTTACGTCCACAGAAACCGTATCGTTTATTAGGGGCTGGGGAAGAATGGGATAGGGAATGAGAACCCAGGACCACCTCATTGTTGACACGGCTCCTGAGCTATGATTTTCCCCCGTTCTTTTTCATTCATGGTGCTTTACGTCCACAGAAACTATAAGGCTTATTAGGGACGGGAGCCCAGGACGGCCATCTCGACTTTCACACGGCTTCTGAGATCTACTCGCCCTGTTCGTACTGTCTCCCTGTTACTCTATACTTGCTCTTTGAAACTCGGCGTCAGTGGTGCACAGTAAAGAATGTGTCAGACCGTGGCCCCAAATTGGCCAGACAGGGCACGGCGCCGAGGTCCACAGATCAGTGGGCACGACCTCTCCTTCAGGGCCAACACTGGCAGCGTTACGTTGCCGGAGACCAGAACGTGTTGACATGCATTGTGGTCATTGGTCAACGTGCTTTAAATGAGATCACTCCGTCTCTACCTCCACTCTCCCCTAAAGCAACCACCACACAGGCGCTTCCCCTTGGGGAGAGAAACGAACGAGCCTAGAACGTAGTAGTGGTGGACACACTACTGCAAGGCTTGCGCGACAGTGACGAGACAGTGTGTTCGTTTGGCGTCGAAGTCCCTGTTTCTGTCTTGGTCTACTGTTAATATTTTCTCTCTCCCTTTTTTCACCTTGTGCGTTATACTGAGATTACACGTCTGCACGCCAGGCTGGTTGCATGAGGTTTAATTGAAACTTTTTTCTCTCTCAAGATCTGGTCGAAAAGAGTACTATAGTTCGAGTTCAGTGTTGCTTTACGTCCACAGAGACCGTATAGACTGCTAGGGACGGGGAGCCAAGGTCGGCCACCTCGACTTTCACACACCTCCTGGGCCTGAGAAATAGTCTATCAATTATCATGTCGAGGTTTTATGGTCCTCGGTAGATTTCGACCCGATTCAGTTACTCCGTGGGAAACTTAGTGATCTGGCATGTATAACTGAAAAGTTAGTAAGCGAAGTAATAACATACAGCGTTTGAAAAATTATAAATCAATCAGATTACTATGTGGTGATATAATAATGTAGATCGTTTAAAAATGAAATAATCAGATTAATATATCGTACTAGTTCAATGCTGCTTTACGTCCATAGAGACCGTAAGGGCTATTAGGGATGAGGAGCCCAGGACGTCCAGGTCGACTTTCACACAGCTCCTGAGCTCTGTAATTCATAAAAATATAATTTTGTGTTTTTATTCCACTTCAGTTCTATTTATTTTTCATCTTACTTTATCTCATTGATTCGCCCATTAACTCCCCTTACGTCCACAGTGTGAACTTACACTTCTATATAAAGAAGTTGATCGCATTCAAAGAAGATCATAGTTCAGGAGCTGTGTGAGAGTCGAGGTGGCCGTCCTGGGCTGTCCGACCTAAAGAACCTTCTGGTTTCCGTGGACGTAAAGCTATATTGAACCATGCTTCGGCATTGGTCACAACTTGTTCCTAATATGTCAACTGACATCTGAGGACATTAAGCATCACTTTATCATCTTCAAAGAAGAATAAAATATACATATCGAACTATTCTTTTTTGAGGTGTATAATATATTCGAAACATCAACAGCAGCATACAGACTCGGGGTTTCTCCGCTTTGTTGATCAACAAATCAGCAAGACTCTAGCAGGAAAGAGCAACCACAGTTAGCGCGTGACCCTTTTGTTTCCTGACAACGCAAGTTAGCATTAACCACCTGCTCGGATTCTTTGTGAGGCGGACGAAGATCCGGTGGTGTAATCCACTGTTAGAAGCAAGGTTCGAATCCCTCCAAGGTGACGCGCCAAGGGTCTCCTTCCCGTTTCCGCCAGGTAAGTGCGAGGAGAATTAATTGGCCAAGCGGAGGTAATCTGATTAGCAGGAAATGGGGAACGGGAAAAAGTCTCTCCACTGGGGATAAGGCAGCATAGGGTCCTTGGCCACCGACACCACTACACGGGTTGGTACAAGCGGAGACACAAAACACTTTGCTGTAGCATAGAAGATCTCTGGGTGTTGTGCATTCAACTATTTTATTATTGATGATGTGGTGCCTCATGTCCTCGGATGTCGGGTTGACATATTAGGGACAAACTTAAAAAAATTAATTATTATTGATCGCTTTTATATAGCGCTATTCTCCGCTCTCAAGCAGACTCACTGCGCTCGCATGTGATTCTACATGAGTGAATAGCTTTTTAAAGCGCGTTTTTGAATAGCCACCAATGTGGTATACTTACAGGGCTGGCATGGCTGGTGCCACATGAAAGTGCTGCTATCTCGGCGCGTTCTGTGTACACCATACAACCATGCACCATGTAAAAGTAAGTTGAAAAATAAAAAGCCACATACGTAAGTTGTATGCGTGTTTAGCTGTAACCTGCCACCTGCACTTTTGGCAGAATGACCGGGGTGTTTTACGTGCTACTGCGGTAACACGGGGGTGAAACGGATACCGAAATAAGAGTCAGCACAGAAAGCTGACCATGGAGAAGAAAATTCTCCCGCCGCTCCTGCAGGGATTCGAACCGCGACCTTTCGATCACGAGTCCGGCGCTCTAACCACTGAGCTATCCTCGCTCCCATGGGGAACGTCGAAGAAGAAGAAGACGATGTGGTTCTTTGCCTCGTCCCTAATAAACCATTACCGTATGAGGTTTATGTGGACGTTGTCAAAACTCCAGGAACTGTGTGAAAGTCGAGATGGACGTCCTAGCCTCCCCGTCCCAAATGTCCGTACGGTCTCTGCGGACGTAAAGCAATACTGAACTTGAACATAGCGTCAGAACTCAGGAACTGTGTGAAAGTCAATGCGGACGTCCTGGGCTCCCTGTCACTAATAGTTCGTACGGTCTCTGTGGACGTAAAGCAACTGAACTGGAACATAGCGTCAGAACTCAGGAACTGTGTGAAAGTCAATGCAGACGTCCTGGGCTCCCTGTCACTAATAGTTCGTACGGTCTCTGTGGACGTAAAGCGACAATGAACGAATGTGGACGCTAACCCAGACATTCCTTCCTGGTTGCGATTGTCTTGTGGTTTTCAAACAGACTCTGAAATGAGCGCTGAGGTAAGTGGTGGTGCTGTTGTGATGTGTGCAGTAAAAGGTGCTGCACTGACTAAGCTCAGTTCAGTCGAGTTTAGTTCAAAAAGTTGAATCAAGTTGCTGTTTTGTTCGTTTGTTTGATTCTTTATTTTATTCTTCCACCCCCTTCTCTTTTCCCCCCTTTTATTTCTTTTATTCCGAGTTTAGTTCAGAAAGTTGAATTGCTGTTTTGCTCGTTTGTTTGATTCTTTATTTTATTCTTCCACCCCCTCTCTTTTTTCCCTTTTCTTTTTTCTTTTATTCCTCTTTCATCCCTCTTTTCCCCCCCTTCTTATGAACTTCGTTCTGATATAACCGCCGTAGTTGACTGGGCGTTAAAAAAGAGTTTTCTGTGAGTATCTATGTATCTTAGTATTACACTTTTTCTATTCATTATTTTGTCTTTATTTGTTTGAAGTGTTGCCGTTTCTAAATAACCCTCACAATATTAAATAATCCATAAAGGTAATTAGTAAAAATATCTAAATATAAAAGTAATGATAAGAACACTTCATTGAAGATAATCTTTTCCCAACTCAACTATATATATGTTGATGGTTCGAGATGGATCGTTTATAAACTTACTGTGACTTAACAGTGTAGGAGGACAAGCTGAGTCTGTAATGGTATACTTCAAACCATGCTTACTGAGATGGCTTTCAAGCAATTAAAATGTTCGGCTCGAATGTCGCCATCTCGAATTGCAGTCTTGTTTCGTAGAAGCGGACTGACATACACAGACTGGTTTGAGCTGAAAGAGGAAAAATGGTGTTTTTTCAACGGAAACGTTTGTTTGCGTCTGTTTGGCACCCTGAAACCCACCGGGAAGGCGCGTCAGCAAGCGACGAACAGTTTGCTAAACGGGTCTGAATTGGTGACTGATACCCCGGAGACAGGCAGTCTCGTGTCAACAAAGTCAGCCAGCTGTTACCTGTATCTTAGCCAGCTGTTACCTGTGTCTTCCTCCTCCACCCCTTTAGACTATTCCCCTGTGCGCATGGAGAAGAGAAGGATGGTTTACACATGGACCATGGGTTTACATGTCGACGTAGCGATCGGCTCGGAACCCTTCGGAAAACCAGAAATCGCTCGTTCCCGCGACCGTTGAATCAGTGGCCGAGCATGTCGTCCAAGCCTCCTGTGTGCTGTGAATGCCCACGGTTGGATCCCGTTCCGTTGCGATTACTTGTGTTACGTCTGACTCTGGGGGGGGGGGGGGGGGGGGGGGGGTTACCGAATTTGGCAAGTAGGCGAAAAATTTCGAGAAGTATACTTCCAGGTTTAGCCTATGGGACGTGCCCCTCTAGAAAAAAAAGGATTCAGTACCACGCATGTAAAAACGACGAGAGGGAGAGAGAGAGAGAGAGAGAGAGAGAGAGAGAGAGAGAGAGAGAGAGAGAGAGAGAGATGTTTACTGTGAATGTTACCGGCCCATAGACTGGGGGGGGGGGGGGGGGGGGGGAGAAGGTGAAGGGAGAGAGAGACTTTATCTTACAAGGATTGTAGTTTAGGTTTAGTCAAAACCTGACAACTAGTCCATGACAGGCTATTGATGAGTCAGTAATGGCATCAGTTACATGTAATTATATGAAGCATGAATAAGTAAATGAAATTTAACACATAGGGCATCAGAAGAGAGCGATCGAGCTAACTGATCATTCTGGCACCATAAATAAGGCAAAAACTGTTTCATCCTTCTCAAGCACACTGTGATCATATCTCATATAAACGTTTGTATGCACGGAGTTGCAATTCAATCTGCGGGCAAGGTGGTATTTAAACAAACAAGAAAAACAAGTAGATAATGTATTTTCTTAGAGTTATGTTAGTGAGCGGTCGGAAGCAGAAGAAAGAGACTATATTTCCAGTCTCCAGTGGTGAGCATCGTTACCGTTTCAAAAATGTTAGTAACCTACACGCGAACTTGTATTGATGACTTTGCATGTACTTAAAGTTCAGAGAAAATCTTTCTTGCCAGAGCTTATAAAATAAGCACGGAAAACAGGAATAACCTCAAATGCCTTCAAACTGATCCAGAAAATTACCATAAAGGCGGGGGTAAAAATCTGCAAGGGTTTTCTTTTCTTTTCAAGCTTCCTTCTCTTCCACCTTTTTATGTTGCTCCTGATTCTGTCCTTATTGCAGAACCTTCTGCGAACTGCACAAACGTAACCTTGAATATGCATTATTAAATAAATCGACGGTAATATAAATAAATGTAAGCTTACGCGACGGTAATATAAATAAATGACTGAACAGCATACACCAAACAAGTATAAGCGCACTAAATAAATTCAATGATTCATGTAAAAAGTACAGAATTAAGCTGACTTAATAATTCAATGAATTGACAATTCAACAAACAGCAAAATCAATGAAGAAATACTAAAATAATGAGTGAATTAAGGAAGACAGTGTATTATGTATATTAGTGAAACGCAACTAACTGACTAGCTGAACGCAACAATGAACAGCTAAAAATGAGTAGTTAACAAAGATGGAGTGGAAGTTAGCCACAACTAAATTAAACGAGTATAATTTTACTGGTAGAAAAGAAACACAAAACTATACGATACAGGGAAAATGCTAAGAAACGCATCAGTACAGGATCAAAGTGAAACTCGAAGTGAAACACACACACACACACACACACACACACACACACACACACACACACACACACACACACACACACACACACACACACACACACACACACACACAAGCGCGCGCATGCAATACACAAACAAGCAAACAAACCAGTAAACAAACAAAACATTAACTCTTTTTTTTTTAAAGTTAGCAGTGGAAGCGTGGAATCGAACCGACTGTCATCCGCTTAACAGCCTAGCACCTTACCGCGTTACCGCTAGACCATATTTTATAATTTACATGTACAGTTCTGAGCGAACCCTGAGCCGGTTTGGCCGATTTGGTTTAGTGTTGCTTTACGTCCACAGAGGCGAGTTGGCCTATTAGGGACGGGGACAGAGTGGGGAGGGGGCGAGAGAGTGAAAGGCTCGACCGCGGCGGAGAGACCGTGGACCGCCGCCAGAACAATGGAAATGTTAAGGCGGTGTCCCCTCGCCATTGCCCAGCGACTTGTGCACTGCGCAATTGCTCTTTCAACTGTTGTGCTGGACAGAGTCACTAAGACAATGTCCATTGCACCACTGTTGACTAAACCGGTTTGGCCGAGCGGGAAGGCATTAGGTTATGGTAAGCTGAAGGATCTCGGTTCGGTTCGGATTCAGCTCTCTTCTCTCTTCACTGGTTGTGGTCTGTGACTTTGTCCCTCACAACTCGTGAGATCTCGGTCCCCGCCAGTAGTCCTACCTCTTCGGAGACAACTGGGCGTTAGACAAGTTTAACCAACCAGCCAACCAACCCAGCTTTCTCTCTCAGCATCACCAGCTCCGATCCTTTTTCTTCTGGTTTCCCATGAAGTATATTTTTGAACCTGTCGTCAGCTGTACCAGAGCTCAGGAGCTGTGTGAAAGTCGAGGGGGGGGGGGGGGGGGGGGGGGCCGTCCTGGACTCCCCGTCCCTAATAGTTCTTGTGGTGTCTGTGGACGTAAAGCAACATTGAACACCGTTGTATTGTTTTCACGTTCAGGGTCGGGCCTTCGGCGACTGTATCATTCCCCCCCCCCCCCACCCCCCACCCCACCCCAGCCCTTCCCCTCCGTCCAGTTTCGCACATTATGCATAAGAGATGCGCATAGCTTGTAGAGGAAATCATAAACTAATTAAAGCCGGGCTGAAAGATTAAAACTGACCTGTGCAGGTGCAGCGTGTACACGTCATAAACCCATAAAGTGACGGTGGTGCTTGCGTCATTGGAGTCTGGCGTTCTGTCAGGTGTGCGTGTTTTTTCGCTGGGACAGGTGCGAACTGCAAAGCGCAGTATGGCACTGCGGCAATGGTCTGCTGTTAGTGTGAACGGACGAGACTACCACACTGACTTGTGCGAGCGATACTAGAGAAACTGTGCTTTCAAGTTCAATGTGCTTTACGTCCACAGAGACCATAAGGACTATTACGGACGGGGAGCGAACCCAGGACGTCCACCTCGACTTTCACAAAGCTCCTGAGCTCTGAGAAACTGTGTGGCTGATGGTCACTTTTTGTGTTTCTGTTCTACTTCTTAGGCGATCTCCCGTAGTGGAATACTGAGGACGCAGAAATCCCCCCCCCCCCCCACCTCCCTGCACAAACACCAGAGTTGTTAAAGAAATCAACGCGGATATGTAGCGTAGTGGTCATTTTTTTTTTTTAAAGCCTTCTACCTTTCGAGTCCTTTGAATCTCATATTTCCTCATATCTTCTCTCTCCAGTTTTGTCCTCTCTCTCTCTCTCTCTCTCTCTCTCTCTCTCTCTCTCTCTCTCTCTCTCTCTCTCTCTCTCTCTCTCTCTCTCTCTCTCTCTCTCTCTCTCTGTATGTTTTGCATGCACTAAATTTTGAAAATATCTACATTTAAAGAATGTGTAAGCACTAAGGGCCTGTTTAGGTTAGGCGTTCTAAGTAACCATTGTTGTTATTATTATTATTAATTATATGTAGCTAACGCTGGTTTCCATGTGGGGTCCCCTCTACAGAAAAACCCAAGCAGTCTCTTTTTCTTCTCTCTCTGTGTCTGTTCTTCCCTCGCTCCGCTCCTTCTGTCTTCTCCTCGTTGAACCGAAGGCCAATTCGCCACCGTAACCGACGGTCACGGCTTGACCTGCGTGATGCTATTATCCCCCCAAAATGGACCCGCCCACACCACCAAGCGGTCACGGTTCGACCCTCGCCCATCGTTGAAATCCAATCAACAAACGATTAGGGGTGACAGGGTGGGCGGGGCGGGACGGTCAAAGGGCAGGGTAAACAGACGTTACTGTGTTGGTGGCGAGAGGTGTGGAGAGGGAGAGGGATACTCGGCGTACTGTCTGTCTGTGCCGAGACGGCTGATGCTCCCTTTTCAGCTTTTTGACGTCATCGCGGCGTAGTGATCCAGAGCTCCGGAGCTGTGTAAAGGTGGAGGTGGCCAGTCCTTGGCTCCCCGTCCCTAATAGTCCTTATTGTCTCTGTAGACGTAAAGCAACACTGAACGCGTAGTGAGTCAGAACTCACGAGCTGTGTGAAAGACGAAGTGGGCGTCCTAATAGTCCGTACGGTCTCTGTGGTCGTAAAGCGACACTGAACTCGAACTCGGAGCTCAGGAGCTGTGTGAAAGTCGAGGTGGACGTGCTGGGCTTCCTGTCCCTAATAGTCCTTATGGTCTCTGTGGACGTAAAGCAACATTGAACTGGAATGTGCAATGCAGAGCTCAGGAACTGTGTGAAAGTCGGGGTGGCCGTCCTTGGCTCCCCGGCCGCTCCTACTAATCCGCGCGATCTTTGCAGGGAAAGGAGTGGGTTTTGTTTAGGTGTGTGTGTGTGTGTGTGTGTTTCACTTCGAGTTTCACTTTGATCCTGTACTGATGCGTTTCTTAGCATTTTCCCTGTATCGTATAGTTTTGTGTTTCTTTTCTATCAGTAAAATTATACTCGTTTAATTTTGTTGTGGCTAAAATTTTCAGAAGTAAAAAAAAAAAAAAAAAAAGTTTCTGAAAGTCTTCGAAAACAAACAAACCATAGCGGTTATATATATATCTAATTCCAATTTGCTAACACCGCGTATTGGAAACAGTATGACTAATGTAAGCTTACGCGACCATTTTTAGTTCTTTCCAAAGACTGATTTGGTACACCCCCTTTACACGCTCTCCCCTTCCTCTTTCTTTTTCTTCTCTGGAACAGTCTGTTTGCACTATTCCTTCCCCCCCCCCCCTTTTTTTTTAATGACGACTTTGAAGTCTCTGTATATGTACCTTGCCCTCCAAACAAGCTCCAACAACAAAACGACAGTAAACCATGCTGACAATCAGTGCAAACACTGAGCTCTTCCCTCCACACCGAGTTAATTCATTAAAAAAGCAGAACAAAGGCGCCACGCACTGACTGACGGCAGTGGTATTAAAGTTCTCGTCAGACTTTTTCTTCTTCTCCTCGGGTCCTGCGATAAGAAGCCGTGCTGGCCGTGAAAAGCAAACACGGGTGGCGGTGTTCAGCGGCTGAAACGCCGAACGCACTGAATTTATGGCTGGACCAATGATGGGTCCGGGCCAGCAGCCGCAGCCTCGCACAGTGTGTGTGTGTGTGTGTGTGTGTGTGTGTGTGTGTGTGTGTGTGTGTGTGTGTGTGGACATATAATTATATGTCTGTGGTGTGGACCAGAGAGACCACAGCAAGTGTAGTGTCTGTGTGTAGACTAGCTCAAGTTCACTTATTCCAGCCGGCACCCCCATGACCGATTCAGTGACTGACACTTTCACTCGAGCGATTCCCGGGCCGGACCGAACAGCAGCAGCGGTAGTTTGGATATAATTTAAAAAGGACATCTTTGTCCCGGCTTTAAAGACTACCGTGGCTTCAAACCCTACAGTCTGTGGTCTTTACATAACGCTAACAACTAATCTCTGAGACGGGCAGCCCTCGCCTTAATTCATTGATGGACTTAGGTGTTGCCGCCATGAAAAATTGCTGGGTCAAAACTTCCCCCCGCAGCAAATCACCATTTGACACGCGGGACAACTCTCCGTGATCGTGCGGACAAGGGAGGCGATTGACCCCCGCCCTCTTGGCCTAATGGTCTCCCCTTGCATCTACCATTCACACCGTTTGGCTAAACGGCGTGGCTTTGATACCGTTTCCATTCGCCACGGTCAGGGAGAAGGGAGGGGATATCGGGGGTGGGAGGGGGTGCAGGGAGGGAGCTCCGCGCTGGGCCCCAGTCAAAAGTCCTGCCGAACCTCAAACAGGTGAAATGAGAGGGTGGAGAACCAGTACCACATGCGACCCATCAACAAACAAAGATAGAGGGGGTGGGGGGTGGAAGAGAGGTAAGTAAGGAAGAAGGAAGGGGTCCCTGCCCCTCCCCCTTATTACGGCAATCAGGATTTTAAGGCAGGGAGGGGAAAGTGTGTGTGTGGGGGGCGGGAGGGGGGGGGAGGTCAAGAAGACCCAGCAGTTATGTTAAGATTATAATGGTCTGTAAAAGATGCATGTAAACCAAACTGAAAACTGACTAGAAATGATGGCCAGAAAAAGATTGCTCTCTCTCTCTCTCTGTCTCTCTCACACACACACACACGCACGCACGCACGCACGCACACACGCACGCACACACACACACACACATACACATACACAGAGGTACACGTACACGTACACGCACAATCAAGCAACGCAAAGCACGAGAGCACGATAAAATCAGTACGAGTACAAATACACTGAATTAGGGCCTCTGCTGCATCAGAGCTCCGAGGCAGGAGCTGTGTGAAAGTCGAGGTGGCCGTCTTGGGCTGTCCGCCCTAACGAGCCTTATGGTTTCCGTGGACGTAAAGCTACACTGAACAGTGATCACGCATTAGTCTCAGCTTGTCCCTAATATGTCAACCGGCATCCGAGGACATTAAGCAACACAACAGCAGCAACTGCCTCTGCTGTTCTAGAATTTTGTTTGTTTCAATAAGACAGTTTTGGAAAACCGATATCCTTTATAAAAAATAAACAGACTTCTTGGTTAGTTCTTGGATTTTAACGTCCCATCAACCGCATAGAGTCACTTCAGGCAGAATCACACATTAAACATTCTTTTACATCACTTCGAAACACAAGTCACTAAAGGACAAGTTTGTCTAACTGATAAATCACTATTACATAGTCAAGAACCAACTACTTACACTAGAATGATTTGTGCATTGGCAGCGGTACAAGCCAGTTACACGGATTTATTATTTCTTGATATATAAAGCATCATAATCTGGGCAAAACACAAGCATCATAATCTGGGCAAAACACAAGCCTTCCTAATCAGGGCAAAACACAAGCCGTTATAATCTGGGCAAAACACAAGCCGTCCTAATCAGGGCAAAACACCGTCAAGCCGTTATAATCTGGGCAAAAACACATGCATCATAATCTGGGCAAAACACAAGCATCATAATCTGGGCAAAACACAAACCGTCAAATGGCAAGTAGAAATCTGAAAGAATTTGACCCCAAACCGTAAAACTTGATTGTACATGGATTGTAGTTTGGGTTCAGTCAAAACCTGTCTAGCAACTAGTTCTT
>OY757549.1:13993884-14013884 GCA_963584105.1 Alviniconcha strummeri
ACACACACACACACACTCACACTCACTCTTTCCTCTCTCTCTCCCCTCTCTCTCTCCCCCAAACAAACAAACAAACACACACAAAAACTGACGGTGTGTATCAAAAAACAATGCCAGCAAAACGACAACAACAAAACAACTAACAAACAAAAAAGCAATGGCCATTTACCCAGAAACAGATCGGCCCATGAAAAAAGAACACCCGCCTCAACCAGAACCAGTCCTGGAAGCCGATCCTCCCCTCATCTCCTCCTCCCCTCCCCTCCCTCCCCCCCCCCCCCCTCGTCCCTCTCCACCTCCCCTCTCCCCCTCCTTCACTCCTTGCTGCACTGCCGTAGAAAGCTGTACGGCGCGATAGGGGTCAGGTACCATCGGCCACAAACGTCAAAACCCCTCCTTGTCTTACAATGCGTTTTATTTGAAAATTGAACGTTACTGATATCACTCCTTCTGCCCTTCCCACTTCATCCCGAGACTCTGTTCCACCAGTTCTCTCTCTCTCTCTCCCTCCCTCTTCCTCAACCCCACCCACCCACCTCCCCAACCCTCAACCTCGACCCCTTCATTACATTTGTTTTGACTTCTGTCACAGTGAATCGGGCACAAAAAGAACTTGTGTTTTTTCCTTAAGAGGCGGTGCCCGGGGCCGGCGGCTCGCCTCGCCCCCTATGATATTAAGACGATTAATAAATATCGTCTCATGCGGGAAGAGAGGAACCCGAGCCGCCTCACCCGTCGTTATGGCGATGACCCCCTAATTAGCGCGTGACAAGGTCAGGCGAGTGACGAGCGAGCGACACGGGTCGAGGTGACATGAGGAAGATAGAGGAAAGGTGGTGGTTGTGTGTGTGTGTGTGGGGGGGGGGGGGGGGGGGGAAGAAGGGGGAGAGACGGAGAGGGGGAAAGGAAGATGTTTTGAATCGAAGGTATTAGAGGCGAGGTGGGACTGAACAGAGGCCAGGTCGTTACCGAGTTCGAGATCAATGTTGCTGTACGGGTACCTCCGCTTTCACACAGCTCTGTTGCGAACAGGTTCAGTGTTGCTTTGCGTCCACAGAGACCATAAGGGACCATAAGGACTCCACAGAGACCATAAGGACTCTTAGGGACGGGGAGCCCAGGACGGCCACCTCCACTTTCACACAGCTCTGTCGCGAACAAGTTCAGTGTTGCTTTACGTCCACAGAGACCATAAGGACTGTTAGGGACGGGAGCCCAGGACGGCCACCTCTGCTCTCGCGCAGCTCCTGAGCTCTGACGTTACCGCTTTAACTCTTTTTTTTCTTTTTTTTTTTCTTTTTTTTTTTTAGTAGAGTAAACCAGTAGTAGCCTGGTGATCAGAGCTCAGGAGCTGTGTGAAAGTCGAGTTGGCCGTCCTGGACACTCCATCCCTGATAGTCTTTTTAGATTTCTAAGGTTTCTAGAGCGTCCATCTACTGCACAAGGTGAGAGTGCAGGGCGTTTTACAGCACTAACGAAGCTCGCGCGCATGCACGCACGCACGCACGCACGCACGCACGCACGCACGCACACACACACACACACACTCACACACACACACACACACACACACACACACACACACACACTCACACACACACACACACACACACACACACACACACACACACACACACACACACACACACACACACACACACACACACACACACACACTCACACGGCACGAATGTGTTCGATTTGTGTGAACTACACTTTACAGTCCTCGGGGGTTCAGGATCTGGGTTTAGAGGGAGAATGGGGGAAAGCGCTGTAAGGTGTGCTGGGGAGGGAGGGGGGGGGGAGAGAGAGGGGAGGGAGGGGAAGAGTGGGGAGGGTAGAAAAGGAAGGAGGAAGGGGGTACAGTGCACGGACAGACTAGACAAGCAACACCGCCTCCTCCATGGCAGGCTGGTCCCCACCCCCACCCCTGGCTCTTTCTTTCCGAACTGCACAGGTCTTATGCGAGGTCCTTTTCAGTCTGTCGCCTTCCCTCAAAAGACGCCGAGTCTGTTCACCACGTTTCCAGGCTGGGATCGTCTGTGTGGCCAGTCGGTGGCCCGTGTTGACAAAGCCGTCGTCCACGAGGTCTTAATTGAAGACCTTGTCCCACGGTTGCACGCGCCGCCTCGTCACGGTAAACACAGCTCGTGCGGTCACGTGCCCTGCCCCCCGGGTCAAATCCCTCTGCCCCCCCCCCTGCAGCTAGGAGACGGGGCAAGGTGGTGGTTAACAAATTATATCCCACTTGTGGGGGTCGGCGGGTCAGAGCACCTGAATTTGAGTAGTTCAACAAGGTGTTGGAGTGGGTGGACTATACTGGTGGAGCACGATGACGACCTGTGTGTGTGTGTGTGTGTGTGTGTGTGTGTGTGTGTGCGCGCGCGCGCTTGTGTGTGTGTGTGTGCGTGTGCGCGCGCTTGTGTGTGTGTGTGTGTGTGTGTGTGTGTACGTGTGTGTGTGTGTATGTGTGTGTGTGTGTGTGTGTGTTTGGCTGTGTGTGTACGTGTGTGGGCGTGTGGGGAGGGGGGGTGCGCGCGTGCGTGTGTGGGTGTGTTTCTAGTAGTGGATGGGGATGTGTGTGTGCGAGCGCGCGCGAGTGTGTCTGCATTTCTGTCTGTGTGTGTGTCCCTCTGTGCGTGCGTGCGTGCGTGCGTGCGTGCGTGCGTGCGTGCGTGCGTGTGTGTGTGTGTGCGCGCGCGCGCGCGCACGCGTGCTCTCTCTCTCTCTCTCTCTCTCTCTCTCTCTCTCTCTCTCTCTCTCTCTCTCTCTCTCTCTCTCTCTCTCTCTCTCTCTCTCTCTCTCTCTCTCTCTCTCTCGGGCGCGCGTGCGTGTGTGTATGATTATATGTATATGTGTGTACCTGTTTTGTATTGGGTGAAGTGACTCCACGTATGTGGCTCCCTCTTGCGACAAATTCATCGTTCAATGTCGCTTTACGTCCATAGAGACCGTACGGACCAAACGTAGTCCAGGACGGTCACCTCGACTTTCACACAGCCCCCGAGCTCTGATTGAGGCGAAATGGAATAGACCTGTTTAATATGGCGCGAAATGGCGAGCGGAACTGACGAAAGACGTACCTACCATTCAGCAGCACAGAATGGAGTGCGGTTCTTGGGCCCAAAGTGACGGTAAGCCAAGATAGAAGCCGGACAAACACTCACGTACTTCTTCTTCTTTTTCTTCTTCTTTATTATTATTATTATTGATTGCTTTTTATATAGCGCTATTCTCCGCTCTCGAGCAGACTCACTGCGCTCGTATTTGATTCTACATGAGTGAACAGCTTTTTATAGCGCGTTTTTTGAATATCCACCGAAGTGGTGTACTTACAGGGCTGGCATGGCTGGTGCCACATGAAACTGCTGCCATCTCGGCGCATTCTGTGTACACCATACAACCATGCACCATGTCACTTCATGCAAAGCCACATACGTAAGGTGTATGCGTGTTTAGCTATAACCTGCCACCTGCACTTTTGGCAGAATGACCGGGGTCTTTTACGTGCTACTGCGGTAACACGGGGGTGGAACGGATACCGAAATAAGAGTCAGCACAGAAAGTTGACCCCGGAGAAGAAAATTATCGCGCCGCTCCAGCAGGGATTCGAACCCGCGACCTTTCAAAAAATGAGTCCGGCGCTCTAACCACTGAGCTATCCCCGCCCCCTCCCCGCTCTTCTTCTTCTTCTTCTTCGGCTTTCCAGGATTGTCCTCAGACGTCCAGCTGCATGATGGCAATGAACTGGGTTGTCTGCAGGAGGTCGTCTTCGGAGCCCCGAATGTTCACTACAAGCGTGGCTCCTTGAGGCCAATACTGTGAGCGTGCTTCCTTGTGTAGTATAGTATAGCATAGAATATAGCATTGTATAGTATAGTATAGCATACCATGGCATAGCATAGTATAGGTGGGCAGAACTGCATAACATGGTCTAGGGTTTGTGGGCCTGTCTCACGTGGTCAGGGAAACAGAAAAGCTATCAAAATACAAACCGACGTCACAAAGATGGGATCTCGCTTCCAGTGATCCGCCAGCGATTTTCTTCTATGTCCCACAGTTCTCCTCCGAGATCGTCCTTGCAATGCAAAGCCAAAAGGTCTGGTTTTGTGTGCTCTCCATGAAGTAATTCTAACTAGTGGAATAATTATAAGACATGATTAGACCAGCGAAACGTATTATGAAAGAATGGTGAGTGGGGGACTCAACTAAACTAAAACCACGTGTCCAAACGTATGACATAATCAAAAATGACTGTCATGTGCGTTTCTCGTCGGCTTAATCAGGGCACAAAGTTGGAGTGGTGGAGACAGTAACTATTCTTTCCAGCTCCTCGGTATCGCGAGCAGGCGCTGATACCCTGGAGAATCGGATTCGGTAACTTAGAAGTGAGGGTATTAGTTCAACGCGTTTAGAAGAAAAGGACGCCGAGCCCGCTTTACAGTTCGAGGGGACACTTTTATCCGCCCATCATCGCGAGAGTTACCTCCCATCGCCGTCAAACCATCTGCGCACAAAGACGCAGAAATCTCTCCCTCGCTAAGTCCGTGAAGACGCCGTTCTTCCGCTATTGTTGCCGTTTAAGTCGACGCTTCTACGCTTTGCTGACTCCTTAAGCTGAAATTTCTACGCCATTGTTGCTCGTTTTGTGAACGTGTTTTGCCTTCTTGCCCGTGTTCTCTCCTGGTTGCTTGCGTTTTGGATGAAGAAGCAAGAGCTGTGATGGGGTTCGTCTATAAAGGGCGAGAGCTGATGCAGCGCCATCTACAGCGTGTGCGACATGATGGATGGTGGTCCCGCGTCTTCCGTGATGACGGCCCACACCAGCGCGGAACAAAAGCCGGAACAAGTGTGCGGTCGGCGCAGCACACCTCGCAATATGGTGACCCCTCGTCTTCGAGACATATTGCCCAATTCTAGCGCTTGACAAGTTAAGGGTGTAATTCCACCCCACCCCACATCCCCCTTCCCCCACTCCACTACCGCCACCTCCCACCTCCTCCCTCCACCAACCCCATCCCTTCTTAGTCTCTTTCCTTCCCCTCCGCCTCCACCTTTCCCCTCCCGTCCTGTCCCCTCCCCTCCCTCTCCTTCCCTCTCCCACATCTCCTCCATCGAGCTCTCGGTGCCGTCGGCCAATCCGTGCCCCTCTTTCATGATCTGACGACGCCGTTGTCAAAATGGACGGGGTTTTGCCGCGTTGTTTTCAATCGCTGCTTGTCTCGGATTTGTTGCTTGCCCTTGCCATGGTGGTAATAGGGGTTTCTGGCAACAACAACAACAGCAACAACAACAACAACAACAACAACAAATGTGTTAGCTGCTTGAGCGTCGCTTCATGTTGGCTGACTTCTCGAGGTGATTCGGGGGGGACTGTAGCATAGTCAACTTTCGTGATAACTTACACGGCTGTTCAGGTTTTTAATATATATATTTTTAATAGGGGCCTGGCTTAGGTTTGGCGGGAAGGTTTTGTACGTTCTTCCTGTTGCTCCCCAAAAATCTGAAACAGGAATGACTGCTAGCGTTCTAAACCAAGATCCAAACACCTACATGATTTATAAACAAAACAAAAAGCACGCTATTTATTATGTGTCTTGTCATAATAAATAGCGTCCTTTTTAATATTATATGTGCTTATTGTGGTTTGTCATAATAAATTGCGTTCTTTTTAATATTATATGAGTTTATTGTGTTTTGTCATACTAAATAGCGTCCTTTTTAATATTATATGTGTTTGTTGAGTTTTGTCATAATAAATAGCGTCCTTTTTAAGATTATATGTGCTTATCGTGTTTTGACATAATAAATAGCGTTCTTTTTAACATTTTATGTGTTTGTTTGTATTTTGTCATAATAAATAGCGTCCTTTTTAACCTTTTACGGGTTTTCATCCTGCTGCTGCTGCTATTCCTCTGTCGTGGTATGTTGACCATAATGACTAATATCATAACTATAAACCCCATTACCACTCGCTCTTCCACAAACTGAGAACAAAGGTAAAGAGTGGAACTTGATGTTATTATTATTATTATAGCATTGCAACACAGATCGCGCACTGGGCTAGAGATGTGCACCAAAATGCCCCTGCCACACAGTCATCCCGTGTTTGGTTCTGTTTGTAGTAGTTAAGATGTTGCTGCTTTCAGCCCAAATTCCAGTTATCTATGTGCATAACTTTTCATACCATGTTATATTTCGGTTGTTGTATATTGATCTGTCGCTATGATATAACCGTACCGGCGGACTGGGCGTAAAATACCAACCTGCTTAGATACTTGGTGTGTTTAAAAAAAAAAAAAATGTAGCGTGAAAGTGTGAAAGTGTGTATGAATTAATGATCGCAACATCGTGCCCCTGTTCCTTGCGCATGTTCTACACTTTGCTCGGCAATAAAACCCTATTGCATCTTTCTTCTTCTTTTTCTTCCTTTTTTATTTAAAGTTTTTGTTTTGTTTTGTTTTTTAAGTTTCTTTCTTTCTTTCTTTTTCTCTCTCACATAAGTGATATTAGACTGATCTTACAATGATCATGCCAACAACATGTATCAGCAAGTTGCACCAATACAAATTTATGTTAAAAAACAAAAACAAGAACAAACAAACCTTATTTGCAGTCAGTAAACAACTATGTACACAGTTGTATGTTTGTCTGTACCCATTCCTGTTGCATTCTAGTATAAAATACAGAATACGGAAAACTTTATTGTGTCGTGAGACAAACTTGTCTTTCGACAGGACAGTAAAAACAATGGTTTACATCTGTCAATAATAATCGTGATATTTTCTCGACTAGTATATAGTGTATTGTAGATTGTATTGCATTGTCTTGCATCGCCTTCTTGCTGTCCCGTAATTCTGCTGAACGTGGCTGTAAAGCTATTCGAAAAACAAAGAGAGAGAGAGAGAGAGAGAGAAAGAAAAAGAAAAAAAAAGAAAAAAAAGAAAAAAGAAGAAGCGTGTTTTAATAAAACAAGGCAAACAACAACAACAACAACAACAAAAATCTTTTTTTTTTTCTTTTTTTTTTTTTTCTTTCTTCCACCTACTATGCAACAGAGAGACAGAGAGACAATTAAGTGACATAGACGAAAACAACGAGAAAAAGATGGTCACTTAGTTAATGGATTTTAATGTCCCGTCAGCCACTCTGGGTTTTGTTGTTGTTGATGTTGTTGTTGTTTTGTTTGTTTTTGTTTGCTTTGTTTTGTTGTTGTTGTTGTTTGTTTGTTTTTAAATGGGGTGGGGGGTTTGGGGGGGAATGATCATTTATCATAATGCGTAAAAAAATCAATAATCAAAAAAAAAAAAAAAACTATTTAAAAAAAAATGCTTTTTAAACTCAGCTTTTCAAATGCCACAGCAGTAAAACTACGAGTTTGTGATCCCAAAAGTATAGCTGAGGCCCCGGGCAGCAGTGCAGTTTGGAGCCCCTGGTCTACTTCTGGGACCACAAACTCGCTCTTTGTGACCACAAAATCTTGTCGCCACAAACCCGCGACTGTGACAGCTCTCGGACCACAAACTCGCTCTTTGTGACCACAAAATCTTGTCGCCACAAACCCGTGACTGTGACAGCTCTCGGACCACAAACTCGCTCTTTGTGACCACAAAATCTTGTCGCCACAAACCCGTAACTGTGACAGCTCTCGGACCACAAACTCGCTCTTTGTGACCACAAAATCTTGTCGCCACAAACCCGTGACTATGACAGCTCTCGGACCACAAACTCGCTCTTTGTGACCACAAAATCTTGTCGCCACAAACCCGTGACTGTGACAGCTCTCGGACCACAAACTCGCTCTTTGTGACCCCAAAATCTTGTCGCCACAAACCCGTGACTGTGACAGCTCTCGGACCACAAACTCGCTCTTTGTGACCACAAAATCTTGTCGCCACAAACCCGTAACTGTGACAGCTCTCGGACCACAAACTCGCTCTTTGTGACCACAAAATCTTGTCGCCACAAACCCGTGACTATGACAGCTCTCGGACCACAAACTCGCTCTTTGTGACCACAAAATCTTGTCGCCACAAACCCGTGACTGTGACAGCTCTCGGACCACAAACTCGCTCTTTGTGACCACAAAATCTTGTCGCCACAAACCCGTGACTGTGACAGCTCTCGGACCACAAACTCGCTCTTTGTGACCACAAAATCTTGTCGCCACAAACCCGTAACTGTGACAGCTCTCGCCAATACAATGATACTGTAAATGATCAGCTTCATGCGTTAGAGATTTGGATCAACTGGAGAGTCTGTTGCTCTGAATAATGTGAACGGTTTCACGCTTCACGACAACCGCTATCATTGCCACGTGTGAAATACGGCTGCCATGTGTGCGAATCTCCGCACGTGACCGGATAAAGCGTCGGATTTCCCATCAGTCTTTTTGGTCCGCCATTATGTTTGTGAAAAGCTCGACCAATGAGCTGTCCAGGACCACTTAACGTTGCGTGTTGTGAATGCATGGTCAGTGACTAAATTGCTCCTGACTAAAGATCCTTTTCCTCAGCGGTAATGAGTTCGGGCTTCACGTGCCAATTGTGTTTCGGTTATTGCAAACTCATTATTTTTCCCTTCTTTTATTTAAAAGTGTAGCTTAGACTAATATTGATTGATTGTCGACCGCTTTTATATAGCACTAATCTCGGCTCTAAGCAGACTAATTGCGCTTAATATTCTCGCATGTGATTCTAAATGAGTGATTGTAGCTTTTTGTCTATCTCTCTCAAACAAAAAGTGTAATCCTCACAACTCATTTTGGGGCGGGGATAGCTCAGTTGGTAGAGCGTCCGACTGAAAATCTAGGCGCAATATTGACTTGGGTTCGAGTCCTGGATGTGGCAAGGGATTAAAAATAAATTTAAAAAAAATCTTTATATTTTTATCCCGGTCAGCTTTCAGTGCAGACTGTTACGGTGTCCGTAAAGCCGCCCCGTGTGCAATCGCTTGCGTCAACATCTGTGCGCACGTTAAAAAATCGCAGACACTGGCAGCCATACCATTGTTTGGACACACAAAAATACCATCCACACTGATAAGAAGGGTAGCGCTTCTCTTGTGGCTTCTGTGCCCTACCCGGGTAAGGTGACTTGAATTTCCCGCAAAGGACAATGAACCATTAACTATTTACTTTTTTTTTTTACTTTTTTTTTTTTATCGTTCATGATGGTGATGATGATGGGAAAATAATACTGGCGATGGTGATGATAATGATGATGGTGAAGTTTATCATATTTCCGGAACGATCATCGCCGAAAATGGCGGTGGGCCGGGGGGAGGGGGGGAGGGGAGAGAGGGGGGCAAGGGGGAAGAAACGGACAAATTACAGGGTTGATAAAATACACGTAAAGCAAAGACTTCAATAGAACTAAGTCATTCAGACAAATCATTTTTACAGCTAAGTCATTCAGACAAGTCATTTTTACAGCTTTAGCTGATTGAAACGCACTAATTTACCAAAGGGGGACTTTGTTCTCTCTTCTTCTTCCTGATTTACACTGTTTACGGTTTTCTAGGCTAAATACAATGCCTCAACAATCAGTTACTTGCTCCTCCCCCCTTTGTTTGTTTGTTTGTGTGTGTGCGTGCGTGCATGCATGCGTGCGTGCGTGCGTGCGTGCGTGCGTGCGTGCGTGCGTGTATGTGTGTGTGTGTGTGTGTGTAAGTGTGAGCGTGCGTGTGCGTGTGTGTGCGCGTGTGTGCGAGCGCGCGCGCGTGTTTGTGTGTGTGTGTGTGTTTAGTATGTGTATGTGTGTGCGTGCGTGCACGCGTGTGTGCACGTGTGTGTGTGTGTGTGTGTGTGTGTGTGTGTGTGTGTGTGTGTGTGTGTGTGTGTGTGTGTGTGTGTGTGTGTGTGTGTGTGTGTGTGTGTGTGTGTGTGTGTGTGTGTGTTGTCCATGTTTGCTTTTTCTTCTACGCTTCCTTCTAAATGATTTAGCAAATGAATGTAAAAACTGTGCAGCTCCACATGTTTGCGACTATACACGAACTCACCCCTCAGCTTTATAGGTTTTGAACTGCCCAGTGATAGCTAATATTACGACCCTGGCCTTTGTTTTAAAGAACACGTTGCTTGGAAGTGTTCAGCTTGGATGTCTGTTGCCATAGTTCTTGTTTTTCTTGTTGTTTTCCTGGGGTGACTGTGTGGTTGACGGCACCTTAATAGCACATAGCTAACTAGTCTCGCTTTAAAAAATTACAAAACAGCTCAACCTAAAGCAGATATATGTATCCTACACCTCATTTTTCACCGTTTAACCGTTGTTTTAAATCTTGCTTTATAGCTCGAAAATGTGGCTTAGCCCACCCAGGAAATTCGCATGTCGTGTTTTGCCATGATTTGTTTGTTTAAAAAAAAAAAAAAAAAAAAAAAAAAAGTTGCTTTCTTTATAACATTTTACGTGTTTGGGTCGAACGAATTTCGATTAAAAAATAAATTAAAAAATGTAACACATTGCCATCAAAGTCACAAACCCGGCGAGCAGACTGACAGGAGATGGGCAGAGCAGTGGAGAGACAATGGCAGGTCACCAACCTGGCGTTTCATGGCTGTTTTGTTAAGCCTCTAGGCGGTGTTGAGTTTCGCCCAGTGATGAATTGCGCCACGTATCACTGCGTGTGGAAAGTTTTAGTACCTGCTCTTCCTGTTTTCAATCACACACGTGACCTTAAAAAGGCCGAAAGTGAGAAAAAGATCACTCTGATTGAAAGTTTTCCTAGCCGCCAAATGGCCGCTCCCTTCCTTTCACGGACGCAGTTCTATCAACGGTCGTCTATCATTTTCTTCCCATTGTTTTCATTTGGATTATGCCGCATTCGACACACTCGCTCTCAAATCGAACGCAAACAAAAAGCCTGAAAAGCCGACGACCACAGAGTAACCGGTGGAATAATACCAAGCCGCCAATCAGGGAAAATCGACACCGAGACCATCGGAAAGAGGGCGTATGAATCTGATTAAAAAGAACGTAACTTGGCGCAGCGGTTATCTCCCCTAGCTTGATCCGGGCGGTACATCGACGTCCGCCCACTGGGTTGTCGTTCCTGGTCGAGGCGTCCATGCGCTAAAATTGTGCACGTGGACATCGCCGAATGACGACGTATCATGTAACAACGCGCGTTAGTGAGACGCACGTGAGTTGCTGTATGGCTTGTGGTGACTGCTGTGCTTTTGCTAATTTCCTTCTCGGTCGTAGTTTTTGTTGTTGTTGTTTTTTCTTTTGTTTTTCTCTCTTCCCCCCTGCCCCCCCTTCTCCAGATTTAAAGGGATTTATTCAAGTTACGAATAATAGGCTACAATGCAAAGTGAAAAAGACATCAACAAGCCTGCGACGTGCTCATGGTTTTCTTTCTCATGTGTGTGTGTGTGTGCGTGTGTGTGTTGTGCGTGCGTGCGTGCGTGCGTGCGTGCGTGCGTGCGTGCGTGTGTGTGTGTGTGTGTGCGTTTTCAGGGAAGATTTGAAAGAAGTTCATAGTTCATTAGTTCATAAACTGGATATTGAACTAACAGAGGCAGCAAGACGGACACCAACAGACACATGGAACAGGTTTCAAGAAGTGGGCGTGCCCTTCCAGACTGGCCTGGTGTCATTCTTCTTCTTCTTCTTCAAATGTTGCCTTACGTCCACAGAGACCACAAGGACTGTTAGGGACGGGGAGCACAGGACGGCCACCTCGACTTTCACACCGCTCCCGAGCTCTGATGATTGCTTCATCTTCTTCAAATGTTGCTATACGTCCACAGAGACCAGTAGGACCATAAAAGACGGATAAGTATACTGTTTGTGAGCCGGTTTGGCCGAGCGGTAAGGCGTTAGGCTGGTAAGCAGAGGGACCTCGGTTCGAATCTGCTTCGGCTCTCCTTTCTCTTCAAAAGTTGTGGTCTGTGGACACTGCCCTGTGACTTTGTCCCTCACAATTAATGAAACATTTAAATGGCTCTCATTGCTGCCAACCTTAATGCAGGAGTCATTCTGGTGGTGACAGTGTAGCGATAAGTATATAATCTCCCTCTTCCCTCACCTCCATACCCCCTTCCCTCCCCTTCTCCCCGTCCCTAATAAGCCTCATGGTTTCTGTGGACGTTAAGCACCATGTTTACTTACTTACTTACTTACTTACTTACTTACTTACTTACTTACTTACTTACTTACTTACTTACTTACTTACTTACTTACTTACTTACTTACTTACTTACTTACTTACTTACTGTTTTCATTGATCACTGTTTTAACTGTCGCTTTGTTGCTTTGAAAAGGGGCTCTCCCCGAAAATTGACACGTGTATTGTAGTGTTCCATTAAAATTAACATTCTTTTTTGAACGTTTGTATTTTAATAATAATAATAACGTACATTTATCACGTGCTCGTCAACGCCCTGAGCGCTCACATGATACATATTAACTTAAATATATTCTGTACACATGTGGAGCACAGTCCTACCGAAACAATTTACATAAAGTATTACACGGAAACACACACACACACACACACACACACACAATGACTGTAGCATAAACTGTATATTGATATTAATATGGGGCGAAAATACTGTGAGAAGAGGACGGTTTTCAGAAGAGGAGGATTTTGGGGTCCCCCACCACCCCATCCCACCCCCCGCTCCCTCCCCACCACCAGACACCCACGAGCACGCGGTCCACAAAAAGTAAGAGAACAGGGGCGTGGTAGCTCAGCCGGTAGAGCATCCGACTGAAAAGCCAGGCGCAATACTGACTCGGGTTCGAGTCCTCGGTTTGGCAGGGGATTTTCTTTCAGAGTCAACTTTCAGTGCAGACTTTCTTACGGTGTCCGTACAGCCCTCTTGTGCAATCGCATGCCTCAACATCTGTGAGTACGTCAAAAATCCCAAGACACTGGCAGCCATACCATTGTTTGGACACACGAAAATACTACACACACTGATAGGAATAGGAAGCGCTGCTCTTGCGGCTGCTGTGCCTTCGGCGCAGGTAAGGCGACCTGAATTTCCCACAAGGGACAAAGAAGTACACACACACACACACACACACACACACACACACACACACACACACACACACACACACACACACACACACACACACACACACACACACACACACACACACACACACACGAGAGAGAGAGAGAGAGAAAGAGAGACAGACAGACAGACAGGCAGGCAGACAGAGAGAGACACAGAGAGAGACACAGAGAGAGAGAGACATAGACAGAGAGACAGAAAGAGAGAGACCGAGACCGAGAGACAGAGACAGAGAGAGACAGAGACACAAAGAAAGGAGTAACAAATAAAGCAGCTAGGAGATGGCTGGTCTGTGCGATCTGTGGCTGGGAGGATTCTGCCTTCATTGATTTAACATCACCTCTCAGTGACAATATCCCGATGTGCAGCTAGGCAGAACCGATACGCGTCCTTTAATTGAGATTAACTTCGTTTCTGCATCAGTGCCTGGCTTTTCAGGACAATACGGACGGAAGCGGTGCCCAACTCTAAACAGACTGTAACGTCTATTCGTTCACCCGTAACAGCGGCTGATACGGATCTGTGCACGAGTCTGACCGATTAGGTCTTCAGAGTGTATTATTACTGCATTCAATTCTTGTACGGGGGTAACTAGAAAAGAAATAAGGAAGATACCACATGAAGCGATTTCTGTGTTGTTGTTCTTTAAACGGCTGTCAGAAATGTTTAATTTTGGCTGGGGATCCAGTGCTGATTGCTGTCCGGAAGCACTGTGCGCGCAGTCGACCCGCATGCCATGTCACGTGACCCCTGCCCTGCGGTGCCCCATTGCAAACAGGCCAAGCGAGCAAAGGCAAATCAAATATTTCACCGATTGATACTCTACTGCCCCCACCCCCTCACCCACCCCTTGGCTTTGTCTCGGTAAACAAGGGTTAAAAAAAAAAAAAAAACGATTACGCGTGCAGCGTTCTGACACTACCCGGGGATTTCAGTCACCGAAGCCGCGGCGCAAGTCACTATAAGTGAGTGATGCGTCTCGCTACGCGCATTAGTTTCACTCGCATACGGGTCATCAGGTCGGCGGTTTCGTGCCAGCCAACCAAAAGGCGCTAGCCTAAACGCGAGCGCGTGCATCAGTCCGCGTTGCCAAAAAGACGGTTAGTGACTCGACAGCGGCTGCGTGTGCAGAGCGAGACAGTACGAGTTGCCTCCCCCTCGCTGCTGCGACGGCGGTGACTGAGATGCTCCGGCGGCGGCGGCGGCAGCGAGAAGGGTCAGAGGGGCGTGGGCCGCAAAGTGATGAAAATTAATGAAAACTAATGAATGCAAAGAGGCTCTTGCGGTTGGCAAGTGGGTGTCGTTAGACTGACAAATCGCACCCCGAAATTTGCAGCGCCGAGATTGCGGCGGCGTCAACGACACGTATGCGGGCCGCGCGCACGAATACAAATGAAAGCCGATTTGACTGGAACCACCAGCAAAGGGGGCGTCGGTCAGAGGATCGGTTCCATTATTTTAGGAGCGGGATTTAGTCTGGTGGGGTCGGGGCAGGGAGGGAGGGGGGGTGGAGGGAGAGGGGGGAGGTTAACTGCGACTTCTTAGAAAGAGCAACGTCGTTGATTAGTCCGGAGGCGAAGAAACAGCCTTTGACAGGAAAGGATTACAGAAACAATTAGGCCTGACGCTGGCAGTTATTGACAGTGTGGACGGTGGTTCGAGATGACTTGAAATCTCCTCGGTTCTCCTTCGTGATTACTGATAATACTTGCAGTGTGAAATCAATGTACGGACGTTACCATCTCTCTGTCTCTCTGTCTCTCTGTCTCTGTCTCTGTCTCTGTCTCTCTCTCTCTGTCTCTCTCTCTCTCTCTCTCTCTGTCTCTCTGTCTTTCTGTCTCTCTGTCTCTCTGTCTCTCTCTCCGTCTCTGTCTCTCTCTCTCTCTGTCTGTCTCTGTCTCTGTCTCTCTCTCTGTCTCTCTCTCTGTCTCTCTCTCTCTCTCTCTCTCTCTCTCGCGCGCGCGCGCGCGCGCGCGCAATGCGTCTTAGTGTGTTAATGGTGTTGTCTGTCTCCATTCTGTGAGTGTGTCCATGCGTCCGTACGTAAGTGTGTGTGTGTGTGTGTGTGTGTGTGTGTGTGTGTGTGTGTGTGTGTGTGTGTGTGTGTGTGTGTGTTCTCGCGTGTGTGTATGTGCATGCATGTATAAATGTGTATGTGTGTGTGTGTGTGTGTGTGTGTGTGTGTGTGTGTGTGTGTGTGTGTGTGTGTGTGTGTGTGTGTGTGTGTTTGCGTTTGTGCGTGCCCGCGCGCGTCTGTATGCATGTCAGTATGTGTCTGTACACGCGTGCGCCTATATATATAAACCATTGATTTCAACACTCTCAGCGCCAGCCACCCCTTCAGTCTTTCCATGCACACACCTTTATCACTCTGAAAAAAAAGAAAATCGAAGACACGATACCGACGAGAACCACTAGCTCTTGCTACCACTACCAGCCCTTAGTCCGAATCTGAAAACGCAGACCTTATCAGCGTGGGGCGGGTAAAAAGGCAATAGACGTGAAGCCCTGTCAAGTTTGGCATGTTTGTTCGTTGATTACGCGTGTAAGTCACACAAGTATTGACTAATCTGCAGAGCCTGCCGTTTCTTTCACATACACGTCCAGAAAATTGACATTTTCTGTTTCTGCGTGTGTGTGTGTCCGTGTGGCAATTCAGTTTGCATGCGGAGCACTCATTCACTTGCATGCTGCATGCAATTTTGAGGTTGGTTTAATCTGATATGGGTGTGATTGTGGTGTGTAGTGTGGTTTGTTTTGAGGGGTTTCGTATTTGAGCAGATTCGTTTTATTTCAATTTGACATTATATGAATTTCCGGGGAGCAGGTAGGTTATCTGATGTCTTAGGAGTAAGAGGACAGGTGTGTGTGTGCGTGCGTGCGTGTGTGTGTGTGTGTGCGTGTGCATAAGGGTGTCAGTAAGTCTGTATAATAAACCACCAGACTCTGCTATCCCTACCACCACCACCACCAAAACTATCCCCACTACCAGCATCACCACCACCACCACCACCACCACCCGAAAACCCACATCCTCTCCTCCACCCTCTCAGAGACTCACAGGATTCCGTCAGTGACAAATCCTTACAGCTGGTCAGGCCAGAGATACTACATCATGTAGTGTAGTGTCTCTGGTCAGGCCTCCCCTCAGACTATCACGAAAGCGGAGCCCGGATCCGCCCATGCACCGCTACGTCAACCCGGGCCGGCGCGGCCGGGGCCTCAAGGAGGAAAAGTAACCAGCTTTGGAAGCAAGTCCCCTGTAAAAGGATCAGGAGGTCGCCAATGAAGCCCGACACAGACTGAGGGGGCGAATTCCCCCATATCCAAGGGGGGAGGGTCGAGATAAGCGGGTAGGTGGAGGCACGGCGGAAGCGTTTTCGATCCACCCGGCCAAACAAACGGCGAGAGTTATCTCCCCTGGGCAGAAGCCCGCTACCTTGCCGCGGATGGAAGAGGTCCCCGTTAGTTTCGCACATTCGGGTCTTCTAGTCCAGGTGCACGGCGGTAGGGCGAAAAATACCTCGAAATAAAAGTTTGTAAAAGTTCCGTTGAGAGAGAGAGAGTGGGTGGGGGTAAGGGGGGCAGGCGGGGGGAGGGGAAGGGGAGTGTGGGGTTAGTGTGAGTGCGGGTGGTTAGCGCGCGTGTGTGTGTGAGTGTGTCTGTGTGTCTGCACAGTTTGCAGCGCTGTGTTTTTGTTGCTTGCCTCAGGGAGGAAGTTGGAACCCCAGGACGACAAACCCGCCGGGAGGAAGCAGCTTTGAAGTTTGCCCCAAGTTTTTGCCACGCTATTTACCTCCTGTTGGACTGCAAGTCTCCGCCGCACAACTTCGCTCCAGTCGAGATAAAAGTTCACCGAAGTGTAGGATACTGTCGTGTGTAACATCTGGAAGCTTCGCTCGGCTCACTGTTTGGATCTCCAGTGAGAACTACTGCATTCTTTCGTTTGAAAAAAACGACGACAACAACAGAAAACATTCAATTATGCTTTGTTGCGATGTGACTTTAGCCACGAATTGCTCGGGAGTTTTAGCACCGCCGATTGCTGTTCTACTCGCGGCCCATCTTTTAGGCTAAGATTTTTGGAACAAGAAAAGAACGAGGCAGCCTTTTCGATACCTCGTCGTCTAACTCAGACTCCATCAGGGTAGGAATGGCTTGAACTCCAAAACACCCTCGCAATGGTTTGACGGTTTCGACAAAGTGTTGTTGTTTGATTTTTAACACATCTTAACTTGACTGAAACATGAATGAATCATCCACCCTTTAAAAAAAAAAAACAAAAAAAAAAAAAAACTGTTTCAGGTATAGTGAGCTAAATCGAGTTTCATGGCAACAATAAAACCGTTGACCTGAAGCGTAAAAATGTGCCACTTCACTTAATACCGGTAGGCCGGCAGAGCTGCACGATTTTACGAATTGATCGCGATCAGGACTGCGTGGGTAAAATAATGTGTATTTTCGATACCTCATCGTCTAACTCAGACTCCAAACTCCGCCGTTGGTCCTAACCTGAATTCTTATCCTAGGTTTTAACTAAATAAATGTGACACTATTCCCGTAACTTTTGACATAAAGTATCCAATAGCAGCTAAGCTCGACAGTACTTGTACTTTTGCACTGATGTCTACAAGAACTTCTGATTGAGACGCAGTTAAACAAATAAATAAATGGGCTAATGACGAGGCGACTAATCATTCCAGAGTTTAAGGTTCTGCAGACAGTTACCCGTGGCGTGGCTGGGGACACCTGATGGCACTGAAAGGTGCAAATCTGTCTGGGTTACGCCCGCTACTGCATTGTTCAGTTCATTGGGCGATGGTTCCATGTCGGCCGGCTCTCCGTGACGTAATAGTAGCGCGCTAGCACAGCAGCATTGACTGGGGCTGCAACGGTAGGACACTGCAGTGACGTAACAGCATCCAGATCAGCGAGACATCGCATTGCGTCACCCCGGGAACAGCAGTGGTACAGTGACGTAACAGCATCCAGATCAGTGTGACACCACGTCAGTCCGAGCACAGCAGTGGCACAGTGACGTAACAGCATCCAGATCAGTGTGACACCACGTCCGTCCGAGCACAGCAGTGGCACAGTGACGTAACAGCATACAGATCAGTGAGACACCACGTCAGTCCGAGCGCAGTAGTGGCACGGTGACGTAACAGCATCCAGATCAGAGAGACACCACGTCACCCCGAGCACAGCAGTGGCACAGTGACGTAACAGCATCCAGATCAGTGAGACACCACGTCACCCCGAGCACAGCAGTGGCCTCAGAGCCCAGGAGCTGTGTGAAAGTGGAGGTGGCCGTCCTGGGCTCCCGTCCCTAACAAGCCTACGGTTTCTGTGGACGTAAAGCAACACTCAACCAACAGCAGTAGCACAGTGTCGTCACGGCGCCGTCCACATCACATCACCGGACGCCATCGCCGCAGCGTCCAGACACCAGAGCTCAGGAGTTGTGTGAAAGTCGAGGTGGCCGTCCTGGGCTCCCCGTCCCTAATAGTCCGTACGGTCTCTGTGGACGTAAAGCAACATTGAACTCGTCCAGAGAACAGCCCTACGGTTACACACTGACCTTGCAGTACTCAGACGACGGGGACGTCGTGGTATCCTGAGCGGGATTTGCTACAGCAGAGAACGGCAGTGACGTGACAGCGCCCAGAACAATCACGTTACAGTGACGTAACGGCGTTCAGAGTTCTTCGTAGTGGCGTCATTCAGTTCTGAACGGAATCCCAGGTAGACAGAGCTCAGGAGCTGTGTGAAAATCGAGGTGGATGTCCTGGGCTCCCGTCCCTAATAAACCTACGGTTTCTGTGGACATAAAGCAACACTTCAACCAACATCCCAGGTAGGCTACAGCACTGCAGTGACGCGACAAAATAATCGTAATAATAAATCACACTACAGTGACGTAACAGGGTTCAGAATTCTTCACGGTGGCGTCCTCGTTACAGCTAGGCGGCGAAGCGACAACATCCAGAAAATATTCACACTGTAGTGACGTAATATGGTACGGAATTCATCACGGTGTCGTTATGCCATGCTGAGTACAGCGCTGCAGTGACAGTTGCAGCAGCATCCTGAATACAACGTTACAGTGAAACAACAGCGTTATGAGCGCGACGTTACTGTGACAGAAACAGCAGCATCCTGAATACAACGTTACAGTGAAACAACAGAGTTGTGAGTGCGACGTTACTGTGACAGAAACAGCAGCATCCTGAATACAACGTTACAGTGAAACAACAGAGTTGTGAGCGCGACGTTACTGTGCCAGAAACAGCAGCATCCTGAATACGACGTTACAGTGAAAGAACAGAGTTGTGAGCGCGACGTTACTGTGAGGAAACAAGTTCCATCCGTTGTTAGGCACTCCGTACGGTGAAGAGTGCCTTTCGAGGACAGAGGTAAGGGCTCCTACTTCTTGTATTCTGTCTGATCACCACTGTTCATAAACTTTCAGAATGATTAAATAATCAATCAATCAGTCAGTCAGTCAGTCAGTCAGTCAGTCAGGCAGTCAGTCAGTGTTTTATTTTATATCTGTTCACAACAACTTTCAGAGTGCTCAGCTGGCGAAGTGCTAGTTTATTTGTATGAGACAGAGATGTAAAACTGACCGATCGATCGATAGATTTATACAAACACAGACACACACACACACACACACACACACACACACACACACACACACACACACACACACACACACACACACACACACACACACACACACACACACATACACACACACACTCATGCACGCACGCACGCACACACACACACATATTCACACACACACGCAAATGCATACATACATACATACATACATACATACATACATACATACATACATACATACATACATACATACATACATACGTAGACAGATGGGTGGATGTATGGGTAGACAGAGATAGATATTTGACACACTGTTAATAATCGTTTTAGTCCCAGTTTACGT
>OY757549.1:14018759-14028759 GCA_963584105.1 Alviniconcha strummeri
ACTACAACCCTCGTGATCGGCGTGCTTGTGTAGCGTGTTTTATTGCCGTTGTGTCACAGTTTGTCTCGGAATTGTCAGCCGGAGTTTCTGGGCACTAAATCGTCTCCCACCGTACAAGCAAAGCTAGTCTCTCTGCGTGTGATTTCAGTCTTTGTGTTCTGACTGCATGGGTTGACTCGACTTACATATATATACCGAGGGCAAGAGGCTTGTTCGAAGAAACGACTGCTGCTTGTAGCTCATCATTTACAAAGTAGTCTCATTAAGTGTTAAAAAACTGATTGATGATGTTAGTGCAAAGTGTTGAAAGACTGATGACAGTGTTAATGGGAAGTGTTCAAAAATTGATGATGATTAATAATATGCGTCGAAAATTCTATCATTCAGGTTTCACCATGTTGATTTTATTATCCAGCAACGAAAGAAAAAATTGGAACGAATCATCAAGTCGAGACATGTGTAGACCTTAACTCTGTTAGAGCGAACCCCCAAAATGACTCTTCGTGAGACTTCTTTAACGTCAAGGCGGAGTCTCCGAAGAAGTACTCGACGGGAGCACACCCAAGGAAGTGTGTGTATTAAGGGAGGGAAGGAAAAGATGGGGAAAGACTATATCTAAACGTTACAATGTCACGGCTGGAATAATTCAGCACCAAGACGGGCAGCGATGTCACCTGTGTCTGCATGTCGCTTTTCACTTAGTGCAGAAGGCAATGTCAAAAAAGTGGTCACATCGAAACAGTCAGCTGCGAGACCTTTGCTGGGAAAGAGTCAAAGAGAGAAGGAATTGAGACAAGCGGCGGACTTGATTGTCATGTTGCACAAGGTTGTCAGCGGGCTTGCTGGTATCGACCTGCCCCACCCCGCACCTTCAGCAGAGCCACCGAGAACCCGAGGCTTCCACATCGCTTCTTCCTGGAGAGGGTAGACCATTCGGCCCCAGAAATTATTTCTCCTTAACGCGCCCCCCCCCCCCCCTCACCTCCATCTCCACCCCCACCCCCCACCCCCCCAACCGAGAGTTGAACGAGCTCCCACAGTGGCACATCATAATTGTAGCCCCCTCACACCTGAGGCAGCCGTGGAAGGCCTTGGCAGAGGCACCTGTGGCACGGCCACATCAGTTGCATAGTGTCTTACCCCCAGGAACTGTGTGAGTGTATATATCTAATACTTTTGAGCTATTTTAAGATTGGTAGGGGTATGAGTCGTTTGAATGTTTCTTTAAATGAGGTGGGCAAAGTCACAAAACAGTGTCCATGAACCGAACAAGCTTTTAAGAGAAAGGAGAGCCGACCCGGACTCGAACCATCGTCCGCCCGCTTACCAGCTTAACACCTTGCACCTAGCACCTTACCGCTCGGCCAAACCGGCCCACACTGGGTACAGGCAGGTTATTTTATAACACTCGCTTATACCCAGCCTCTGCCAAAGCAACAGATCGAGGCAAGCCAGATAACCCTGAGATAGTAACACTGTAGTAACAGTGTTGAAGAGGTTGCTGTCGTGCCATTTCCGCACTGCCAGAGAACATTGCTGGCATGGGCTGGCCTTGCTACCGGTCACATGCGTACCCATGGACAGACTCAGCCCCACTGACAACCTCTGGATGACTCAAGTGGTCCTCCCTCGCTTCCCGACGCATGAGCACACGCCTGATATGACCTGTTCAGTCAGACAATGGGCTGTACAAAATATAACCTGGGTACCTTGTACTAGTACGTTTTAACGGAAGGGACCAGGTCAGAGCTCAGGAGCTGTGTGAAAGTCGAGGTGGACGTCCTGGGCTCCCCGTCCCCTAATAGTCCTTATGGTCTCTGGGGGAATGAAGCAACATTTGAAGAAGCTGGAATCGTCAGAGCTCAGGAGCTGTGTGAAAGTCGAGGTGGACGTCCTGGGCTCCATGTCCCCAATAGTCCGTACGGTCTCTGTCAACGTAAAGCAACATTTGAAGAAGAAGCTGGAATCGTCAGAGCTTAGGAGCTGTGTGAAAGTCGCGGTGGATGTCCTGGCTTCCCGTCCCTAACAGTCTGTACGGTCTCTGTGGACGTGAAGCAACATTTGAAGAAGGGACCAAAGCCGTCGAGTGTATCGCGAAAGCAGATGAGGTGACTGCCTGGTCAAATTACAGTGAAGACTAAAGACGGACCTTGTCGGGGTGGAGAGAGGTGTTCGTTAAGTAAGGTTGGGGGGTGGAGGTAGGTGGATGGATGGAGACGACGTTTCCAATATGGCCAACCCTGACATTATCTCATGGATGTGTACAAGATGTCATCTCAGCCACATCGCCGTACCAATTACGAGATGCCCAGATACAAGCATCCTTGAGTGGAGAAAACTTCAGTCATCTAACTGTAGTGCTTTTAGACAGCAAAATAATATAGGGGACCTCCGCAAAGAAGGCCCGAGAGTCCCCTATTTTGGAAGGGTTATCCCCCCCCCCCCTCAGTTTATTTAACTTCCCCCCCCCCCCCCCACCTTGTGTTTCTTTGTTGTTACTGCTGTTGTGTCTAGTCTTACTGCGTGATTTTTAATCATCTTTTTAAAATGTATTTATTTATTTATTTTTGCAACTATGAGACAGAACAACAGCAACAAGAAAGACTATAATTATTATACACTGGCCAATTACTTTTTCAGTTTCAGAAGAAAGGGGGCGGGGTGTTTATTATTGTTACATCATGCGACTGAAGAATTACTGTAGGCAGTTTGCTGAACAAACAAAAACCTCCCAACAATGAATACGGAAAATGGGTCTGTGCTGGATAGAGAGATCTGATTTGTTTTACAGCCTCTTTTGCTTTGAAGTTAATGTTTGTTTCCAGAAGTAAATGTTGGTTACTGTACAGCGTGTTGGTTGGCTAATGGTGATTAAATTATGTTTTCAACAACAACAACGACAAATCACACTTTCACTCAAAGAGGCAAACGATGGTTGCATTTCTCCGTGTGTTTTAGCGTCCTGAAACTAGTGTTAACCATGCAAGAAGCGGAGTCTCCCTGACTTTGGCCATGCACCCATCACTGAAGTGTAACCTCAAAACATTTCTTTTCCTGAAACTATAGACCTGCAATGTTTTTGTCCGTCTTAAGTCTCTGTATGCTGCCCGTTTTCTAGGTTGTGTACATTAAGTTTTGTATTGTCAGTATGCTGGAGTGTGTGTGTGTGTGTGTGTGTGTGTGTGTGTGTGTGTGTGTGTGTGTGTGTGTGTGTGTGTGTGTGTGTGTGTGTGTGTGTGTGTGTGTGTGTGAGTGAGTGAGCTGGAGCTGGAGAAGGACAAGATTTTGCATTTTATAAATACTTTTCTTATCATTACCACAGAGCTTCACCAGCCGTAGAGGGTTCTGCACTGAGCTCTAAGCCCCACCTCCCATAGTTACTGTCTCACAAGCTTTCCATCTAGCCGCCCTGTGCTACTGTCTCGACAGGCGGAATGCACCATGATTTAAGCCCGATCCCACACTTCAACCAAGCGTAATTTACTTCCTTTGATGATCACAGATCTCTCGTGATATATGAACACGCGCTATCATTTGCTTTGATAGTGCAGAGCCCAGCAGAGATCAAGAGCAGGGAGGTGGAGCTGGGCTCTGATAACAGGATGGTTGGTCTTGCTGCTGAGTTGTTCCTCGACAGCTGCTTCTCGGACACCGTCTTTGTAACTTTGCTCCGCACAGCTGTCGAACCAGCAATTAGAGAAGTACACAAGTTGCTTGGCACTGGCGGGGGTCCCCACCTCTTTAACTTTGTTGTTTTGGCGGTGGCTGACGACAGTCTCTTCTGTCTTTACGGATCGGAGCGCGCGGACGAGCTATTCATCTCTTCCCCCCCCCCCCCCCTTTCCCCCCGTCCCTAATAAGCCGTATGGTTTTTGTGGACGTAAAGCACCCTCTTTACTTACTTTGCTGGTTTTGTCCAAAATCCATCAGTCTTTCACTCTATTGCTATGCCTTAGCCTGTGAGGTAAATGCGGCAGCCGCTCTTCGGGCTTTTTGCGCGGAATATACTTGTGCCGTTCTGATTGGTTGCAGCTGCTCGGGTGATTGACAGCCCGGCACCCTCTATTCGTTGGCTAGTCCACATGCGTTCTCTTTATTGTCCTGACCTGACCCTGTGCGGTTGACAGGACGTTAAAATCCAATTACTAACTCGTGTTCTTTTTTGTTCTTTTTCTTTTTTAGGGTTCTTTTTGTTTATTTGTTGTCTCTGTATCACACACACACACACACACACACACACACACACACACACACACACACACACACACACACACATACACACACACACACACACAGGGAGAAGGAGGAGAACGAAGAAAAAAACGAGACGGTACTCTTCAGTGTTTGTGTTTACTAAAATCACAGTTAATTATGTCCAAATCAAATCTAAGCATAGCAAGTGATCATGAGAACGACAAACAACTGCTTCTGTTTCTGCCGTTCAACATTCACACTACCAAAAAAAAGGGGGAAAAAAGAGAAGAAAAAAAACATCGTACTATGAGGGACATGGCCCCCGGCACTTTTATCACAAGTATTTGTTTATTTATTTTTTAAGTTTAAAAAAGAGAACAAAAATGAAGCAGTTCACTCAAACAAAAAATGATCAGACATGCATTTCAACAAAGAAAAAAAGGGGTGTAACTCTTTGGTCCCTAGGGTGAGTGTACATACCCACCACATTATTAAGAATGCACAGTGTAAATGCACAAATCACGAGAATGAAAATAGTTGCATTGTTGCCTATCTGAACGAAATACACTGATGTAAATGTCTGCGTGTTGTTCCCTTCCCCTGTTACTCTGTTAGTTAACTCATCCTATATATAAATGAATCTGCCAAAATCGCCTTTTAATCACCAGATTTTGACCCCCCTTAGACCGCCAGATTTTGACATTTATTTTTGCTCAGTTACCCAGCCTCATAACATATATATTGAGTCAAAAGCACCCTGTTTAGTTTTTAATGTTATTCATAAACGGACACTAAAGGTTCTTGAACTAAATCAAATTGAATATACAGCTGCATCAGTGGGCAAGAATTAAGCTGCTGAAATTTCCACATCACTGCTAATTTGATCAAAACAATTATATTAAAAAAAAAAGCATGATGTTTACAATTATGCTTATATGTTTCCTTACAGGAAAACCATACATACACAGCATACATTCACACAAACAACCAAGAATGTAAGAAGTTAACACTGTTGATCATGTCATCACATTTAACCCTGTTCATCAGGTCATCCCACTTAACACTGTTGATCATGTCATCACACAAACTAAATGACCCTGCTCATTACCCGGACATAATAATTATGGATAGCTCTTACAGAGTGTAAATCATATTTTCCGGAACAAGCTAGCACACTATGCACGCACATCTATACATGATAAAATACTATCAACAAAATCTCTTAATATTTCTTCCTTCCTTCCATAACAAGCAGCCTCAGTCACCATTGTGAATATTATGCTGCATGTTCATGCAGTACCTGAATCTTCACACTACTGACTGCTAGGCCTTCTTTCACTGCAAAGTGGACATGGGATCTTTAACCTGCGCAATGATCTTAGTGCATGCTGCACTCAAGAAGGCATAACAAGCACAGAACAGTGCGCAGAAGCATTAGCTCTGAAGAACAGAAACGGGAGTCAAACCCATACCATACGCTTTCACTAGATTGCAGTGCAGTGAGTTTGAGCCATTAAGCCATGACTCCTGGTGGAAGTACAGACAAAATGTAAAATATTACAGTCTGAAGTGGAGCAAGTCCTAAATCAAAATGCTCATGCCAAATCAGCAAAAGGAGCTGCCAGACCCCGACCGATGTCACATGTAAGCGTGGTGGTAGTTGTCACAGGAGATTCCAGGTCTGTTGTTGTGTCCTTTGTTATCCACGTCACCAATGTGACGTCAATCCAGCAATGTTAGTTCTCTTTGTTTGTTGATACATAATTAATGTCCTGTTCAATTGCACAACACTGGACAGCGGTAATTTGCCATTACCAAGGGTGATGCACTCTCAGTGACACAAACAGACAATGGCAATTTAAACAATTTGTTACCAAGGGTGCTGCACTCTCAGCGTCACAAACAGACAATGGTAATTATAGTTATTATCAAAGAAATGGACAATGGTTCTAATTACAGCTATTATCAAAGAAATGGACAGTGGCAATTATAGCTATTATCGAAGGCGCTGCACTCTCAGTGCCACAAATTGATAATTATAATTAGTTACAATTGAAGGTGCTGCACTCTCCTTGCCACAAATAGACAATGGTAATTATAGCCATTATCAAATGTGCTGCACTCTCCTTGCCACAAATAGACAATGGTAATTATAGCCATTATCAAATGTGCTGCACTCTCCTTGCCACAAATAGACAATGGTAATTATAGCCATTATCAAATGTGCTGCACTCTCCTTGCCACAAATAGACAATGGTAATTATAGCCATTATCAAATGTGCTGCACTCTCTTTGCCACAAATGGACAATGGTAATTATAGCCATTATCAAATGTGCTGCACTCTCCTTGCCACAAATAGACAATGGTAATTATAGCCATTATCAAATGTGCTGCACTCTCCTTGCCACAAATAGACAATGGTAATTATAGCCATTATCAAATGTGCTGCACTCTCCTTGCCACAAATAGACAATGGTAATTATAGCCATTATCAAATGTGCTGCACTCTCTTTGCCACAAATGGACAATGGTAATTATAGCCATTATCAAATGTGCTGCACTCTCTTTGCCACAAATGGACAATGGTAATTATAGCCATTATCAAATGTGCTGCACTCTCTTTGCCACAAATGGACAATGGTAATTATAGCCATTATCAAATGTGCTGCACTCTCTTTGCCACAAATGGACAATGGTAATTATAGCCATTATCAAATGTGCTGCACTCTCTTTGCCACAAATGGACCATGGTAATTATAGCTATTATCGAAGGTGCTACATTCTCAATGTCACAAGTGGACAATGGTAATTATAGCCATTATCGAAAATGTTGCAGTTTCCATTCCACAAATCGACAATGGTAATTATAGCCATTATCGAAAGTGCCGCACTCTCAGTCACAAATTGACAATGGTAATTATAGCCATTATCGAATATTGCTGCAGTCTCCATTCCACGCATCGACAATGGTAATTATAGCCATTATCAAAGATGCTGCACTCAAAACATGACAAATGGACAAAGGTAATTATAGCCATTATTAAGGATGCTGCACTCTAAATGCCACAAGTGGACAATGGTAATTACAGCCGTTATCAAAGGTGCCGCACTCTCAATGTAACAACTGCACACAGTCATCCTGACTTCGCCTGCACGGTGATTATGTGTTAAGTGCACTATATGAAACAAGCAGGGTTTATCGTCACCTCTTTATATTACACCAATTGCCATGCATGTGCTGCAGGTCTTAGTCCACTCAGGAAAGCACAGAGTCAATGAAAGAAAAGCACACGTCCTCTCACACGGGGCGAAAATAGCAAAGCTCAAACAGGCAGACAAGAGAATGAAGAAGAAGAAGAAGAAAAAACAGGCAGATCACAGCTCAGAACTAATAAGTATGCCTTCAGTTAACAGAAGAAGAAAAAAAGAGACAAAAAAGAGCAAAGACAATTTTAAAGATATGCCCAAATGGATCAGGCGAGTCATTCAATTCCACATCAGCAAATAAGCAGCTGACGGGTAAAATGGACGGCAGTTTGCACTGTCAGTGACTGGATGGACGTTTTTTGAAAGATTGCCTTGTCACAACTACTATAGTCTACAAGTCTACTGTTGACTTGTGCAGACAAATAATAAACTCCTTCCCTAAAGAAATAATTTGCACATGCACATGCATGTACACACACACACACACACACACACACACACACACATATGCAGAGGAATCAAAGGCGTTGGGGGGGGGGGGGGGGAGGGGGGGAGGAGATATTAGTTAAAATACTGGAATTTTTGTGAGCATAAACTGAAAACCAGTCATTCATTCACTTCAAGCTGAAGCAGAAACGCACAAGTTCAAGAGGGATATCTTGCACAATCGGGGTGGCAACTCACAGCATACATCATAATCCATATATACAAATTATGTCAACTGCTTTACCAAGTCTGGCTTCAGCAATTCTTTACACACAACTCTTCCAAAACAACAACAGCAAAATGATAAAGATTGTAAATGCAGCAAAGTGAAACAATTATGAAAAAGTAAGTAATACTTATTCATTAATTGCAAACAGGCAACCAAACATGGTGTCCAAAACAAATGTCAAAAAGCTTGTGCCTAAATAAAGGTCAAACATAATGGTACTTGAAAACATTTCAGAACACAAAGTCAGACACCAAGAACAGAACAAACACTGCTGTGTCCTTGACCTTAAATAAAGAGGACATGCAAAATGAATGCATTACAATACCCAGCATGCAGTATGCACTGTTCTCTTCACTTTTGAAGCAGCCTTCAACACTTCCCAACACCCTACTCCTGCCATACAAATCGTCTGCACAGAGGTCCACAGGTAAAACAGCCAAGCGACTCTCAGACTGGCGTTCACCAGCTAATGTTACCAACAGCAGATGCTGGTCAAGGAGCCACACGTGCTCTGCATGGTACCCTTAACATCTTGTCTAGCTGGGAAACCAGAGTAAGCATCCAGACTTGCCAATGAAATTCAAAAGCACAGGGGCCAGTGCACATGTGGCCACACAGGCGTAGAGATCCCTCAGCAGTTCAAAATAAGGAGAGGTTTCCTGGCTGCCCAGAGAAGAGTGGACAGTTATCTCCCATCACACAGTAACAGGTACATCCATGCCCCGCATGCACACAAGACTGAAAGCTTTTCATAACTAAAGTACAGGTGGCTCTGCCCTGCGGCTGCTTGCTGGTCACCACGGAATGCAGCAAAAATGTGCCACAAGGGGCAACACCATGCACAAAATATTACTACAATTACCATGTACTTTCACACAATACAATATAGTTCTCCAATTTTCTGTATGGCTTCAGGCAGCACAAAATACTGCCACAATTCTCAGCATGGCTTTAGACAGTACAATATACTACACCCATCCCATGTGTGTTTTTCAGACAATATACTACCCCCACCTCCTGTGTGTTTTCAGATAATACAATATACTACCCCCACCTCCTGTGTGTTTTCAGATAATACAATATACTACCCCCACCTCCCATGTGTTTTCAGACAATATACTACCCCCACTTCCTGTGTGTCTTCAGATAATACAGTATACTACCCCCACCTCCTGTGTGTTTTCAGGCAATACAAAAGACTACCCCAATTCCCTGTATACCTTCAATGAAAAACAAATGTGACCAAAATGCACTGTATACTTTCACACAATACAAAACAGTACTCCATTTAATTATTGTAACCCTCCAGACAATTAAAAAAGAAAAGAAGGTAGTACTGCCTAAATTCCTACTTACATTCAGATGATCAAAAGCAAATACGACCCAAATCCTCTTCATACCTTTCCACAATACAAAATAATCCCTCAAGTCCCTACCTACCTCCAACTGTATGTGTATCTCCAGAAAAGACAAAATACTGTCCCAATTGTCGGTATATCTTTGGAAAACAATATACTGTACTCCTTCAGACACTATGCATATCCCTGTCTACTGTGTATCTTCAAACAACACAATGACAAACACAACCCCAACACTACGTTTACTTGCAGGCAATACAAAACTACTATCACATTCCTTTGTAAATCTTAAGACAGTCAGGTAGAACAAAATCATTGGCAACGTTCACACCTTTCTGACTGTAAACTGACTCTGATTTTCATGATCATATATGAAGAAAAAAGAAGAATAGTCATGGATTTCAAAGATCAATATTACCATGAAAACTTGCATGAGACAAAAGCAGTCACCATTATTATAAATAGCAAGCTGACCAAAACTAATCTAACACTGTTATAACAGTAAAACATGTAATGCCTGTAATT
>OY757549.1:14036259-14055844 GCA_963584105.1 Alviniconcha strummeri
CTTATCACAGACACATAGAACAAAACCTGAACATGAAACACAGCACACACAGACTTTTGCCAACTTATCACACACACATGGAACAAAACCTGAAGGTAACAGCAAACACAACACACAGAGACTTTGGCCAACTTATCACACACATATGGAACAAAACCTGAAGGTAACAGCAAACACAACACACACTGACTTTGGCCAACTTATCACAGACACATAGAACAAAACCTGAACATGAAACACAGCACACACAGACTTTTGCCAACTTATCACAAACACATGGAACAAAACCTGAGGGTAACAGGAAATGTGTTTCCTGTCTGCACACACAGACTTTGGCCAACTTATCACAGACACATGGAACAAAACCTGAACAGGAAACACAGCACACACAGACTTTGGCCAACTTATCACAAACACATGGAACAAAATCTGTGTATCCATTACAAATAAACAAATCCTAACTCCAGCCTCCTAACAAAATCATATGAAATAAAACATATGCTTATTGTAGACACAGGAGTTGTTTTGTGTGGCTTTTTTTTTGGGGGGGGGGGGTTTGGGGGGGGGGAGTCCTCTATGCCTTTGAAGTCTGTTTCATGCAGTGCATTAATGTAAAATGAAGACTGCATTTTCTACACTAAGACATCCAAAACATCAGTCTCATTAGAAATTCACAAATATGTCACCTAAAAAAGTAAACAAAATCCTCAACTGATGGAATTCCATCTGCTGGTGTTTGTGGACGTCTGTGTTTCTATGCCATCCAAATTCTCTCACCTCTCTGCTTTTTCGCTCTCAGTCGAGCCAGGTTTGTCTTCATCTCTGGGAGATGTGGCTGTTTCTGGGGCCTTGCTGAACACCGCTTGGCCCTCCTCTTTGCTGGATATCACTTCTGGGGCTTGCTCTGGTAGGGTCAGAATTGAATGTTAGCATATATTTTAAAAAACAAAAACAAACAAAAACTCAGTGGTGAAATTACATGTGGACAAGCACAACTTCCCTTAGATCTGTCATCGTCAAAATTCAGTACAAAGACTGAAATTCAAACAAGTTACTCGGAGGACTTTCCTTAGCAAATAAACAAAAACAAAACAGATTCATCCATTTATACACACTCAATCTATAAGGTCAATGAGATTTTCCCAAAACCAAGATGTGGGCTAACATTCAAATCGCACTGAAATTCACTGCCATTGTTCCAGATTTGCTACCTTCGCTTAGCAGTTTTCAAAAGCAAACCTTCAGTCACCGTCACTAAACATGCCCCGCCCTTTGAATCAACAGGACACCCACGAACCAATCACCTGGATATAACCATCCTGGCTGACTGGGTGTAAAAAAAACAAGCTACTTACAAACGAAACCAAGCAAACAACTGATCAAAAAATCGACTCTCATTTTCACTGAAGAACACATAAATATATACACTGTGTTCTTTTTTCTTTTTTCTTTTGACAGGCTGCACCAAGTAGCATTCAGCTGCAACCCTGCAGTGTCGACTACTGCTAGGATGTCGTAATTCAGAGCTTTCTGCATTCCGGGAAACAAAACAGTCTTGACTGATAAGACGAGACAGGCCGGCAAAGTAACCAGTGAAAGCTGCATGCAAGCACAGGCATGGCTGGTTGCCAGGCAAGAAGCTCTGCTCAACCGTGTGGAATCTGAGAGACAACAAGCAAGACAGTCCCTGTCACTAATCGTTTTCTTATGCTGCACTGTCTGTCTGGAGGAGTCTCCCTTGCAAAGTTAGGTCATCAAACACACACACATCTTTGAGATCATCTTTGAAATCTGACCTTTTCACACTATCCTATTGACTTGTGTGTGTGTGCGTGTGTGTGTGTGTGTGCGTGCGTGCGTGCGTGCGTGTGCATGCATGCATGTTTGTGTGTGCATGCATGCGTGTTTGCGTGTGTGTGTGTGCATGCATGCGCATGTGTGTGTGTTCATGGATGCTTTGTGTTTTGTTCTTCATAATGGGCTACAACCTCCAGTTTGGAGAAACAGCGCAAAGAAGGGTACATTATTATTATTACTAAACATGATTGCTTTTCAAATCAGCAGAACACTCACAAACTAAACCAAGCAAACAAACAAACATCTACTCTTGCCTTCACTGAAGAACACATTCAGGTATCTGTATTGCATTCTTTTTACAGGCAGGGTGGAGGTGGAAGGAGGGGGTGGGGGGCAGACTTTATTATGCAGCATTCAGCTACAACACTACAGTATCAGTTACTCTAAGGAAGCGATTCATTCAGATCCTTCTGTAATCAGGGAGACAAAATAATCCTGACTGATAACATACACAGGCCAACGAAGCAACCAACTAAAGCTGCATGCAAGCACAGACGCAACTGATCACAAAACAAGAAGCTCAACTGAGCCCAGTGGAATCTGAGACAAGCAAGACGCACAAGGTGAATTAAAGCCAATACAGCAGAACCCCCTTAACTCAGTGTCTTGAGAGAACCCCCTTAACTCAGTGTCTTGAGAGAACCCTGTCAACTCAGTGTCTTGAGAGAACCCTGTTAACTCAGTGTCTTGAGAGAACCCTGTTAACTCAGTGTCTTGAGAGAACCCTGTTAACTCAATGTCTTGAGAGAACCCTGTTAACTCAATGTCTTGAGAGAACCCTGTTAACTCAGTGTCTTGAGAGAACCCTGTTAACTCAGTGTGTTCAGAGAGGCCCCTTAACTCAGTGTCTTTAGAGAACCCTGTTAACTCAGGGTCTTGAGAGAACCCTGTTAACTCAGGGTCTTGAGAGAACCCTGTTAACTCAGGGTCTTGAGAGAACCCCTTGATTCAGCATCTTGAAATAACACAAAACTCACAATTATTGATTTGTCCTAATAAATGCAGCATTGATTTAATAGTGAATTTAGAAAACTAGCTTCATGGATGATGAGTATCTAAGGAAAATTGTCATTTTTATGCTTTGTATATGGATGAATAATAAAGATTTATTTATTTGATTTGATATCTAAATCAGATATTCCAAATACTGTTGAGCTGTCAGAAACTAACCCAGTGTCATGTGGTAAAATCACCAATGCCGTGGCACTGACAACCCAGTGACACCATAAACTGACCAACCAATCATTCTGACAACTCAGCGACACCATAAACTGACCAGCCAATCAAAGCACCATGTTGTCTGCTTCAGCCTCTTTCTGAAGCAACTTCACACAGCAAGATTTGTGAAGTACCTCTGGCAAAGAAAGGCCTTGGTGAAGGCTTGATGCTGCTGCTGCCTAAGGCACTCTGCAAAGCCACTCTGTGCTATATTATGTGCTATATTAAGACCACCTTTAAAAGTGAGCTCTGAAGAGGGTTCTGCTGTAGGTGAAATAAAGTGGAAAGGCATGCAGACCTGAAAAGTGGTACGGCTCATCGGGTTTGGACAAGAGCTTTGGCTTGGGAAGCAAGACCGGCTTCTGAGCAATAGCTGGCTTGGGTTTCACTTCTGGTTTGGGTTTCACTGCTGGCTTCGGTCTTCCACCTTCTTCCCCATCTGCCTTTTTCTTCTGACTCTCAGCTCTTTCTGGGGTGGGGGGGTACTGTGCCGTTTCATCTCTGTCTGATGTTTCAGAAGACTCAGAGATATTGGCCGTTACTGTGCTGCCGTTTTCAGATTCGACAAAGTCACTAGATGCTTCAACGACAGTGGAAAGTCTTTGACCGCCCGAGCGAATCTTCACATCGGTTTCATTGGATTCAACAAAACGATTGGACCCTGGCAGTTCTGCTTCACCAATCAAAGGCTCTGCAGCAACAGAGAGTGCTTCCGTTTCACCAGCCACAGGTTCATCTGAGGAAGGAAGAAGCAAGGAATAAAGCCAGAGACACCAGACTAGCAAGCAAACAGAAACAGTGCTAGCTGAACCTTTGCGCCATTTCACCATCAGGCAGTTTTGCTGTAAGGCACCATCATTTGCATAACGCAGCAGATTTGCTGTTTGTTGACTTATGTTCAGCATGGGCCAATTTCTTTTCTTTTAACCCACATCCCCACCCCTTCAGTGCACACACACACACCCACACACACACACACCCACACACACCCACACACACACACACAAACACACACACAAACACACACACACACACACACACACACACACACACACACGCATAAACACATGCACACACATGCATGAACACATGCACACATTCACACACACAGACACACCACAACAGAAATATAAACAAATGACCCCCAAACACACACACACACACACAAACATGCATGCATGCATTCATGCACATACGCACATAGACACACACAACTACAGAAAATATAAAGAGAAATGCACACACAGGGAACTGGCCCAGTGAAACAATGATCACATCCGTGCCTTCTCAGCTTTCAACAACCTTGGTGGTGAAAAGGCTAAACCCCTTGTCTACAGTGGCTAAGTGTACAACAACAATGCACAGATTCAGAGCACAAACAACAGAAACAGTGTGGCGGAACACTCTCAAAACAAAACAAGATGGAATTCTGCTTAGACAAAGTGCTCCAAAAAAACACCTTCTGTAGTCTTAAAAAGTGCTCCAAAATTCCTCTTCTGTACTCTTAAAAAGTGCTCCGAAATTCCCCTGCTGTACTCTTAAAAGTGCTCCAAAATCCCCCTGCTGTACTCTTAAAAATGCTCCAAAATTCCTCTTCCGTACTCTTAAAAATGCTCCTAAATTCCCCTGCCGTCCTCTTAAAAGTGCACCAAAATTCCCCTGCTGTACTCTTAAAAGTGCTCCAAAATTCCCCAGCTGTACTCTTAAAAGTGCTCCAAAATTCCCCAGCTGTACTCTTTCTTTGTAGTTTACTCTGCTGAAACAAATTTGTCTTTGGAAGGAGCGAATGGTGCCAACCACTTTGTTTTACTTTTAACATAGTTCCACCATCACCAGGAAAAAATCATTCACGTGAAAAGGGAGAGAGAAACAGGACAAAAGAGCTGTGCACAACAGTAAAAAAACAGCAACAACAGAAAGAACAGCATCGACTTTCATTTCCACTTCAAGTCGCCAGAATTCAGTTTAGTTGAAAATGTGAGGAAAATGTGAGAACCAGCACTTATTTACTATCCGCTCCCAACCACTCTTCCTCTAACCCTATCCTTATTTATCCAGGTTAAAGGAGACCTGAACTGAAGACGTAAGCTGGCCTGAACATGAGGTAAAAATAATGTGCAAATCTTTTCATCTGGAAGTTTCACTCGGTTGTTCTGTAAATATTTATTCAAAAGAAGTATTTTCTGCTTTGAAAAATAATGTGCAAATATCTTCAATTGGAAGTTTCACTTGGTTGTTCTGTAAATACTGATCCAAAAGCAATATTTTCTGCTTTGAATCTGAGCTCCTCAGGGTGCAAATCATGTAGGTTCACTTTTACCAATGCACAGCAAAAAAATGATTGGCTCGTGACATAGTTAATGATTTATGACAGATATTCCAGCCTCATTTATGATGTCACCAATGCAGGCTGCTTGGCACAAAATGGCGGTACTCATGGTCATTTTTTTTTTACACTTTCAAACACAGCTTTTATCAAATGGACAAGAAATTGAGTGAACAACTGCCACAGGTATATCTCTTTTTTTTCTCTCTTTTTTTAAAATTCCATTCCTGTCAGAAGGGCTCATGATGCATCTTCCATTTGGTTCCCCTTTAATGATTTCTAATAATTAATAATGCAGAATTAAGCACACTGACAATAACAATATACTTTATTAATCCCAACGAAGAACGTATCTCAGCAATTCTAAATCATGAAGCAGATGCATGTCAGAGGACTATCCACAAACGTATTTTCACAAGCTGAGGTGTGTGGGGCAGTTGTCATTAGTGCCGTTGTGCAGTTACTGTTGTACTGTGCAAGGACTATGGTCCGACCCCATAGCAGAACACTGGACCATGCGACTACAAGGCCAACTACCACAGAGACAGAAGCCACGTCCAGGATGCGCGTACAACGCTGAGCCAGAAGACTCATGCAACGTAGATGGAGGGCGGAAGAAGAAAAAACCCGGAGAAAAAAAAACTCACTCTGTGGTGTCCTTGACCTTGACCACTGGCACACTGTGATGGTCACATTACCTTTTCCTGCCACCACTCCAAGACTCTCGGGCGATACTGCTGCTGTTGCTGCTGCAGTTGTTGCAGTTGTCGATGTGGCAGTGGCTGCTGATGTTTTCGCATCTGCAGTCTTCAGGATGATGGTTCCGCTTCGGATGGGAGGCTTGACAGCAGGGGTGGGGGCAGGGGTAGGAGTTGGAGAGGGGGCGGGTGAGTCAGAGAGGGTGATGGTGAACCCTATGGCTGGCTTGGTGACAGGTGGGGAGGTCACACTTTCTGCGCTGTCTTCTGCCAGTCGGAGAGAGGGTGGGGAGAAAAAAACACAAATCTAATATCATCATAAGAACAGCATCGGTCAAAATGACGATTAAGACATGAAAAAGTCTACCACAGTGACAATGGACATCATCATTAGGATGATAACAGAAGCAAGAAAATGTTTCTAGCCTCCTCCTCCACCCCAAAGAAGAAAGCTGCTAAATTCATTTAACAAAATCTCTAAAGTGTTACAGTCAGTTCACATAAAATCTCTAAAGTGTTACAGTTAGTTCACATGAAATGCTCCAGGTCTTGCAGAAAATCCTGTCCTCAAAAAAATGACACCATCTTCCCACCCCCATCCAACACATGTCCCTCTCCCCACCAACCCCCACTCCAAACTCACGACCCCCCCCCCCCCATATATGCCCCCCCCCCCCATTAATCCAGCATCATTCCATCCCTACCACCTATCCTTCATCCACCACCCCCCACATGTCTATCCCACCCCCCACCCCCTCTCAAAAACACACACAACTATTTTCTACCTCCACCCCCCACATGGTCCTCCACCAAAACTCTAACTTCATTCCATCCCCACCCCCAATGTGTCCCTCCCCCCCCCCCCACCACTTCAACATCCCCCTAGCCCCACCCACCCCCCAATTCCAACCTCATCCCCCCCCCCCCCCCCCACAACTGTGAGTGTTAAAACTACTGACGTGAAGCGGTGCTGTCCAGGCTGACCGTGCCCTCACAGATGGGCAGCTGGTTGAGCGCCTTGACCACCGTGCTGCCTGGCCGACCCCACTGGTTACGAGCGGATTTGGAGTTCTCTGCTGGCTCGCCGGCATGACGCACCACCTGGTCTCTGGCGCTGGTGGCTGCCAGAGAAAACGTTGACGCGTGGAAAACTACAGGTTTTGTCTACCAATTCAACAGTGTATAACATGTACGTATGGATGTGTAAAAGTAGATTATTTATGGCATCCCAGGTCACTTACAAAGGCCTACAGATGAGCAGATTCACACCTTTGCATGTGTGCACATGCGCGTGTGCATGTGCACACACTTACACACACACACACACACACACACACACACACACACACACACACACACACACACACACAGGCACATACACACACACACACACACACACACACACACACACACACACATGCACACACACGCACATGCACGCACACACACACACACATGCACACACACGCACATGCACGCACACACACACACACACACACACACACACACACACACACACACACACACACACACACACACTACAGATACATGCATTACTGGTGATGAATATCTACATACAACATATCCTGGTCAGTAAGTATAACAGAACAAGTACATGACTCCCCCTGCTGCTGTGTACAACAGGCACAATCCTGCTACTCTGTGCAACAGTCACAACCACTGATCCATCCCGTCACCCAGGCCTGCAGCCCGGCTGGTTGAGTACCACCAGCAAGCTACCAACACTCGCCACTTTGGAGCAGCACATCTCTACATGCAGGGGAAGCACGGGTGGCTCAGTGGTTAGAGCGCTGGACTCATGATCGAAAGGTCGAGGGTTGGAATCCCAGCAGGAGTGGTGGGAGAATTTTCTTCTCCAGGGTCAACTTTCTGTGCTGACTCTTATTTCAGTAGCCGTTCCATCCCCGTGTTACCACAGTAGCACATAAAAGACCCCTGTCATTCGGCCAAAAGTGCAGGTGGCAGGTTACAGCTAAACACACATGCATCCTGCATATGTCACTTTGAAAACAAGTGACACTGTAAACTGGTGCATGGTTATATGGTGCACACAGAACTTGCACAGTTTCTCATGACACCAGCCATGTAACAACCAAACAGCACTGTAACCACACAGTGGATATTCAAAGCACGCTGTGCAAACAAAATTATGGTCACTCATGCAGAGTTGCATACAACTAAAGCGCAGATGAAGAGAATAACGCTGTAGTTGCCACTGTGAAACGATTCGGGCTAATCTCGCAATGAGGCACTCAACAAGTGTTCCCATAAATAAACACGCCCTGCACGCGAACACAGAAAAAGCAGACAGCGTACCTTCCATGTTGGAGCCTGTCTGCTCCAAGGGCAGGTCACTCAGCCGCAGCTGCTCCTCGCTCCACTGGGGTCGTGCCGACTCCGGGTCAGCCAGCGGACTGATGACTCCCTCGCCCCAAGGACGGCGCATCTGCACTTCTTCCTCTGCCGCAGGGGGCGCTGCCGCAGCATCATCCCCTCCCCACTTGCCGCGGGAAGAAGGTTTCTCGTTCAGACGCTTGAGTATGTCCGTCTTCTTCTGCTGGACGCTTCTGCAACAAGGCAGCACCAGTGAACCAACTACCTGCAGCTGTGAAAGGTTGACTCGTCGCAAGTGGTGGTCACAAACCAGCCTGCCACTAGTCCTCACACTGGAGCACCAACCATCCCTTACACCACCCACCCATCTGTGTGATCACTGCTTTCTGGACATGTTCACTCCAAACCATACATCTGTGTGAACACTGCTTTCTGGACATGTTCACTCCAAACCATACATCTGTGTGAACACTGCTTTCTGGACACAGTCACTCCAAACCATCCATCTGTGTGAACACTGCTTTCTGGACAGTCACTCCAAACCATACATCCGTGTGAACACTGCTTTCTGGACACAGTCACTCCAAACCATCCATCTGTGTGAACACTGCTTTCTGGACAGTCACTCCAAACCATACATCCGTGTGAACACTGCTTTCTGGACACAGTCATTTCAAACCATCAAACCAAAGAAACCACACAGCATTATTAATGCATTCAAATTAATTAACTGGAGAAGAAGAAGAAGAAAACATAATAAAACACTTATTAATTTACAAATAACATGCATGTCTAAATCCAGGATCTTTCCCAGATTAATAATTTGTACACTGACCATGGACAGACTTTATCTAAAGACAAGCAAATATAACTTTTGTACACTTGTTACCTTTAGCAGTGAAGCAGCCACGAAATTCTTTAAAGTACATAGTCATCACACCAAATTTGTCTTTTTTCTCATGTTCACTTCCAGTTTCCTCTTCAGAACTGTATACAAAGTGTATCATTGCAAAACAGCTCTCAACTGCTGCAGGCTCTCGAAGAACAAAGCAAACCACACTTAACTGTATGAAAAAAAACAGCTGTCAATAAAACTGAAATGAAAGAGAGCTTAAAGGCAAAATCCCACAATAAATAAAAATCACATCCTTTCAGTCCAGGAAATAACTGTTCTTTAAGTAAGACCAGTAGAGCACTGCCCCCCCCCCCCCTCCCACCCACCCACCCATGACCACAACCACCACCATCCCCCCTCCCACTCCCCATCTTGTCCCTCATCCAAAAATAAAGCAAAGTGACCACCAGACTGACAATGGGTTGGGTACCCAACTGTGAAGGGTGAGAAATTTCTGATGCACAAACCACCCAAAGCATGTCAACTGACTTTTGTGGGTCCTCCTCGGGAATAGCCTCCCCTGCTGCAGCAGGTGGCACTGCTGCCTTGTCGTTGGCTCCGATGAGCTGCAGCATCCCAGAGATGGGAACGGCTGGGGCTGGGGTCATGTTGGCCTTGGCAGAGTTTGGTCTGAAACATTGAGGTCACTGTCACTGCACAACTGTCACAGTCTCCGTCCCTGCCACCCCACCCTCCAACCCCCACCACTGCTCCACGGACAATGACACACCTTCCAGAATTTCAGTCCCGCCCAGTATCTCTCCAGAGAGACAGCTCACCTTTAAACAAGTCTTAACAACAAACTATGTCCCTCTCCAAAGACAAATTCAGCAACGAGTCTTTTGAACAAACTGCATCCGTCTCCAGAGATAACTCAACGTTAAACAAGTCTCAATAACAAAGTTGTGTCTACCTCCAGAGACTGCTCAGCATTAAATGAGTTTCAACAACAAGCTGAGACCCTTTCCACAGACAATTCAGCATTAAATGAGTCTCGACAACAAGCTGAGACCCTTTCCACAACAATTCAGCATTAAACAAGCCTTAACAACAAGTTCTGTCTGTCTCCAGAGACAACTCAGCATTAATCTTAACAAGTTGAGACCCTCTCCAGAGACAACTCAGTGGTAAACTAGCCATAACAAGATGTGTCCATCTCCAGAGACAACGCAGCATTAAACAAGTCTTAACAAGCAGCTGCATCCCTCTCCACAAACAACTCAGTGTTAAACAAGCCATAAAATGACACTGCATCCCTCTCCACAAACAACTCAGTGTTAAACAAGCCATAACAAGCAGCTGCATCCCTCTCCACAAACAACTCAGTGTTAAACAAGCCATAAAATGACACTGCATCCCTCTCCACAAACAACTCAGTGTTAAACAAGCCACAACAAGCAGCTGCATCCCTCTCCACAAACAACTCAGCGTCAAACAAGTCTTAACAAGAAGCTGCATCCCTCTCCACAAACAACTCGGCGTTCAACAAGCCAAAACATGACACTGCATCCCTCTCCACAAACAACTCAGCGTCAAACAAGCCATAAAATGACACTGCATCCCTCTCCACAAACAACTCAGCATTAAACACGCCTTAACACGACACTGCATCCCTCACCACAAACAACTCAGCGTCAAACAAGCCGTAACATGACGCTGTGTCCCTCTCCACAAACAACAACTCAAGTGTTAAAGGAGCCTCAACAAGAACCTGGGTCCCTACCTGCTTCCCGCAGGCTGCGGCTGTTTCAGCAGCTGCTGACGATCTTTCTCCAGCTGGTCTTTCTTCTTCTTTGCCCAGTCCTCTGCCTGTTGCTGTGTGCACCATTGGAAAAGTCAAAAATAAGTACTCAGTGCCAAAAGAATGCAATTAGCGCACATCAAATGAAGACCGATGGAACACACTGTGATAACAAGACCAAGAGAGCCCATTGTGAAAACAACAAGCCCCACATAACGGTGGAAACAAGACTCCCTATGAAAACAAGACTAACATAACAGTGAAAACAAGACCCACTGTGAAAATAACAAGCCCCACATAACAGTGAAAACAAGACCCACTGTGAAAACAAGACCAACATAACAGTGAAAACAAGACCCACAGACCCCATTGTGAAAACAAGGCCCACCTAACAATGAAAAGACCCACAGACCCCATCATGAAAACAAGACCCACATAATGGTGTTAACAAGACCTACAGAACCCATTGTGAAAACAAACACATATACACACACACACACACACACACACACACACACAAAAAAAAACTCTTGTGAAAACACGACTGACATTACAACAAACTGTGAAAACAAAACCACCAACAGAACACCTTGTGAAAAGAAGACCCACAGAACACATTGTGAAAACAAGATTCACATAACAAACTGTGAAAGCAAGACCCACAAAACACTTTGTGAAAAACAAGACCCACATGACAAATATTATTGTGAAAACAAGACCACCAACAGAGCACAGTGTGAAAACATGCCCCACAGAAAACATGACCCATACAGGAAACTGTGAACAAAAACTGGAACACATATGTTGGCCAAAGCACCCCAGCTATCACACAATATTGATCAAAACAGCACAGCTGATACACACTGTGAGAACACCGGTCAGCACACATTATGAAAACCACATTCAGCAAACACTGTCAAAAATAACACACACACAATATATATATTAAAACTATGTTTATATGAAACATTAACATTTGAAGAGGTGTTTATAACTGTTGTAAATCAAGAGAACTCTTTGGATGGTTTGTCAGAGTTGCTTTACAACAGTTATAAACACCTCTGCAAATGTTAATGTTTCATATAAACATAGTTTTAAAATACATACATATAAAAGCATCCTTTATCCAGACTTGCAAAGTTCAGCATTTGAGCAAAATGAAGTTTTGTCCAGATTTGGACGTGGACTTGGACTTGGACTTCCAAGTGAAGTCCAGAACACAGAATTTCAGATTAACACTATCTGTCTCCAGCCACAGAGCTAGAATGCGAATTTCAGATTAACACTATCTGTCTCCAGCCACAGAGCTAGAATGCAAATTTCAGACTAACACTATCTGTCTCCAGCCACAGAGCTAGAATGCGAATTTCAGATTAACACTATCTGTCTCCAGCCACAGAGCTAGAATGTGAATTTCAGACTAACACTATCTGTCTCCAGCCACAGAGCTAGAATGCAGTTGGGACTACACTACTGCTACTTCCTTGTAGTTGCACTGTTTTAGTTCTACCTCTGTGGCAGCATGCACTGCCAGGCACCACCACCAAGACCTAAGCATGTACCATGAGCTGTTAGTTTTGATAAACTGGTTAGTACAAAACCAAATATGCACATTAAAAAAATTAAAAAAATTAACAGTTTAAAAAAACTGAATAAAATCAAGTCTGATTCTTCCCATCCTCACCAAGACCTAGACATGCACCCTGTAGTTTTGTTGAACTGTTTTGTTGAACTAGTAGGGGTAAAACATTTATTTTTTCAATTTGAAAAACAAAACAAAACTTAATGAAATCAAGCCTGACCCTTCCTGGCCCTTCCTCAAAAATCCTGACCTTTCATGGCCCTTCCTCAAAAATCCTGACCCTTCCTCATTAAAACCAAAACAAAACAACAACAAAAAGAAACAAAACAAAGAGAAGAAAAAAAAAAAAATTACCTTTAAACCTTCTGCTTTCTTTCTTCTGTCCTCTGCCTCTTTATTTGATGGAGACTGGTGATTAGTCACAACAATAAAAAAGTGAGTGACTCGGCTGAACAGATCAAAAACTGATCGATAAACGAATAAGCACATGTATGCACACACACACACACACACACACACACACACACACACACACACACACACACACACACACACACACCAAAAAACAAAAGAAAAAAGAGAACAAAAAAGAAACAACAACGACGAAAAAGAAGCAAAATAAAAGATGTGAAATAAACGTGTAATTTTTACACAGCAGAACCTTCTGAACAGACAGACAGAACCTTGTGAACAGACAGACACTCCTCTGAGTGATGTCCTTGCAGTGAAAACAATGCAACCTAAGTTATAAATAGCAGAATTATATTATACCAGGTGCAAATGAACACAGGTGGAAAATAGTTATTGACAACTCTTTTCACCAAATCTCAATGCAAACAGATGAGTACATGAACCATTCAACAAAAACATGTGCAATAGGAGTTCAAAGGTACATTAACCCCTTCACTGCCCCAGCCTGTGAAATTTCTGGGCTGGAAGATGCACAGACGTAGCTGCAAACCGTGTATTTTCCGTCCTATGGCACATCTGTTTTCAATGATATGTGTTTTCATGAAAATCCTTTCACATGCCAGTGCAAAATAGAAGGCACTTAAGAGTTTAAAATTTCCCAACTCTATTGGTCGTTTTTAAATGACATCACAGCAGTGAAGGCATTAATCCATTTGTAATGCATGCAATGTGAATGAGAACTTCCAACTTTTGTGAGTGCAACTCAATGGATCTTAATTAAGAAAGAAAGGTGGGTTGGGGATTGAGGGAGAGGGGGGATATAACAATAACAAAGAGATAACAATATGAAAATTAAAAAAACTGTCACATTCAGCAAATAACCGAACCACAGTCTGGCTTACCGGAATGCCAGCTCTCTGCTGAATGAGGTTGCGCCGTTCCCGCATGTTGTTCTCTCGTATCTGTCGAAGTTTCTCAAGGTATTCCTGTTAATAACAACCAACCTTGCCTTCTAAACCTTCTCCACCCAAACAGCAAATACAAAAAATCTAACCAACAACTGAAATTACCAGGTAAGTAAGTAAGTTGGTGTTTTACGCCCAGTCAACCAGTGCGGTTATATCAGGGAAATTACCACGACTGTGTAAGAATTTTGAATGAAATGCAACACAGAATATTTAACAACAATTATCGAAACAATTAAAAAGTGACCATCAAAAAAAAAAAAGCAATCATAAGCTAAAAATCTGAAACAGAATGAGGCCAAGAGGGCTCACGGAGAATCAAAATGCAAGGGAGTTAATCAGCGCTCAAAAGACATCACACAAGCACAACAACAAAGACCTGAGCCGCCTACAGTAACTCTCACCTGGCATGCAAGTAAATACAAGGTAGGCCTATGTACATAAACTCCACCACAGGTACATCTTCTGTGGAATTTATGTACCTTGTATCTACTCACATGCCAAGTGAGAGTTACCGTAGGCGACTCAGGTCTTTGTTGTTGGACTTGTGTGACATCTTTCAAATGCTAATTAACTCCCTTAAGTGCTGATAATCACAAGCTGAGGAATTAATTTCATTACTGCAAAAAAGAGGAGACGTTTTCAAATACTTCTTTCTCTCTCTGAAGCTCTTCTTTCTTTCTCTGAAACATACCCTAACACTCAACCTTTAAGCAACTGAACAACAAGAAAGAAAAACAATTTGTTCCTGAAGCAAAGAAAAGATACACTTAGGGGGACTGAGGTCTCTGGCTATGAAAAGTTCACTTGGCTAAAAAAAAAAGGTCTCACCTGCTCTTCCTTGTTGCGTCCCTGAGCAAGAGGTGGTCGGCCAGCCCCTGAAAAGCAAGCCCTCTGTCAATCAGGACAGTAAGGCATCACCGCACAACCCCTCAAAACACACACACACATTTGACATAACTGGACAAATGCATACGATCTGGGTGGAGTTTCTGCTGCACATCACAGTCAGTATCCCACAAGTGATTCCTACTAAAACGTTGCATGTCAGTGTCAGTACCCCATAAACAATTCCCACACTGAACAATTGCTTGTCAGAGTCGGCACCCAGTAAATGATTCCCACTAAACAGTTGCAATTCAATTGCCCATCAATGAATCTCCAAAGCAAGTTTTGATGTTTCAAGAGAGAAATGTTTGCTCCAAGCACCCCCATCCCCCACCCACCCCCCAAAAAAGAAAACAGGACAAAAATAATAGATGAAGAAGAAAAGGGCAAAAACAGTAAAATTTTGCAGACAATGGTGCTGCCCACAAGGCAAGTAAAGGCGACCTACCTGGCCTGTGAGCAGGGTCAGGGCTTGCTCGACCTCGAGCGGATGGTGGCCGACCCTGAAAATCAGAGTATGTGACTGCATTAATGACACAAGTCATCTGGCTGTTCCACCTCCACCCCAGTAACATGGTGCATCACAACAAACTGTCTCTGACACATACACAGTATTCTCAAGGCTGCATCCTGTTGCTGCTGCTGCTGATAATGGGTGTAACTTGTGATGGTGAAGATAGCCAATGTCAAAGATTACTTAAAGTTGGGATGGTGAAGATAGCCATTATCAAAGATTACATAAAGCAAGCTTCTGAAACAACAAGGATTGCCATCAGCGTCTTTGGCTGCTTGTTGTGTGTGTGTGTGTGTGTGTGTGTGTGTGTGTGTGTGTGTGTGTGTGTGTGTGTGTGTGTGTGTGTGTGTGTGTGTGTGTGTGTGCAGTGCATGCGTGTGTGTGCAATGCATGCGTGTGTGCGTGCATGCGTGCGTGTGTGTGTGCGTGGTGAGCTGCCCAGTCAGCCACTATACAGCTAAGTCACATTTGCCATCCAACCTGGGAAATAATGCAGTCGCAGGCTGAACCAGGATCCGAACCCTCCACCTCAAAAATATATCATAGCTGTGCACCCAGCCACTGTACTGTTAAGCTGTCACATTTGCCCTCCACCCTTTAACAGGTCCACCCCAGGAAATATGCAGCAATAGGCTGAACCAAGATATGAACCCTCTATCTCAGAAATCTATCATAGCTGCCCACTCAGCCACTGTACAGTTAAAATAAGTCACATTTTCCCATCACCCTTAAACAGGTCCACCCCAGGAAATAGTGCAACCAAGGGCTGAACCAAGATGAGAACCCTCCACCTCAGAAATCTATCATAACTGCCCACCCAGCAACCAGTCATGACGTACCCCATGGAGATCGGCCAGCCCTCTGGCCTTGTTGGCAGCAGCAGCCTGTCGCCTCTGGACGTAGTCTTCCACAATCCTGGCTCTCTCCGCTGCCTGGGACCCCTTTTGTCTGCAGCAAACACATGCAGTGCTGGTTTTTGTACAAACCCACCATGCTGGCCCTCTCTGACACCATGGCTCTGCTACGTCTGTGTTAATCCTTGTTATTAACACAAGCAGTGTTGGCTTCTGTACACCAGCAGTGTTAGTTTCCATACAAAACCATATTCTGGCTTTCCCTGACACACAGGCAATGTTAATTTCTGTACGCAAGCAGCACTAGTTCTTCTCCAAACACACAACGCTGGCCCTCTCTGACACCATGGCTCCCTTATTGTCTGTAGCGAACACAAACACTCATTTACACACACACACACACCACATACAAACACACACCCACACAAACACACACACACACACACACACACACACACACACACACACACCTACAAACACACACATATACACACACACACCTACAAACACACACACACACACACACACACACACACACACACACAAACACACACACACACCCCTACAAACACCCACACCCACAAACACACATATACACACACACACCTACAAACACACACACACACACACACACACACACACACACACACACACACACACACACACACAACCTACAAACACCCACACCCACACACACAAACACACATATACACACACACACCTACAAACACACACACACACACACACACACACACACACACACACAACCTACAAACACCCACACCCACACACACAAACACACATATACACACACACACCTACAAACACACACACACAAACACACACACACACACACACACACACACACACACACACACACACACACACACACACACACACACACACACACACCTGTCATAGTTGGCCTGGTTGATGGCCTGAGCAGCCTGGACAGCAGGTGGAGCAGCAGGATTATTCATCAGCGGTCGAGGGGCCGGCATGTAATCTGCACACCACAACCAACCAACACATGACACTGGGCCTACAGCAATACAGGATTATTCATCAGCAGTCTAACCTGCACACTACAACCAATGCCTTACATTGGGCCTACAGTGATAAGGATTATTCATCAGCAGTCTAACCTGCTCACCACAACCAATGCCTGACACTGGGCCTACAGCAATACAGGATTATTCAGCTGCAGTCTAAAGTGGAGCATGTTGCCTGCACACCATAACCCATGCCTGACACGGGGCCTACAGCAATACAGGATTATTCAGCTGCAGTCTAAAGTGGAGCATGTTGCCTGCACACCATAACCCATGCCTGACACGGGGCCTACAGCAATACAGGATTATTCAGCTGCAGTCTAAAGTGGAGCATGTTGCCTGCACACCATAACCCATGCCTGACACGGGGCCTACAGCAATACAGGATTATTCAGCTGCAGTCCAGGGGGAGGGGGGGTCATCTAGCCAGCACACCACTTAGCTTCTTAGCTTTGTCCTGTCTAACAATATTGGTAACAATAAGTGTCAACGCAATACAGGCAAACACTGATCAGGGTACTTGTCAGTGTCAATGCAGATACAACACTGATAAGGGTACCTTTCAGTGCAGACACAACACTGGTACGGGTACCTGTCAATGCAGACACAACACTGGTAAGGGTACCTGTCAGTGTCAATGTAGACACAACACTGGTAAGGGTACCTGTCAGTGTCAATGCAGACACAACACTGGTAAGGGTCCCTGTCAGTGTCAATGCAGACACAACACTGGTAAGGGTCCCTGTCAGTGTCAATGCAGGCACAACACTGGTAAGGGTACCTGTCAGTGTCAATGCAGACACAACACTGGTAAGGGTACCTGTCAGTGTCAATGCAGGCACGCTTGTTTTAGTTGCAACAGTAGTTGCCAGTGCAGACCCATCACTACTAACAGTACACTGTCAATGCAGACCCATCACTACTAACAGTACACTGTCAATGCAGACCCATCACTACTAACAGTACACTGTCAATGCAGACCCATCACTACTAACAGTACACTGTCAATGCAGACCCATCACTACTAACAGTACACTGTCAATGCAGACCCATCACTACTAACAGTACACTGTCAATGCAGACCCATCACTACTAACAGTACACTGTCAATGCAGACCCATCACTACTAACAGTACACTGTCAATGCAGACCCATCACTACTAACAGTACACTGTCAATGCAGACCCATCACTACTAACAGTACACTGCCAGTGCAGACTCATCACTACTAACAGTACACTGCCAGTGCAGACCCATCACTACTAACAGTACACTGCCAGTGCAGACCCATCACTACTAACAGTACACTGCCAGTGCAGACCCATCACTACTAACAGTACACTGTCAGTGCAGACCCATCACTACTAACAGTACACTGTCAGTGCAGACCCATCACTACTAACAGCACACTGCCAGTGCAGACCCATCACTACTAACAGCACACTGCCAGTGCAGACCCATCACTACTAACAGTACACTGCCAGTGCAGACCCATCACTACTAACAGTACACTGCCAGTGCAGACCCATCACTACTAACAGTACACTGCCAGTGCAGACCCATCACTACTAACAGTACACTGCCAGTGCAGACCCATCACTACTAACAGGACACTGCCAGTGCAGACCCATCACTACTAACAGGACACTGTCAGTGCAGACCCATCACTACTAACAGGACACTGACAATGCAGACCCATCACTACTAACAGGACACTGTCAGTGCAGACCCATCACTACTAACAGGACACTGTCAGTGCAGACCCATCACTACTAACAGTACACTGTCAATGCAGACCCATCACTACTAACAGTACACTGTCAACGCGGAACCAGCATGTAGAAACTGAACATACTCTCCTTCCTCTGGTTGAGTTCCTTCTCTCTTTCCTGTCGCTGCATCTTCAGCTTGTCCAGGTAGGCAATGTAGTTGTCGTAGTTCCCCGGCTCCCTGGGCCCCCGGTTCTCCAGGTAGTTAGGCTGGAGTGGACAGTGAAAATGACACTCACCCGCACAGGCAAACATGCATACATACAAGCAATGCTGCATACATGTGCATGCCCAGGCTCGTAATGTGTGCGTGCATGCATATGTGTGTGTGTGTGTGTGTGTGTGTGTGTGTGAGTGAGTGAGTGAGTGAGTGAGTGAGTGAGTGAGTGAGTGAGTGAGTGAGTGTGTTAAGTGTGTGCGTGCATGCATGCGTTTGTGCATGTATGTGTGCCTGTGTAAG
>OY757549.1:14058544-14156044 GCA_963584105.1 Alviniconcha strummeri
AGATGAAACAAACATGGGCAAACATCAAGAAGATGAAGGAAACATGGGCAAACAACAGGCAGATGAAACAAACATGGGCAAACATCAAGATGAAACAAACATGGGCAAACATCAAGATGAAACAAACATTGGCAAACAACAACAAGATGAAATAAACACAGGCAAACAACAAGAAGATGAAATAAACACAGGCAAACAACAAGAAGATGAAATAAACATGGGCAAACAACAAGAAGATGAAATAAACATGGGCAAACATCAAGAAGGTGAAACAAACAGAGAGAAACAACAAGAACATAAAATAAACATGGGCAACAACTAGACAATAAAATAAACATGGGCAAACAACAGGAAGATGAAACAAACAGTCTAGACAAGAATAGCTCTGCCCCAGTGAATAAACTAGCACAAGAGATGTGAAAGCCAAGTGCTGACCCAATACACACCTTCTGTTTCTCTACCAGGTTCTGATGTCGGCGAGCTACCTGCTCCTCATACTGCAAGTCAACACAACAGCAGGGCACCGCATTACAAACTGTACATTTGGCCTGAATCAAGCACACCCTGTCACTACACACTCTGCAACAACACATGTCACTACACACAGTGCAACAACACGGTCACTACATGCTGTGCAACAACACTTCAACCCCATCACTACACACTGTGCAACAACACAATCACTACACATTGTACAACAACACGGTCACTACATGCTGTGCAACAACACAATCACTACACACTGTGCAACAACACAGTCACTACACACTGTGCAACAGCACAGTCACTACACATTGTACAACAACACGGTCACTACATGCTGTGCAACAACACAGTCACTACACACTGTGCAACAACACAGTCACTACTCACTGTGCAACAACACAGTCACTACACACTGTGCAACAACACGGTCACTACATGCTGTGCAACAATACAGTCACTACACACAGTGTAACAACACAGTCATTACACACTGCACAACAACACGGTTACTACATGCTGCGCAACAACACTTCAACCCCATCACTCCACACTGTGCAACCACATGCTCACCACACGCTGTGCAACAACAGTTCAGTTCAAACTGGTATCTACGTGCTCAGAAAAGCCCGTATGTGCTAAACCTCATCTCTCTGAAGTTTTCCCAACAACGGCTAAGACTGACATAAAAGGGACCACGAATGAAGATGCAAGTTGACGTGACTATGTTGAAAATGTGCAAATAGGCTCATATGCATGCTTTGTGTGCTTGTTCTATCCATATCTATGCATAAGAGGTACCTTTTAGCTAAAAACAACTACATATCCTCAGGACACAGACACATTGGTTTGCTCTTTACCATGCCAAAGACATGAAATGGAACTGTATTTTCAAACTTCTAAGCACAGATTTTTAACAAATCTAGACCACAGATCAACTGAAAAACTGCTGCCAGTCATTTAAAAATTCATTATTCTGTTCCCATCCCATTTCACTGTTACCAGTACAAAACAGTCATCCTGAACCTAGCATCTGTAATGAACACAAATGTTACATTGTCAGCAGTTAACCATATGTCATCAATGCGCATTAATGTACTTTAAGAACACTTGCATTATATATTATGCAAGGGCAAGAAAGAAGTGCCTTTGAAGTGCCTTTGTCTACTCCCCTACTTACCTCTTCTTCTTTTTTTTAAAGCGGTAAACACAGTTAATTTGCAAGCAAATGATGAAAGGGAAAAAAATCATTTTTATGCTTTGTACAATGATGAACAATAAAGATTTACTTGATTTGATCTGATCTGATTTGAAAGAAATGAAAGCATTTAGCTTTCAGATGGTGCAAGGTTTGCCCAGCTGGAACTGATGGTGAGGCCAGCATGTGCGTACAGCAGGTGTGAAGTCGGGGATAATTTTATGATGTGTAAAATGCTGAGTGATGTAGGGACAAACTGGACAATCGAACAAATAGACAGATCAATTTACAGTTAAAGCATACACAATTCAAAAGAAGTGAAATACAATGCTAGCTGACCAATTAAATCAAACTGCATAAACATTCTGTTTCTTGTCACAGCTCTATAACTCTGTGTGTGTGTGTGTGTGTGTGTGTGTGTGTGTGTGTGTGTGTGTGTGTGTGTGTGTGTGTGTGTGTGTGTGTGTGTGCACGCATGTACATGCATGTGAGTGCGTGCATGCATGCATGTGTGTGTGTGAGTGAGTGAGCGAGAGACTGTGAGTGTGTGCATGCATGTAAGTGTGACAGAACTAAAAAGGAGTCACCAAAACAGAAAGGGAGAGAACTTTGTACTTTGAATCAGTCAAGTAATGCCAGTACCTTTCTCTTGTTTTCTTCTCTGCGTTTCTGCTCTCTGTCTACCATGTCTTTCTTTCTCTGTTCCCATTCCTGGCAAGCACAATACACAAACACACACACACTGACACACTGTCATCACACACAAGAGAAGTGCAACAGCTAGCATAAACATTAAGAAAACATTCAAAATGATGACATGATCATATTCGTGCTAGCACTAAATGAGCCAGCAGCAGCACTGAATTAAATCTTCTGATGGCAAACTTGACACACGTCATGTTCGACTGCATTTGTTAGTTGGTGCTTGAGTTTTAACTTATTACTGAGGCCAAGAACAACAACAAAAAGAAACAAAAAGGAGGCCATTTTAAATATTTAGTTAACTCACTCTCCCAAGACATTCACAGATGTTAAGTACATCCATACATATACATGTGTACGCAAAATAATATACCCTGTCAGACACTACAGGCGAAAAGGTGGAGCACACCAGAGAAACAGTTATTTTCCTTGTCACTAATCTTAGCTTCAGCTTTCTTTGAAACACTGCTGTGATCTTGCCAAGGCCATCAGGAAAACAAAAACAAAAAAGATGTACATCTTGATTCAAATTTGTAAGAGCTCAGATATGCAACAGCAGCTTTCATTAACACCCCCAAAATGAAAGTTATAGTGTTTTCCACACATAGATTGCCAGCCAGATAAACAAAATGAATCATTACAAACACTGGAGTTTTTTTCTCATGAATGTCAAGTAAGAGTGGTATATATGCCTTGAAAAAAATAAAAAAAATAAAAGCGCTTGTGCTTCAAGCCTGCGACTGACAACAAAATACCAAAAGCTGACGGCAATGAGACTTCCACTCCACCCAACATCAAGCCTAACACAAACAAAAACAAAGAAAATGTCACCTGTTGGCCAGGAACTGGGAGAGGTCGGTGGTTGACTCCACCTCCTGATGGCCCTCCCTTCTTCTTCGCATCACCAGACGACCTGTGATGCAGAACATGGGTGCGCAAGTGTCCAAATAATAGATGTCATGATACCAGGCAGGTATCCATGCCTTTTTTTTTTTTTTTTAGCTTGAATAGGCATCAAGTCCTCTAGTACTTTGCGTCAACATTACAGTCATGGTCCTCATGCCACAGTCAATCAAACTTTCTCTGGCGGCTGAAACATGAATCTTAAAGATGGCACAGCCCTATCTTATATGGTGTGCAGGTCTAGGCAGAACCAGCTGAGCTCAAACATTCCACCAAACACGTGATACCATAATCTTGGACAAGGTTCTGGAAATTCCATTTAGTGACAACAACATGGGCAAGGACTTTGGGACTCAACCCCAAACCTCTCAGAAGGATCACCTGTTGTAGTGGTCACAAATATACAGGGGGTAAAACAGCATTTTTAACACAAAATAAACCCCTCTCATGCAGCTGCTCAAACCCCATGCACTTGCTATATATATGCAAAAAGGTCCAGATCTGAATCACAGAATGCATTTTAGTTAAAGGCTTTGAGCAATCTCTCTCACTCAGTCTCTGACTCTCAGACATCAGAGTGCAAAGTTGGTTGTCAAACATGTCAACTTTGACATCTGCCAGACCAATGCTAGTTCACTGTCTCCGTCAGTTTCCTAATGCATTACTAGTTCCCTGCCCTTCATTTGCATGCGGGACCGACCTCATTTCACAACTCAGCATCGTATTTGCATGTGGGACCAACCACATTTCACAGTTCCGCATCATGTTGTGAAAGACATCAAAGAAAAAAAATCCCCTTTTCTTGTAGCTGTGATGATAGTTCTGAACCACTCCCTACCATTAACTCTGAGCCCATTGACAACAGGCCACCTACTCAAGAAAGCAAAAAATCCAGTTAGGAATCTGCCAGTACCAGCAAAAGGCTGAGATCTAACCAATGCACTTGTGTTATGTATTTCGAGCACTAATTAACTCCGTTGTTTTTTGATTCTGCATGAGCACTCTGGGCTTCATTGTGCACAAAGACATGACTACTGACCTGTTCTGACTCTTGCGGCCAACGGGCACGCCATACACACTGGCTGGGTTGTACCGAGCCCTCCCTGCTGAGCCTGGTCTGGGTGTGTTGGACTTCTTGGGTGCTGAAACAACGAAAATGCGGTCATTATTTTCACATTCTTTTTTTAAATGAATGATGTTGATATGAAAATCTGTGGTGTGCATCAAAACTAGGAAGCACAGCACAGAAGAAGAGGCCAAATGTGGCTGGGAAGGAGATATGAAATTTGCACAACACCAGGTTTGTGCACATACTGCATACTTACATATATCTAAATTCTTCTCTCTCTCTCTCTCTCTCTCTCTCTCTCTCTCTCTCTCTCTCTCACACACACACACACACACTCACTCACACCAAACCCTCTCTCTCTCTCTCCTTCTCATGATCCCCCTCTCCCTTTCACACACACACATGCATGTACGCACCAGACTCTCTTTTATGATCTCTCTCCCTTCCACTCACACACACACACACACACACACACACACACACACACACACACACAGCCATACATGTACCAGACTCTCTCTCTCACGTGTGCGCACACACACACACGCACACCAGATTCTTTCTCTTATGGTCTCTTATGATCTCTCTCTCCCTTTCACACACACACACACACACACACACACACACACACACACACACACACACTCTCAAACACACACACACACACACCAGACTCTTTCTCTTATGATCTCTCTCTCCATTTCACACACACACACACACACACACACACACACACACACACACACACACACTCACACTCACACACACACACACACACAGTAGCACTACCCACCCGAGGACGGCCGTGGTGCAGGAGGCAAGGCTTTTGCCAGTTTGGCACCATGCATCACTGTGTGGCTGAACTCATCCGCAATTTGCTGAAATGGACAACGAAAGAAAGAGTATCAATAAACATCACAACACTCATCCACATATGTTCATGGCTAAGCCAAAAGGTAGTTCTTACAGTGAAACCCCTAGTGAACACCACCAAAAACAAAATCAGCCCAAACACAGATATTCACATACAGGGGTGGTCTCTGGTGAGGTAATCATCAAATGATTTAGTCTTAAAGGAACAAGTCTTTGGGGAGGTGATCATCAAATGGTTTAGTCTTAAAGGAACTAGTCTCCTAAAAACATGCTTTGCCCAAGAAGTACCATACTTTTTCCCAAAGGTCAAAGAAATAAAAAAAGAAAACCCCTGAACTGAAGATTTTATTTCAAAATGCTCTGTTAATTTTCAATTTAGAATCCTGCTTGCATCAGCAACAATGAGCAGGACTCTGTGTAAAAAATATTGTCAAATGTCACCACTGGCCAAACAGTTACCCATGGCATCTATGATCTTGTTCCTCAAGCAACATAAGGATGCAGCTTTCATGCCCAATACCGCTGAGGCAACACAGGCAAGCTAGGAGTAGGACACTTCTTGTCATTGTACACAGCCCAACTAACACACATGGATGCCCTCAGCAAAACCAATCGGTCAAATAAATTTTGATCTGAAATAACTCTACCTCTGCAGACATTAGTCGTCGAACTCGTTCCATGATGAAATTTTTCTTCAAGACTGAGTTGATGGATGGACGGTCTCTGCAAAAAGCAATCTCACATACTGTACATCACTCAAGTACTGTATATCATACACATGTACATCATGCTAAATCTTTTCAATGCCACCATAAGATTTTTTAACTTAATGCAAATTATTCTAGACACATTTTACTGGGGAGACGGGAGGATTGACAGCTTGTTGCAGTCAGTGGAAGGCCCAAGGGACAGCACTCTAGGGAGTCAAGAGAAAAAACTCACCACCAAGAAAAATATAAAGGAATGGGTGTGGTTTTTGTTGTTGTTGGGAATTTTTCCCCCCAATCCCAGTGACTACTACCTTCTTTTTATTCTCTTTTTTTTTTTTTTTTTTTTTACATGGGTAGTCAGTAATGAAAAAAACTACTGAGCATGGGTTGTGACCCACAGACCCATTTCTTTTTCTTTAGTTTCTTTCCTGATTATTATCGGCTGGTGAAAGTTAAATTACATCCCAACACTGTGTGTGTGTGTGTGTGTGTGTGTGTGTGTGTGTGTGTGTGTGTGTGTGTGTGTGTGTGTGTGTGTATGTGGTGTGGTGTGGTGTGGTGTGGTGTGGTGTGGTGTGGTGTATGTGTGTGCATGCATGCATGTGTACATGCACACATGACTTTTGTTTCTTTCCTTGAAAGAATGATACATTAGGCCAACGTCTTTCTTCTTTTCTTTTTTTCTCTTTGGTTATTGGAATGGCAAATGGCAAGAGCCAGGTCTGTCAGTACTAACCTCAGTCACTGTGAGTCATATCTGATCACCTACCCTGGTTATATAATCTAGTCTGTCATCACCTACCTTGGTGCCCTCTTGAACAGCTGAGCAATCAAGCCTCTGAGATCATAGCTGTACTGAGGGGGGACTGGAGGGTAGGAACCTCTGAAAAGTTTAAAAATTAAGATAAAGAATCAACACACAAGGGACTTAATTATTAGTGCTACAGTAATTCTTAACTGGTATGCAAGTAAACACAAGGTACATAAACCCCACCAGAGGTACAACCTCAAATCTACAATAAGTTGAAGGATCAGCATCTCATTCGTTGTCAAAATTAATGCTGACAGAGGGAAAATATTCAATCTGCTGTCAAACATGGATGGGAAGACAAGCACAGCTGTCAAATGTGGATGGAAGACAAGTTATTACATTTACTGTCAACTTTTGGGTGAGGAAGATAAGTATCCAATTTGCTGTGTTTAATGTGGATGGAAGGCAGTTATGAACGTTATTGTCAAAGTGTCAAAGTATGAACGGAAGAAAGACTAAGTGCCACATACACTGTGAAATGTGGATAAAAGCCAAGCATTAAATTTGCTGTCAAATCTGGGTGGAAGTATCAAATTTACTGTCAAATAAAGTTGGAAGATGTAGGTATCACATTCATTGTCAAATGCAGATGGTAGACAGGCATAAAATTCACTGTCAAATGTGGATGGCAGACAAGTGTAAAATTCACTGTCAAATGTGGATAGTAGACAAGCATGCAATTCACTGTCTAATGTGGATGGCTAACAAGCACTTATGCAGTTATTCAATATGAAATGTGGATGGAAAACAAGCATAAAATTCAACACACATGTGGATGGAAGGCAAGCAAGCATAACATTCACTGTGAAATGGATAGAAGATGTGTATCATATTCAAAAAGAGCCACTAAACAGTCACAAAGTTATGCCAAACCAAATAAAAGCGCATCCTAGGCAAATGTTTACCTGATTATCTTGAGCACGAGGTTTTTCATGTTGCCTGCTTCAAACTGAAACAAACCAGTGACAGAATCAACAACAAAATACAGAACATGTATACATGTCGACAACACAGTGTCCATTAAATGAGCAGAACTGCCGATTACTTTGTCACTAAAATGTATATTATGTACCGAAAGAGAAAATGGTACAGCTCACTACCTCAAGATTTAAGCTGAGATCTTGAGGTCTGTTAAGAGTTGATGACAGAGAGCTACCACACACAAAGGATTTTAAAACAGTTATTTGCTTTTCTTTTCTTTCTTTTTTCTCTTTTGAGGGGAGGGGGCAGAGGGAGGTGGAGGCTTCACAGATTCCACTACATCTAGCTCAAACAATGAAAACAAAACAAAAATATAAGTGCCTTTGTTGTAAAGAGGCCAAGAGGCCACTGTAAAGAGGCCAATGTGTCTGATGCGCATGCAATTGTATATGTACAGACGTTCAGTCCTCATGTGTTCATGTGTGTGATGAAAAATACACAGCTAAAGGCCTTTGTAAGCATGCCAGGCTCTTATGAGATGGGGTGCCATAAATAATCTATTACTATTATTATTATAACATTGTAAGACCACTGCTTTGATTTTTGGGTGGGTCTTAAAAGAGGAAGTTCCAGTGGACATGACCTCTCAACCTGGTCTTCTGGCTGAATCTCAGAGACTGAGCAGAGAAACAAAAACAAAACAAGACCTACATACTCACCGCATGTTTCAGGGTTGTCAGCTCATACAGGACACAACCCAGGGACCAGATATCACTGAAAGTAAGAGTTCACTGATTTAGTCGGGTGAAGAAGGTTCATCATATTCAGCTTGGTCATTGAGCTGCATCCAATCTGAACTTGGGGGGGTGGGGGGTGGGGCAATCTACTGACATGACAACATAATGACAGTGATCTGCCACCAATACAAAATATAATGTAAATAACACTAATTGCTTATATATCTCAAGCAACTGCACTGGCTCCCCACAGAACAGAAAATTAAATACAAAAACAGCTTGTCACTACCATCAGACCATCATTAGCACTGCCCCTCAGCACTTGGCTAAACTTGTCTAGATCTATTTCCCTTCTAAGTCTCTGCATTCTTCTTCAGATGATTGAATTTTCTGAGTCCCTGCCTTTAAAAGAAAAAAGCATTCTGCTTCTCAGCCACACCAATCTGAAATTCTCTTCTTTCAAAACTGGTCTTAAAGCTTACCTCTTCAAACAGTATTTTGACCAGTAATAGCTTCTCTGCTGCATAAATCTTGAATTCATTCCTTTAAGCACTTTATTTCCTGCCTTCAAAACTCTTTAAAATTCAGCTTTTCAAACAGTACTTTTGACCAGTATAGCCTCTTTTCAATGCCCCTTTCAAGCCCATGCACATGTGAGTGTGTGTGCATACACATGATCCTTTAAATAGGTGTATGCATACATGCATGCACACAATCCTGCAAATGAGTGTTTTATTATGCTTTGCATGTGTAAGCATGTTTCTCAATGTATTATTATGCCACTGATTTCTGCATGAGTATTTAGGCGTTCCATGCTTTTCTTTAATTAAGCTTTAAAGTGATTAGCACAACAATCATATTGCCAGCATTTATTAATAATTTGCTTAGCATTAATAACTATGTGTTCCTCTTGTTGAAGTCTTCTCACCTCTTATTGTTGTAGGGTTTATTTTCAACAATCTCAGGAGACAGATAGTACGGTGTCCCTATACATGTTCTGGCCAGCTCCACAGTGCTGAAAAGTTAGAAAAAATCCATCTGTCAACATTAATACCATCCCACAAACCAGAGTATGTAAAAAAAAATTGTTTTTTTAAAGCAGTGGTTCCCAGTCCCTTTTACGTGATCCCACAATCTGTCAGTCATTTCAATGAAGAGATTGTTTGGTCAAGACATGTAATATCTGTCTCTGGTAGTCAAACAGTCATAACACAAGTCTTTGAAAATGCACGTGCCAAGTTTCAGTCACAGATAAGGCACTACTGACTACAAAGGGAGAAGAAAAGAAAAAAAAGGAATCAAAACCGAGGTAATGTGTTGCTGTAAATAGTCCAAATGTAAGGTCATAAAAAATATTAAAAACAAAAATACACACTAACTTGTTCAGCACTTTTGCAATTCCAAAGTCTCCCAGCTGAATTGTTCCAGATGAGGTCAGGAAAATGTTCTGAAATGAATCCGAAAGATTATCATATGGGTATACACAGTAGCAGCAGTAGTAATAGTAGTAGTGGTTTAGCAGTCACAAATACACAGCAAAACTGCATATCTACTGCTAAATAAAATAATCTAATTCAGTCACTCAAACCCAATGTGTTTACTATATTTTCTAATTATTTTTTTGGCAGTTTTAGTATACACATTTTTGTTGATCTTGTAAAGTGCAGTGTACTCACCCTTGTCAGTGACATACAGCACTACAGATATGACCACTATTATTATGACTATACACACAACAACAAAAAATCAAGTTCTGTATGACAGCAGGCATTGCGATTAGTTTTCCTTCTCTCTCTCTCTCTCTCTCTCTCTCTCTCTCTCTCTCTCTCTCTCTCTCTCTAATACTGCAGTGCGAGAAAAGTTACCAAGTCAACTTGATCAACTTTAACACCTGCAAGACTGGACAGTGACTTGCACCTGCTGTCACAGTGTCAGTGTTTGTGAACTGTGTGTCTGATGTGAGACTGACAACCTTCAGCTGGTACATGTGTCAACATGGTAATGAAGCACTTGCTTGCTGTGTCAGCCAAACTGTTGGACACACATCTGTCAGTGTGTGAACTGTGTGATACCCTTCACTCCTTAAGTGGCCTCTGCAGACTTGTGATCACAACATTGAGACTTTCCAGCATGCATCATTCTCACAAACCTCAGCTCAGTGATATCTGTCAGCAGTGTTCAGAATTGTATAGAAACAAAAACGAGACGTCATGTTTGACACATGCACACGTTAACATGTTCTTATGTGAATCTGCCATCATTTGCTGTCAGGAATGCACAAACAAATCTGGATATTTAATTTCAGGCAACTAACTTCCTTTATCTCCATATAGATAAAACAATGATCCACTTTCCACTGCATTTCAGTTAAAAAAGGATAGGCTCTGTTTACCAATGCAAAGAGCAAGCCATTCACCAACCTGTGACTTGATGTCCCTGTGAAGAATCTTGCGATCATGTATGTGTTTCATGGCCAAGCAAAGCTGAACAAACCAGGTCAAAATCTGAAAATGAAAGACATACAGTATTCATACACATATATTGAGACAGACTGATAGATATGTCTACACAAACATCAAGCAAAATGGATAATAGTAATCATCCAGAAGAGCATTACTCTCTTCTTTTTTTTCAAATTCTCTTGTGGCAATGTTGAATAAAGCCCAGGCTACTGAAACTATAACAATGAGCAAAGCTGAAAGGAGTGTACACAATACAGGCTTTTGAAGATTTTACTTTACCCTTTTGTATTCATAACAGCTCAGACCAGCCAATGCAGAGTGGCTGCTAGGAGGTGAAGTGTTGCTTAATGTCCTCAGATGTCAGTTGACATATTAGGGACAAGTTGTGACCAATGCCGAAGCACGGTTCAATAAATCTTTACGTCCACGGAAACCAGAAGGCTCGTTAGGACGGACAGCCCAGGATGGCCACCTCGACTCTCACACAGCTCCTGAACTATGAGGCTGCTAGGATTTAAATAATGTCAAGTTGATCAAAACTGACATGTAAAGCTGAATGGAGTTTGCTTATCAACATCATGCAAAAGTTGGAAAAATGTCACCTTCACAGTACCTGGGGCATGTCTAACATTACATTACTGCCACAACTAACACGACTAACTGTAACACTAATATTTTACAGTGGCTCATGATTCTTCTGTGTCAGCAAAATGCCATATTTCTGTCAGAGCAAACTTTCTGGGAAAGAGGTGAAAGGTTAAATGTGTGCATCAGTGGGCGCTCACTTCCAGTCATCCCCACAGTTCCCAGTTTTCAGTTTCTGTTTTGTTTTTACCTGCTCTTCTGAGAACAGACGGCCTTGCTGACTGTTGATTTTAGCATAGAGATCCCCTGAAAACAGACATCATGTATGGATATATATTGTTTATAAAACACAATAAATATAACAAACAGAGCCATAAAATATGTACCAGATAAAGTAAAATAGCATAGGTAAAATGAAATATGATAAACGGGGGCAACCAGGTATGATCTGTGTTCATGTGTGTGTGTGTGTATGTGTGTGTGTGTGTTTGTGTGTGTGTGTGTGTGTGTGTGTGTGTGTGTGTGTGTGAGTGAGTGCGTGTGCATATATATTTATCTATATAATAAAAATAATATTTATGGCACCCCATCTCATAAGAGACTGAAGTTCTTCCAAAGTTATAAGGATATGCTCATTTTATCACACACACACATGCATATATGTATACATACCAGTGAAGGAACTGAGAGAGAGGGGAAGGGGCAATGATAAAGCATGACAAGAATGCACATGGGTAGATGTTACCAGTATGTCATATAACAAGCAAAGATATTGATTCTTTCTTTCTCTTCCTCTCATTGTCATTTTTGTTCAAAGAGCCAAGAGTTAAAACACAAAATTTAACTCATTCAACAACAGTAAACATGTTTATTTTACAAAAAGCCAAGCACAGTGCTTACCACCAGAACAGTAGTCCATGACAATGAACAGAGTCCCAGCCTCTGAAAAACAAAACATCAAAATAAAAACCAGCAATAGTTTATGGATATTAACACAACAGTTTACTCATCTAAATAAGAAATTTGCAGTGTCACTCAATCCCCAATTTTAAAAAAAAATTATACAATTATTAAGCACACACTCATATCATCATCATCATCACCCCCTACCCCCCCCCCCCCCCACCCCTCCCACACACACACAAATCACAGCCCCCCCTCCCCCCCACATACCCTCCAACACGTGTAACACAGAGCAAAACCGTGGTCAGAAATCTCATGTTATGCATGACAGAAGAACCCACATCAACCAGAAATAATGGAAAACCAGAAATAAATGAGGGCAAACCCATAAACAAACCAATCAAATTTCATAAAATCAATAAACACCCCCACCCCCTCTCATGTGCAAACATGATCAAAATCTGCTGCAATTCTCTTCTTTTAAAAAAAATTGACATAACAGAAAGTAAAAATCATATAATAACAAATAATTGTCTAACCCAAGTTAAACTCACTTCATTGTACAAGCAACTCAACAAAAACCACATTTACACCAACAGACAGGACTTTAGATATAGTATTCTACCATAAAAGTATCACCTAGTGAACACATACACATATAAGGAAACACATATATACACACACACCAATATGTCTCACATCACCCACTCAAATATATATATGCATTACAATTAGTGAATAACCAATACTCTCAAAAACTCTTTTACCACTGAGTCTCTCATTGCCCCCCACCCCCCATCCCCTCCAGTTAATGTTTTTGTTCTTAGAGAGTAGAAACCTTCCATCCCTGTAACTGTGTCTACTTCCAAAATCATGTCTCATTGGGTATGTTGGGTCAGTCAATATGTGTGTCAATCTTTTGTTGAATTTCTGTCATAAAGCGTGTGGATATGGTTTCTGCTGGTATTACTAATTGTGTGTCAACTCATGAACCAAAGTTCATGTCAAAATCCTAAAAGACATGGGTGGACATTAATGAAAGAATAAGAAGCTGAGTAGACACACAAATACATCTGAATATGAGTAACCACCTTTACAATATAAATTACAACAAAATATACATGTTTATTGCTAATATCAGAAAACTACAAAGCTAGGATACACACCTTCAAATGACTCAACATAAGTAATAATGTTTGGATGCTTCAGCTGCGCCAAAACAGCCACCTGATGAAAGAACAAGATTTTTCTTTTCATAAATAAAACAAAGAAACAACAAAGAAAAAGGTTTGATAAGAGCAAAATTAATCATAAACTCTCTCTCTCTCTCTTTCTCTCTCTCTCTCACACACACACACACACACACACACACACACACACACACACACACACACCAGTTACCACTGACAATGCCAGATTAACTCATAGTCATACCACCTACTCAATGAAACTGTTAGTGTTACACAATTTGGCCAAATCAAACAGATGTTTTGTCACTCATAGTCATACCCAACAGAAAAGTACATTTAAATAAAATGTTTTGCTATACTAATAAAAATCATACCTCTTTTCTTGCATCTTCTCTTTCTTTGGAGCTCATCTGAAAACAAAACAATATAATCTTAACAGAGTTTTTCCTAAAAATATCACAATGGCAAGATTAAAATATTAGCAGTCACATATGTGCCCCCCCCCCCCCCCCCCCCAAGTATGAACAAAGATTACATCCACACACAGAAAGATAGCAACACCTAAAACGGAAGTATTAATCAAGTAACGGGTAGGTATTGTAAATTGTAGTATTCATTATGTTATTATGTTACTTACCCGTATAATATTGATCTCCTTTACCACATATTGTTGGTTTGACTGCTTTTTCCGAACCAAAATAGCTTTTCCAAATGCCCCCTCTCCAATTTTTCGTAGTCGCTGATAACGGTCCATGCTGAGGTAAGCTGCTGAAACTTAAGACAACAAAGACGCCAGAACTGTCCACAAAACGACAGATTTATCTAAACTGAAACTAGTAAAAGTGAAGTTTATCGTCAAATTAGGCACAGTCAACGCCATTGAGTACACTTTCCGGCTTCCCTTTCGGCTGCCATCCTTTTCTAAAGACAATGGCTTCTTTGGTTTGACAACGTTTATTTTCAGTGCAACACAACAGATAAATTTGTTGCTTGAGTAAGATTCTCTAAAAGCATTGTATCAGTGACCAATGTAAACTATTCGGAACAACTTCCGCTAACTGAAACAGAGGCCATAAGTAAAAAGTGTAATCAAAATAAAAACGCATTAAAATTTAAGTACAGAAAGCTACTAATCACTAACAGGCAAAATCAACTTTGTTGAATTATTAACAATACATTCGGTTATTTTAGATTTCACAGAAATTGGCTTTTGAAAATGAATTATTTGTTTCACTTTGCATTTTTAAGTAACTCAATGTCAAAATGGCGTCCGCTGCTGTTCGATTTGGTAAACATCTGAAAGAATTAAGGATTCATTTGTGTCAGAAGTCTCCGTCTAGCAAGGGAGTCAGGTACTACATTATCACTGGATGTACTCTTTGATTCAAAACTTTTGTTACTGTTTTAGTTCGAGGTTTGTGACTGCATCAGACAGTCTAATAAACATAGGACAAAGTTCCTGATGAACCCAATTCGTCTGCTAGTCTGTCTCCCTCATGGTGATGATGGATACGATGGACGCGGTCAATGGTGATCGCTGCCACAGTTGAGATTTTTCAGCTGCAGTTATTTGTCGTTGCAAATCTGTGTTGCAGCTGCAAAAACGAGAGGCAGTTTTGCAGCAGTTGGTAACATCGACTTTGCTTCGACAAAATTGGCACGCGTTTTACGTCATTTTACTTAATTTTGTTTCGTCTCGTTCATTCTCCTAGTGCAGCCCCTTATGTCCGCTGTGTGAACTTATTCTTTTACAGAAAGAAGTTGGTCGCCTATAGAAAAGAAGAAGAATCTCTTCAGTACCTGCTAGACACAGATAAACTCAGACTTCTGGGTCTTGTGGCAGCCATGTTGTGTCGATTGCCGCGACTGTAACTGTTTTGCACAGTCTAATTTATTTATTTAAAAAAATATCTAAACAGTGTTCAAGAATTGCAACAAAAATGGTGTTTGAAGAACTCCAGAGCTGAGGACTCTAAACGTCACAGAAAATACTGTTTTGAGCACAGTAAAACACTTTGCAGTTGCAGCATAACATGGTTGCTAAGAATACTGGATCGGGCCAGAGGACAGGAGTTACAGCTAGATGCATCCGTCTGCAGAAATGACAGAAAATGTTGACAAGGACAGAGTGCACAAAAGGTGACTTGCTCTTGATCCATTTTGTCCTTACAAGTTAATCTTCAGAAACCTTTATTTTGTTTCAGGAGCTTCCTTGAAACGCACTATGTGGAAATGAAGAAACAGAACCCCAGGTTACCCATTCTTGTCAGAGAGTGCAGCGATGTCCAGCCCAAAATTTTTGCCAGATTTGGTAAGAAAGACATCCTGGAATGTCAGTGAACTTAAAGTTACAGTATAACTATCATAGTATAAAGTATTTAAGTTTGAAATGACTGGACAAAATGAGATGGTAATCATGTATATATATGAGAGAGAGACACAGAGGGAGAGAGAGAGATATACTGTGGGGAAAATCATCCTCTTTGGGTGTCGAGTTTGTGTAATTGCTATTCTCCCCTTTCTCCTTGAAAATAGGCATGTTGCAAGCTTCGCTCTCCTGCTGCACACGCAAAAAAATGTTTAAAGTAACATGTTCATGTAAACTGATTCTTCATTTGTGGCGGAAGTATGCATACATTTTGAGCAAAGGGAGCTGTTTATATTTCTGTGTAAATCGTTTGACTTTCTGACAGTGTTTTTAATGAGTGTTGATTTTTTGGCAGTTTGTGCATGTGTGTTTTGGGTTGTTTTTGCAAGTATTAGCAAGCAATCACACCTCAGCAAGCAAACATTTGGCAAAATCCTAGTTGATGAGGACTTTTATTTCAGCCCCCCAGAGCACTGAAACTGTTGGCAACTTCTAAATAAGTATTAACAACGTGATTGTTCTATGTTTGCAAAATATTTACATAGATCTATACAACTCTCCACAAGCTAGCATGATGGCCCAAACCCTTCAGGCTTGGAAAACTGCATAACCTGTACACCACTCAGTCCTGAGAGGGTTAATATGCATAGTACTAGTCATGGTTTTGTAGTTCCATGAGGCTGATGAGCGTAAACTGTACCCTGACATTGTGTTGTGCAACTGGTCAAGTCAGGAGTACACCAGTTAAGCAGTCAAGCTTTATATAATAGTGGTGTGCACACATGTGTGTGTTTGATTTGGCCAATTTTTACATTTTTGTTGTTGTTGACAGATCATCAGATGCAGCCAGCCACAGAACACAGCCAGGCTATGTTTTCTGTGTCATTTTGTATAAATTGCTGTTCTGTTTCTGCACATCCTCTGTGTGTAATAATATAATCTTTGTGGCTTTAGAAAGGAAATTTACAAGTCATCAAATTAAAAAACAAAACAACAGCAAAGAAGTCCATACATTTATATATTGTCATATGACTGTCGTCAGTGTCACATGGGTTCATTTTGACCAGTCGGAGCTATATGATTGTCATCAGTGTCACACGAGTTCACATGACCAATTGGAGCTTGGCTGACTTTCTGTGGCCTGGCTTATATACTGCGGCTCTCATCATGTACTTTTGACTTGCCATTTTTCTCTTTACAGAGATGGGCAAAGAGACCAGTCTGCCCCTGTCAAACATGGACAGCCAGCAAGTGTTACGAGCAGTGCAGTCCTTGGGAAAGTGACCTCAGCATGTAGCTGGTGATATAGTAAATTGTGAATAGATAGACTCAGTATAATGTAGCATCTTTTGCTATTTCTTGATGTAAGAATCTGCATAACTTGAATGCATGTTGAGAAGTTTCTGTTTGCAAGAATGTCCGTAACTTAGCAAAGAACATTTCAGAAACCTTTGAGAAGAAACATCAGCATTTGATGATTTGATGTAGAGGTTTTGTTCTCATGGTGTGACAAGTGGTGTGTTTACAATACAATTTCTTCAAAGAGCAGGTGTTTTCAGTGTGCTTGCCTATACATGTATAGCCAATTGCAGATGAGTTGTGTGGTGGTTTTTTTTTTTTTTTTTTTTTTTTTGGGGGGGGGGGGGGGGGGTTGTGTGTGTGTGAGAGAGAGAGAGAGAGAATGAGGGTTGACAGCTACAACACAGATGGTAGTGCCAAGATCATTTTCAAAATGAATCCATTTGTGCATCAAATGAAAATGACAGCAGCAGTAAATAAGCCAATGGACTGTAATATGAAGAAATAAAATGCTCATCAAAGATTTAAAGAACATATGTTCTCATTAATAAGGGTACAAAAGAAAGCACAATTACCACTCTTTCAGCTGATTTCCCCAAACTGTCATTTCCAACACATTTTAGGTATAAACACAGCCCCACACATGCATACTATTTTGTTTTCTAAAATAGCAGCCTCTTCAGACTGTCATTTCAGAGCCATGCACCCAAACTGCTTTTTCTTTTGTATCCTTTCTAGTCACTTATTGATGCACAAATGTTATTACAATTTGAACATCCCTCAAACTACGCAAACATAATTAAGACACTGTATTCCTTTACAAATTTTATTCTTTTCATCCTGTATCATTCATTTATTCCTTGTGTGTTTTGTGTTTTTTTTTTTCTTTTTCTTTCTCCATTAAACTTCACTCATCCAACAGTCTGAAACGGAACGAGGCCCAGAGTGCTCTTGCAGAATAAACACACAACAGAATAAGTGCTCGAAAGATTTCACACTATCACAACAAAGACCCATGCCATTCTTTTATTGCTGTGCTTGTATGATGTCTTTTGAGCACTAATTAACTTCCTTGTGGGTTGTTTCTTTTATTTAACAGTGTTCACACTCTGCAAAAAAAAATCCAACACATAACAGTTGCCATAGCAACAACAATACACAAAAAATGGGAGAGAGTTGGGGGGGGATTCAAAATCATAGCTATGTGATTTCTTGGCCACAGACAAGAAAAACACACACAAAAACCACAAGGTAAATGCAGCTTCCTTCTGCAATTCCTGCTGCTGGTAATCCAGTATTAGTTGATCAACATCAGCAAAAACGGACCACCATAAAAACACCTGCGGATAAGCAAAGTCTTGGTTTGCTGAGCTAAACCACGGCATTGTACTGTGCCGTTCCTGCACACGAGTTTGAAGAAAATCATTCCGCTCAGTGCTCTGCTGACTTTCCCTCCATGCAGGCAGTGTGCAATGATGGAAACGTGTCTGTGCTGCCTACTGCCCACACAAAATATAGATGGCCTTTGCCAAAACAGTCCTCTAACTGAACACATCATTCTGCTGCCTGTGGCATAAATCACTTGCGGGAGGGAAACATTTAACCAGTAAGTGGCATATTGTGAAGGCCATGTCTCAGTATCGTTTCTTCCTGAAGATGTCTGGTCGCCAGTTCAGTGGATGTGTCTCTTCCGTCTGGAAGCAGAAAGGGTACATCTGAATATTTAGTTCCACACAAAAATGCAAGACAGTTACACTCACACACATACAATCTTCACATGCATACAGACAAACAAGTGGGTTAAACTGAACAGTTCTTCACTATATAGCAACTAATATTCAAGAGAATAGCTTGATCAGCAATGAAGGAAAGGATACACACAAGAGTGTTCTAACCACTGCACCTTCTTCCCAAAGCAAAATTTTAAAAAAGTCAGTCAGTAACAAATTATGTATGTAACATACAGCTCTCTGCAGACTTCCAAAACCAAAATCTCAGATTTGTTTGCTTTGTGTCTTACAGTGAATAATGACACAAAGTGACAATGAGTCACTGCTGTAGTAAACACTACAACATGGCTTTGGCAATGCAGCTTCCCTCTGCATTCCTTGCCATCCATTATCCTTCATGTTTATCAACATGTTTTTTGTTGTTGTACCAAAACTAAGAGAATTCTCACCGCAGAGTCATCCTCTTTATAGATCTTGATGGTTTTGTCAGCCTCGGCTGTGATGAGACGACTGCCACTCTTGTCAAACAGCAGAGCGAAGATGCCAGCCTCTGAATCGATGGAGCCAGGCTGTGCAGCTGCCTGCACTCGCTGGAAGTTGTAGCCCGTTTTCCAGTCCCAGAAATGCATGGTGCCATTGTCAGCTGTAAATCAAGCAGTAGATTCAACACGGTGGTCAATATATGTCTTTGTCAATATATATGTCTGATGTCTTTGTCAATATATATGCCTTTATGAAAAGATAAAGAGAAGCTACTGCCTTTAACGACACTAACCATCTCAAAACGTGTTTTGTTAAACAGGAGTAAGGTGTTGAAAACAAAGTTAAAACCACAAATTTGGTTTTGAAATGCTTGAGTTGATATTCATCTATAAACTTACTTAAAACCATGCCTCACATACAAAATAAACAATGTTCATCTCACCATATATCCACAAAAAGTATGTTTCCCGGTAGCCCTACAAAGGTCCCAGCATCCACTTAACTCTGCGGTAAGGTGCCACAATCTAAATCCACCAACTATGCTAGCATCTACCCATCAGTACATTTATCTATTCAGGTGCACAATTTTTTGCACACACAACCAAAAACAAACATAATAACACTGCAATAAATTTCCACAAATGAAAGTCAGAATACTGTCTAAATTCATCAGGTGCACTTTGCAAGACTTCACACCCCCATCCCCAAAAGTACTCACTGATTTGATAAGGGGAGATTACCTAAGTATTCTAAGGATATGAAAGTACACTGGTAGCAGAAATAATAAATGTTAGACTAAATCTGTAACACAATATAAGCTGTGCCATATCAGTTCTGCATGGCTGGTTCTTATTCAGTGCAAGTCACAAAAATATCAGTAACTGTCAAAATATTCACAGCGCTGAGACTACAGCACTGCAATCTACATTATCACATGCGCTCGCTATAAACTTCTCAGTAAAAAAGAAAGGTGACATTACAGCCTAATGACCATAACACTGCTTGGAAATGATGAAAGGGGTCAAACTGAATCGTACCTGCTGACACCAGAACACCATCTGCATTGACGGCTAAACTGTTGATGATAGCATTGTGGCCAGACAAATTCTGCAAGAAAACCCCATCCGGGAATTTCCACTGTTTGATGTTGTCTGGTGATCCCGATGCAAACGAGTATCTGGATGGAAAACAGAAGATGATGGTGAACAAATGTTTTAAGTTTATTCACTGAACTAACAACAGTTGAAACACAAATGGATCAATGTCACTTTTTCAAACATTGTTTGAAACACATACTGGCGAGAATTTGTTCAGCATACTTTCATTTATTGACTTATTTTTGAGTTTGCCACAGCCATTTAAAAACAAACAAACATTTACTGACTTCAATTTTGAGTTTGCCACAGCCATTTCAAAAAAACACTGAACAGTCTCTGGTAAACCAGCAAATGAGAATGCCATAATGATCAGAATCCATTTGGAGCCAAAAATAGTGAATGAGATGAACAATCTCACATAAATGCCTGTAAAATGTTGAGAGCACTTTAGTTGATCCTGTTTAGTGCTTCTATTCCCCATAACATTTGTTCAGTATTATTTTTGTTTAAATTTCACTGTTGTTTATTCCTCTAAACCCTCACTACAAAATGCTGACAGTTTGTTAACCAAGGACTTGCACTTAAAAGCTCACTTTTACATGTTGATAAATCTTGCAGAGAAACAACTACACTCATATTCCCAGTAACAACTTTCTTCATTGTTGTTGCTGTTGAACTTGTTTTTCTTTCATACAATAACTGTTGTTGTTTTGTTAGAGGGGAATGGAACCAAAGGCATGAGGTGGCCTAAAATGTGTAAACATCTGCAAGCTTCATTTGGTTGTTCTATCGACATCTAAACAAAAGTACTTTTTTGCTTCACATTAGATCTCATGGCACAGCCATGCTGGTTCCAAAGGTTGGTCCACAATGTATTTGATGCTTTTACCATACATGCCAACCTTGCTTACTACATCACTATCATAGACTGCTGGAAACAAAATGGCAGCACTCATGGTCATGTTTTCACGACTTTCAGTCATTATCTTTAACAAAACAGGATGATAAATCAAGTGGAAAAACTCTGTGTCGGGGTATTTTAAATTTTCTTTTTATTTGTTATTATTGATACAGCTCATGGTGCTTCTTGAGTTTGGTTCCCCTTTAAAAATCTGTTTTGTTGAAACAAGACAGAAAAGAAAAAAAGGAACAGTCTGAATGCCTGTCACCATCAGCCCAACAACTCACTGTGTAGGATGCAGGACCACGGTTCGCACACTCTTTTTGTGATTGGTCAGTGTGGCTTTGGTGCGACCTGCCGCCAGGTCCCACAGTCTTACTGTGCAGTCATGACTTCCAGACACAATCTGGCGACAGAAGAGAAGACGCGCCAGATCAGAGCTAAACGTAAAATGGGCCCATCACGAATAGTGCTTTTACAAACACAAAACAACTTCAGTTCTTTTCATTCTTACCTAGCATACCTACCAAATTTTCACAACTGAATTCCCCCCAACATATTTTGCCATCTGTACAGGTATTCTACAAACCTACATCACCCCCCCCACACACACAACTTTTACATTTAAACAACATGGCGTTAAAGTGCAACATGAAAATAACCAAAGAAGTAAAACGACATGCTAACCTATGTGTCAAACAAAGTCTGCTGCACAGCTGTAACCCACCATCATATTGTGTGCAGCCATGACGTAGCCAAAAATACACTGGGTGGGGTGTAGGGGGGTGGGGGTGTACAGGGTGTGAGGGAGAGGAGGGTGGACACCATATCTTACAGGAGACTATTCTATGCCAAATTTCACCCATGTATTGACCATCTCCTATAGAAAAATATTCCGTACAAAAAATCCACCAATCAACCTCCACATTCCAGCCAAAGAATGAAGCAACCAGCACAGGTAACCACCAGTACTGGCATAGCACCAGTTACCACCACCACCAGCATTGGTACTGGCATGACCAGGAGTGCTGCCTTACCTGTGGTTCTGCTGCCTGGCATTTGACGGAGGCAACTGTGTTGGTGTGGCCCGCCAGCGTGTGGATGCAGGCCTTCATTCGGATGTCCCACACCTGCACACACAAAACAAAATTTCAGCAGCTGTTTCTGGGAAGAAAAAATAGGCTGCAAAAATCTTTGCTGGTTTGCTTACTGAATAAAAACATACATATATTGGGGTTTTTTTTAAAAGGGGGGGGGGGGGATTTTCAATTCAAAACAAAATCAACAGAGAATTATAAAACAAAATTGTCAGGTTTTAAGATTTATTTTGATTTCTTCCACCTGTTGGATGAATTCTTTTTTTAATTAAAAAATTACACTTTGGTCACACACACAGAAATGCAAACGAGCACATATGAAACAAATAGTGCACTCCACACCCCTGCATCTCTTCCCTAAAAACAAATCGCTACACACAATCACAAACCAATATTTTGACACTTGTTTACTCACAAACAGGTACAGGCACACACACACAGTTGTCTTACCCTGACAGTAGCATCACGACCACACGTAACGAGGATATCAATGGTCGGGTGAAGGTCGAGGGCATAACATGCGCTGAGATGGCCATGGTAGTGACGGACAGTCTGCAAAGACCAAACAGAGGTGAGGAATCAATAGACCCACTGACAGGGCTTCATGCACAGGTTTGCTAAATAGTACATACTTTTGGGGAGTGGTAATTTCAAAAGTGGATTCAAGCCCAAAAGTCATGCAACCTTTCACAGCAATGCATAGATGTTCAAACTTCGATAAACTACTGCCATAAAATCTCTGCAGGTGGAAGGCCTTATTCGTTGGTCTACCTCTATTCAGTATGCAGCCAGTTTCATGCATACGCTACAGCACATGGATGACACATAAAAAACATGTCCAGTGTGTGCCTTGATTATCAGTTTTGCCAGCATTACATATAAAGGAAACAATTTAAGTTCTGGGGGTCATTAAACTGAGGCCAATGGATGGCAAAGCCTTGGCTTAGTTCAGCATTCAGTTGCTGCCCAGTTTTAAATATCTGCTTGCTGTTGACAGGTCTTTGCCTGGCACACACAGACAAACGGCTAGGAAATACCAAAGATATCCACAAAAATGTTCATCCACAGTGTCAATGATTCGACAAATCATTATCAGCTTTCTGAAATCATTATCTGACCTTATTTGATGAAATTATGAAACATGTTAACATCCTCTTACTTTTTACAGCTGCTCGGAATTAAACCCCAAAATACTTTTTATGCATAAATGGTGATCAAAACAACCATATGAAGATTGCAAACTGAATTATTAGCACACCAATATATAAAGGGACATATACCTTGTTCTGCTCCAGGTCCCAACATCTGACCATCTTATCCTCCCCGCAAGAGAAGAGGTAGGGCTGTCTGGCACTGACAGCCAGACCTCGCACTGTGCTCACATGACCTGTCAGCGACAGCTTCAGTGTGCCTGATGCCAGGTCCCAGATCTGTTGAACCGAACAGTGCCACAGAATAAAAACCACAAAAGAACAGTGATACTATTTGAACTCAGAAAGCAACCTTCCTACATCATGAAAATAGCATAAGGCATGAAACCAATGAAAAACCCAGGATGGTGGAGTTTGGTGGCAAAGAGCTAAAACAGTTCTTCATGTATGCATCTGTACACACCTTGATAACTCTGTCTCCAGCTCCCGTGACAAACCATTCGTTGCCTGGCTCCACAGCGATGCATCGCACCCACCCCAGGTGACCGCTGATCACCTGCAAATGACACACAACCATGCGTAGTAGTTAGGACAAACCATTCATATGAACAGACCCATATTATACCCTACAATGCTCGTCAGTTCCTTGACAACAGCAGACTATGCTGCAGCCGTACTGGAGCAATGCCCTTTTACACTCCAGCATCTTGTTGCTGCATACATAAATGAGGACACACACAGGTGTGCTTTTGTATAAATTCTGCAAGCACTGAACACCTAAATTAAGACTGCAAATCTATGCCTAAAACAAATAAAACAATCCCACATGAAAACCTGCATGATAGTAATAGGGAAAGGAAAGACAAAAGCACCCATGTTGTCCTGAAAACAGAATATATATAGCCGCACCCTGTTTGAAAGCAAATTCACATAAAGGACAACAGCGGAGCACCTAAGTCAGTTATTCTTGGATTCTAACATCATGTCAACAGCATGGGGTCACATCGGGAAGAACAAACACCATTTTAAACCACAAATTTAGGAATTATATCAGGGCAAACCAAGGTCAGTCAAGTCACAATTGTCATCTGAATTTGTTAAAAACCAAGACTGAATGTGGGTAAAAACTGATATGTGTGAATAAAATGCTCCAGTTCAAGAACATATCTTACCCTGTAGAGTTTCCAAGGAGGGTGCCACTGAGGTTTTGGCATGGTGGGGGCCTTCTTCGGTACCAGCATCTGTTGCTGACCCACATTCACTGTTATCAGTGCCTGAAAACACAAACAGTACACAACTTAAAAATACAAAAGGAGATTTAGTGTGTGTTTTTTACTGACATGGTCACTGGTATGTCAAAAAATGTGCACGTACCAGAATATCAGGGACAGGGCATACATATGTAGCCATGCTTAAGCAGGAAAGCAGTTAAAATTTAAAAACTCACATAGCTCTGGGTGAGCCTCTGAGTTCTAGTAAAAAAGCGAAAACAAAACTCCCACTCAAGTGCACTCATAACACACAAACACTCTCTCTCTCTCACACACACACGTACACCCACAGATACACGCACACAAATACTCCTCTCTCTCTCTCTCTGTCTGACCCACACACACCTACCAACAAATAATAACAAACAAGCAGCACTTACTCTAGACCCAGAAGTGTCTCTCTGCATGCTTTGTTTCATCCCGCCGCTTTGCAATCTGGAAAATACAGAGACTTTGATCTAATGTTCAACAAGAGCAAGTCATTTTTTGACCAAGGCGATTCCTATTTTTACTACTACTAAGAAGAGCAACAACAGCAAGATCTGAGACCACCCCCTGATCACTACATTACATAGCATCACAATATTTCAAACACAACCTCAAAACATTCCTGCTCACAAGCTTTACCCATAATAATATCAGCATAAAATAGCTCAACTGTGAGTTGTTCATTTGCACATTGACTTTGCATTCTGATTCCCACCCCAACACCTTAAACTGGTAGGGATCTGGTACATTATAGTCTATGTAGCAGTTACAGATCTTAAACAGAACGAGGCCCAGAGCGCTCATGTGGAATCAACAAACAAGGGAGTTAATTAGTGCTTAAAATACGCAACACAAGCACATTATGTAGCAGTTATTCTGTTTATTATAAAATATATTGTTGCTAGAATGTTTGCTTTTTTCCACCTGGACTGATCGAGAGGAACCAGCTCCGTTCCTGTGGCACCTCCCTCATTTTGTGGGACTCCATCTAATCCTTAGGAAAAAACAACAGTTCATAATATATATTAATTATTTTAATATCATAAATATGCATTTGTTCTTGTGAAAAAAAAAAAAATCTTCAGAATTCTTGAGCAATTAATTATTTTAATATCATAAATATGCATCTGTTCTTGTGAGAGAAAAAAAATCTTCAAAATTCTTGAGCAACAGTCATCATGCATACATATTACATGTGCAATATCAAAGGGACCTTTGTTCAATGGCACAATGATTACATGAGGCATAAACTGAATCCATCCAGTCAGGACCACATTTGCTGCATATGTTTTTTTGGTTTCTTGCACAAACCCAGCTCATTTAGGTCTTGCTGCACTTGCATCTGTAGGCGAATGGCCGTTAGTGATTTCAGTCATGGATTTCATGTTCTCTCAGGCTTCATAAAAAAAGTTCAAACATTCTCTTTTGTATGCCAGTGTGTACATACATGCATCCACTCCTAGTACACTGCATTAGCAATATTGCAGACTGTGCTTGGAGCTCATCTTTTAGAACTGAGACAGGCGCACTATAAACCAATTTTTTTATTATTATTTCTAATTCATAATTATTCTTACATTTCATTATTGAGCCCACAATTAAACAGTGAAAATTTGCTGGCTAAGTCTGTCAGCTGCCCTTTGGATATTCTGATAATACACTTTGCCAGATCAAAAGAGGAATCCAACTTTGGAACTATGAAATAAAACTGTGACGTTTGCAAATGAGAGTGGGTACAAAGTGGGCTCAGTCCAGGTACCATGTGGGGTAAATCTGGGCCCCATATCATTTCCCATGTGGTGCCCATTTGTGTTGCCTATATATGGGGCCGAGGTGTAAACCCACATAGGGTCCATATGAGACCCACTTGGGTATGCTGACTATACTGTAGCATACAGAACCACTATGACAAGACTGCAAAGGTGCTAACACCGACAGCGTACAGCACATAAAATTCAACTACATTTCACTAATGTAGAGAACTAAGAAGGGTTTTTTTTTAAAGTCAAGTCACAGAGTAACTTCAGACTGATGATAAAAAGGGACTTGTGGATGCCAGTGTCCAAGACATTAGGCCTCTTGGTCAAAAAAAGCATATTCTGCAGGACTGCTTTTGATCATGTGAAAGCGATACTGCATTAGTGATTACTGTGATACTGATAGGTCCAAGACATTACTTGACTGCATAAACTAAGTACTTACCCTGGCCATTTTGCTGCACCTGAACACCTGCTTTGACACGTTCCCGCACAGGTCCATACTCATCCACAGTCTTTATTTTCCTCCTTAAACTTTCACTGTTGACAAAAGCAAAGTTACCACAGACACTGTGATGGCAATAACAATAATAACAACTCTTTTATAGCAGTGTACAATATCACAATATACACACAAAAATCATTAAAAACTCAAGACATTGTATTAATACTATCCTATAATGCATACATATAACAACACTCAAAGTTAAACATTACAAAAACCACTCAAATCCAACTCAGCATGGCAGGAATACTTCTCACACACAAGGACAACTGAAACGAGTCCTTAAATCATGTACAGGTAACTGAACAGAACTGTGTACCATTCTGCACAACTGCAACACATATATATTAATTTATCATATGTATGATTCTGTGAACATGGGAAACACGTCAACAATTGGTTCATGGTGTGTCAGCCTGATCCATGTTGTAAAATTCCAACAACAGTACAAATTCAGCTGTTGTTCGTGGTTTCCCCCCTGCTCTCTTCCATTAGTTCCAGACATAAATCATTATCTTGCAAAACATAAACACAAATAAAAATAGAATATATCCAGGTATGTTCTGCTAATTAATATAACTAATATATCCAGGTATGTTCTGCTAATATAACTCATTAACTGTTCATTTTCCCCTGACCTATAACATTTGACAACAAAGAATACTTTTTTCCATTTTGCTTGATTAATAATTATCATACAGTTAATATTCTTTTCAAACCTTTTTTCATCCCGTAAAGGTAAAGTGCCCTGGTCTGAGAGAAACAGATCATGGGTTCGCTTCAGAGAACGAAACACCAAGGTATGCACAGAATGCTTCTGTACTTCCTGAAACATAAGAAAATGCATAAAATTAAAATAATCACTGATCATATTAATTATTATATCATTTTACAATAGAGATATATAATTATAAATAATATATTGAGACCATACAAATATGCATGGTGTGGCCCCTACCACTGCAGAACGGAATGCCTTGCCTGCAATTTAGTGCAAATGTTGCTATGGCCCCAAACTCTTCTTCTTCCACATTCTGTCCAACTTCAGCACATTAAAAACTCTGACACTTTTAGTTTTAGTGCATACTGGGTTACGTGGTGTTTAGAGAGAAGAATGAATGATAAACTAAGTTTAAACTGCTGTGGCATCGAGCGGCAGGAAGGGGGAGGGGGTCTGCAGAAAGGGAGGGGGTATTTGTTTGTGATGGACAAAAGGGCAGGAGCACATAAAAATTCCAGAGCAGCATGGATGCTATGGAGGGGGGGGGAGGGAGGGAGGGAGGAGGAGTGTACATGTGATAACAAGGGAAGAGAATGGACTTGTCAATCTGCAAGTGGCAAGCAGCAGATGCAGCCGCAACAGAGCAAGCAGTGACATTTTGTTTGTATTCCTGCAAGATATGGACAGAATGTGCAAAAGAGCAAGCGGTAGTGGGAGGGTCAGAGACTGTCATGTGTGTGAGAGTCAGTGTGTGAGTACTGTGACTGAGTGCGTGGAACTGGAAGGTGATGGACAAAGGATGGGGGTGGGGAGTTGGGGGGGGGGGGGGATATCAAGGGGAGGGGGGAGTGGAGCAAGTAGCAAAAGTTTAATAACTGATTTTGATGTTTCCATAATCCACATAACTCTGACATGGATTATGTCATCTTTGACTTTGAGTCTGACATGCACAGCAAAGAACATTATACAGTCATAGACTGACATTGTTAAGTTGTGACAAGCAACACTAAACTCCAGACCCTCCATAGTCCCTCACTGAAATGCTGAACAGCACAAGAACTCTTTTTTGTCTGCATCACCACCAAGTGAAACCACCTGTGACAACCAGGTGAAGGCCCCCATGCTTGAGGACTTCAAATGACAGATCGCCACCCAAAGCACCATCTAATTCACACGCACACACTCCCCTCCCATCACACTTATACCTAAAGTTTGGTCCAGCAACATACCATATCAAGATCAAAATCAAGACACTAATAATAATAATACTTTAATAGTTAACCAGTGCTTTTTACAATTTTAGCTTTTGCATTGGTGATGGGAGGCAGGTTATGTCTCATTCAAATTAACTAATTCGAGTCATGGGTAAAATCCTGTGTCTGATTCCCTCAACTCCATGTTTGTTTTGTTATGTTTTAGAGTTTTGATTAATTTTCTCTAAGTTTAATCCCTGCAACCCTCAAATTCAAAGTGCAGCATGAAGTTCTATAAATTTATTAAAAACCGATCAAGACGGCTGCCTCAATCCAAAAAAAACAAAATCCAGGGAAGTTCAGTGCAACAGTTGAAACAACAGTTGCTGCTTTCAGTATTGTTTGAGAGTACTGTGTTGGTCTGGTGTAATAAAACGTCTGACTGTGTGTGAAAACTGAAATAACTATAAACTGGTGACAAAAAGTGACAATCAGAATCACAATATCACATCCGCCAAATCGTACAGCAAACGAAAGCCCCAGTGAATCAAGCGCGATTGCAAACAGCGGTCTGGTCCCTGCTGCAAGAAGGGAGGTGCAAACTGCGTGGTTACAGACGATTGTTTCAAACAACACTAATATAACTCCTTTTCCAATTCTTACCTCGGTTGTTTTGTTGGACTCCATGCTTTTCTGTCAACGCCGCGTCTTCCGGTGATTCTGAAATGGCTACACTCTCCTGCAATGGAGTTAATGAAATAAAACTGAGCCAAATGAGGATAGCGCAAATTATGAACATCCGCAGTTGAGAGCACATCCGCTAGAAACTGGAACACAGTTCATTATGACAACAACAAAAATATATGGCAATATGGATGTGGACATATTCAAAGCTGAGAGAGATGGGAAACTGAGAGAAGTTGGCAATCAAGCTGTGTGGTCCTTGTCATCTTGTAAACCGGGTTGGTATTGATTTTGAATTTGAGGAGAGGAAACTTAAAACGAGAAATAGGCCTAACGATCTGCGGTTGTTTACAGTTTAGTCTCGGTCCGGTATACTATTTGATCTTCTCTGTCGTGATCCCAGCTTACTTACATGTTACATTTGACTCTAGGTTCTGATGTGTGTGTGTGTGTGTGTGTGTGTGTGTGTGTGTGTGTGTGTGTGTGTGTGTGTGTGTGTGTGTTTCTCAACTTATACAATACTTCATTCTTAAATCTTATTTGGTCAGGATTACCAGTTCACATTAGTGAACATTATTTAAGAATGAATATTATTTTTGCTGGTTTTGTACCGCCACACTTTAGGTTTGGCAATACTGCTTGGGCACTGTATGTTCAAAAAGACAGTCTGTTGATACAACGATAGGTGTCGTGAGACAAGTGACAAGAAGTAGAACAGCTTCTGATCATAGACCTTTCAAGACTGCATTACAGTCGTAACATTGAAAGACTGAGGGCGCATGAATTTGCCAAGATCTAGATGTTTTGGGCCTAATTTATCTTTTGTCTCAAAACAAGGCCAGGGATTATCAGGACTTGTGCAATCATGTCAGTGAACAGCAGTGATCAACTGGCACACACCAGCAGCATTGGTGTATGGCTAGGTTATCAGTACCCCAAAACTGAACTTGTGTGACTGTGATTCTGTACCCATACTATTATACTTTATAGTATTAAGTATTACTGTATGAACTACATGTACATGTACAGGTTTTGGTGTGGATCAGCTGCGCGATGAGTCACATGACACATACTGGCAATCAGATGGCCCACAGCCTCACCTTGTCAACATCCAGTTTCACCGGAAAACCACAATAGAAGATGTCTGCATCTACGCTGACTACAAATCAGATGAAAGCTACACACCAAACAGGTCAGTAATAGTATAGTGTCATGTCAGTTTTGATTTGAATCTCAAGAAAATTGAATGCATTGAATTCAGAGAAAAGCAAAGCATTTATTTCAGATCACATTTATTATATCTCTGGCAGTCCATGTATGCAGCACATTTCTTACTTTTAAAACTGAATATTCAATATTCATTATATGATGTGATATGATACAAGTCCCCAAAGCACTACAAGGACTTCCAAGCATTAAAAATTCTGGGGTCCTGCATCAGTTGTCTGCAATAATAGTAAATGATAATAATAGCAACTGTGATAAATTGTATAATAAACTATAGCAATTACTGAATTAGCATTATTAACAATGATAAATGTACAACATGCCAGCAGACTTAAGCTGTATGCATACTCTGCTTTTCATGACTGACCGTTCTTACCACTGACCTATGTGCATCAGAATCTCCATACGAGTCGGTAACCACGCCAACGACCTGACGGAGGTGGAACAGCTGGAGCTGTCAGAACCATCAGGCTGGGTGTACGTAGGGCTGCGTGACTCTTCAGACCGACCAGTCCGCACATTCATGCTGCAGCTGGCAGTGCTGTCAAACCACCAGAACGGCCGGGACACTCACATTCGAAGGATCAAAGTTCGGTCCCCGCACCAGTCATCAGATGTTGGAGCAGGAAGATTGCCCATGTTCACCAGCAAAGAGTTTCAGCAGCAAGCTTTTATCAGATGATAAAATGCCTGTTCACTTTTGTGTTATCTGTCAAGTCAGTGTTTTGGTGCTTTGTGAAAGTTTTGATGGCTGGTGTGCACACACACACACACACACACACACACACACACACACACACACACAAACACACGTTATGGTAGACATGTTTCTTTCAGACAAGAAATTGCTCTCTTCATTTATAGGAAGATGGCTGCTTCACCCAAAAAACTGAAGTGCTGTGTCTTCAGTCTTTTCATGTTGTGGGTTCACAAATATTTGACAGGCACCTTCCAGATAATAATTATGGTGAATTCTGCACACAGAGAGAGAAAATTGTGCTAGTTACAATTTGTCAGCATAAGCAAAGCTGATGTGCTTGGATGTTTTTGATATTGATATATGGCTTTTGGACAAGGTTTGATGGCAACTCGATTCACTACACTTATTACATTCTGTCTGTGTATGTTTGTGATAAATGTTGGTGACTTGGTCTCTTTCTGGCACATTTGCTTAAGAAGAATGACTTTGTAATTAGCAGCCGATAATAGTCATTTAAAACTGATGTAAATTGGGAGCCTCAAGACAAATAAAAATTGTATAAAATATTACTGTGTGCACTAATAAAAATGAATGAAAGCCCATTGTTGCAGCCAACCTTATTGACTTTGTATTCTAAGCAGGGTCTCTATAATTATCCAGGAAGCTTTTTATTCATGTAATATGGTAAAGTTTTGCATCTTTTTATCAGAAAAAGCTGTACACCTGTTTGGGAGCATACAGCCTTGATGGTAGCCACCAGTGAGCTGCTGCTTTGGGTACATGCCTTGACCAATCGACCAGTGTAGTAGTTGATGTCTTATTTTGTATGTCAGCTGTTGCAAACGATCTTGTAAAGCACAGTGTGCTCACACTTCTTGGTGAGATACCACACTATAGAAATTGCCAGTGTTATTAAATCATAACCCCAAGTGGCAGAAAGTAGTGTTTTGTTGTGCTACTCAGTGTGTAAGGCAAGAAGGCAATACATGGTCCTGTTCAAAAATCCATCCGTCTCAAAATTTACTGGCCCAAAAACTATGGAACAAAAGAGGAACCACTAGCGTTCTAAAACAAGATCCAAACACATAAAATGTTAAAAAATGAATGCTATTGGTTTTGACAAAAAATGAATGCTATTGATTTGGACAAAACACAACATGCAGTTTCTGGGGTAAGCCCCTTTTTCAAGCTACAAAAGAACACAATAGTCAAATGGTGTTGTTTGGTATCTTGAAAGAGGGGTTTACCCCCAAAATTCAGGTTTTGTCATAACTGATCTTTTATAACCTTTCGTGTATTTGGATCTCGCGCCATCCAAGACAGCCAGCCTTTCTCACACAGGTAAAAGAGATAAAAAATTAGGATTGGAGATTTTGCCTTGAAAATGCTCTGTTGGTTTTATTTTGAATTTAGGATCTGCTGGTGGCAGCGTGTTTGTGGGACTTAACTGTAAGCAACATCAGGTGTCACGGCTGGCTTTATGGCTACCCATGGCCTCTTTGGTCTTGGTCCTTGTGCAATGTAAGCATGCAGCAGTTGCACCTAAAAGGTGAACATGTGGTGCATGCAACTGGGTGGACTAGGATACTTCTTGTTGAGTGCAGCCGGTTCCATTATCCACCATTACCAAAGCTAAAGTTTAGAAAATGAATAAAAACAATACAGCATAAAAACTTTTTTTTTAAACACTCCATTTTGAGGTTTTATTTTGTTCTCTTCTGCCTCTTATCATCTTAAATGAAAGTTGTTTCAAGATTGCTAGTTCCTTTGACTACACAGATTGTAAACATGGCTGTGCGTGATTAAAAAACAAACAACATTAAACATATGAAAGTAGGGAGCTTTTCCAGCAACAATGACACTGGGATCTTTCAAATTGTGACTGTGGTGGAAAAATCACAAGACCATATACTTTTAATACTTTCAACAGCTGTGATGCACAACATACTTTAAAAATATTTTCAACAACTGTGGTGCACATGCCAACTAAGGAGGTAACTGAACAGTTTCCAAACTTTCAACCAGTTTAGCATTTCGTTGCTAACTTTCATCATGATCTATGCACCATGATTACTTGCATGAGATGTATATTTCAGTCTTCCTGAGATGATCCTGTGCAATTGGCAGGTTGTTAAACTCTTATCACCAATTTGCATTTAAGGGCCGGAACAGCTTTGTACATTTTACACTTATATGATAACCTGCACCAAGATCTGTCATATTACTTTCCCTGACCATGACAAAATGTCAAATGATCACAGCACTGCCAGTAACAAGCTGACCACAGTAATATCATTGCAGTAAGGGAACTTATTTCTCTGTATCTCCTCTTGTCATGACTGATTTCTTTTTGTGTTGTGTGACCCGCACTGAGATCTGTTATACTATTTATGACTGTGACCAAATTCCAAGGTCACAGCGCTGCCTGTAATGAGCTAACTACATCAACGTCAGTAAACAAAGAAACTAGTCATACCTCTGCTTCTTGTCTTGTCATGACTGCCTCCTTTAAATTTGACAGGTGTATTTCTTTCTGTATGTTTGTGCCTGTACTGCCTTGTGAGCCTGGGTACTTGAGCAAGGACTCAGGAGTGAGTATTTGTTCTTATTCATACAACACACACACACAGAAAAATGTATCAACTTTTTGAAATAACAGCAAAACAAAGGGGTGGACAGAATAAAAAATATCGATTCATAATGGCAAACATCAGTGCCATAGGGCAACAGCAAGCTGCACATAGTACCATCCATCATCTGCTAGCTGCTCAGCATGAGCCATACAGGGAAAAAACCTAACTTTTAACCGAAAATATCGCTGGATTTTCTGGAAAAAAAATCTGGAGAACAGATCATTAGCAAAAAAAGAACAAGACAGAGAAAGCAAGGAGACTAGCTTGAAGAACAAGAGAAGGGGAAGAAAAGGAAAGCCCGGAGATTCCATCCGTATAAAAGAAACCCACCTGCACCCAGTCAAACTGTTCATCAACTTGGATAAACTGGCAGCTTTCTCAGGAATCTTCCTTTGTATTGGTTTGATTGGTGATTGGTGATCGCTTATATAGCGCTATTCTCTGCTCTCTTGAGCAGACTCGCTGTGCTCGCATGTGGTGCTACATGAGTGACTAGCTTTTTATAGCGCGTTTTTGAATATCCACCGAAGTGGTGTACTTACAGCGCTGGCATGGCTGGTGCCACATGAAACTGCAGCCGTTTCGGCGCAAGTTCTGTGTACACCATACAACCATGCACCATGTCACTTCATGCACAGCCACATACGTAAGGTGTATGCGTGTTTAACTGTAACCTGCCACCTGCACTTGGCAGAATGACCGGGATCTTTTACGTGCTACTGCGGTAACACAGGGGTGGAATGGATACCGAAATAAGAGTCAGCACAGATAGTCGACCCTGGAGAAGAAAATTCTCCTGCTGCTCCTGCAGGGATTCGAACCCGCGACCTTTCAGTCACGAGTCCGGCGCTTTAACCACTGAGCTATCCCCGCTCAGTCTGTATCACTATCAGTCTGCATTTTTGCAAGCACTATTAAAAAAACATCTTCGGTTCATTCCAGGAAATATTTGATTTTGTACACTAACTTTTCTCCATAATTTACAATCCCTTATCCACATAAAATTCGATGAAGTATAATATGTAAACTTAGATTAAAATCATAGTATTCGGCTCAAGAATTATAACAAACTTTAAATGACTAAACAACTTCAATGGTCACAGTAACTAAACAGAACCTGAATGGACCAAAAATATATAAAGTACAGCGGAACGCATTGAAAGTGAAATATTTTTTATTTGGAACTTGCAAGAACATAACCACAAGTGCTCTGTGAATTGTACCATGCAAGAAATATTTATTAATATTATCAATACACTAAATAATGTCACATATTTGATTATGAATGTACACTATCAAAAATAACAAGCATCAAACATAAAAACGAGCATTCCATCACAGACTGTCAGTGATAAACTGTCTGCCATTTCAGTTCTTAAACGTAGTGTGACAGTACAGCATCTGATGTCAGATTCCAATTTATGTTGCAGACATGCAGTCAAAAGACAGCACAGCATCATTCATGTCCCACACAACATGACTTTAACACACACCCAGGAACGTCAGCTGTAAAGTTGTCACTTCAATTCAAATTAATATACTGTAACTAGCCTCCACCCCTGGGAAAAAAAAGAAGATAGTTCTTATAAAGCACCACTCTCTAACACAAGTTAAACTTAAAAAAACCCTGGTAGGACCAATCTTTGGGAATATTTAACAATGCACATAACATATACATATATATACGTAAGCTTTATACGTAAACCTGTAACACTACAGTTTGCCCCTGTAACATCCCATCACATGCAATTTTAAGACCTGTGTCTTTCAAAAAAATGATCAAACAGGTGAAAGCTAATACCACTAAAAAATTAACAATAATTGATTTCAACCAATCTCAGTCAATCTGGACAATGTGATGCTGATAGCAGACCGTACCTGTGTGCACTATGATAATAATCATAACGTACATTTATCATGCACTCATCAATGCCCTGAGCGCTCACATGATACATATTAACCTAAATATGATATGCTATACACACGTAGAGCACAGTCCCACCAAAACAACCGACACAAAGCAAGGTACAGAAAGACACCCCCCCCCACACACACACAAAAAAACAAAATCACAACTTGGTACACAAGTTTTTCTTGTTTTTTTCTTGTGGATGGAGCTCTTTTTCTCTCTGTCTGTCTGATAAGTAAGTTAAGACCTTAATCTTCATTTTTTTTAAAGAAACAGTCCCCTGCAAAAAGAATGAACAAATCAGTATGAGATAATACAAGACATAGTTAGCTATCTTCTTTTCTTTAATAAATTTTTGTCAAAACTAGCACAGTATTCACTTTCGATTATCCTCAAATTATGCTAATGCAACCCTTCAAGAGACCTGTCTAGGAAACCAGTCAGGAATAATTAGAAAATGCATGCTGCTTACATGAACTTGTGACAGCAAAGGGGGCATAATGCATCAATCACCAATGAAGGTTTGATGAAGCAGCTATCAACACTTGTGATACCAAAGGGGGCATAATGCATCAATCCCCAATGAAGGTTTGATGAAGCAGCTATCAACACTTGTGATACCAAAGGGGGCATAATGCATCAATCCCCAATGAAGGTTTGATGAAGCAGCTATCAACACTTGTGATACCAAAGGGGGCATAATGCATCAATCCCCAATGAAGGTTTGATGAAGCAGCTATCAACACTTGGGCATGATAAATAAGCTTAACAAAAGAGCCACAGGCCAAGTACATTATCTGATATTCAGCTCATGCAAAGCATAAAAATCGGAGGGGGGGGGGGGGGCACAAGCAAATTCTGTCCTAAGCAAATTCACATATCAAAACATCTCATATAATAACAGGGAACTTATAGAGTGCTTTCAGAATCTCAAAGCGCTTTGCAACTTTAAAAAACACACAACCCACATACAATGCACAAATACTTATAATTATACAAATCAATAGTATACAAATGTACAAAACATACGAAAATATACAAACCTTTTCTCATGTCAACCCTAAAACCAGTCCCCATGCAAACATAAAACAAAACACACGTACACAAACAACACACCTTTTCGAAGAGTTAGTCCCTTCACTATTACCCATGTTAAAAGAGCACATAAGACTAGGACAGGCTGGTATCATCAACCACTCTAATTTATTGATACCAGCTTAAAGAAAAATATAAAAACAGTATGGACAGAAACAAAAAATTAAAAAACATAATAATAAATGCATAATGGCGAATACCAGTGCCATATCGCAGCAAGCTGCACATACCTCCTAACAACTATCATCTCCTAGATGTTCAATAAGAGCCATACATTAAAGCTGAACTGTTAACAAAAAATGTTTGAGTGTTTTCTGAAAAAAAAGTCAGGAGAATGCATCCTTAGCAGAAAAAAATCACACAACAAAAAGAGCAAGACTAGGCAGAAAAACAAGAGATGAGACAGGAAAGGGGAATAAAATGACAACCCTGAGATCCCAGACGGGATGAAATCAGACATCTTCCAGCCTCCCTTCAGGGGATTCAAAGAGGACATGGGTGGAAATAACTGCAGTGGCAGAAACTCGGTATAATTCCTGGCTTACTGTGAAGCATGCACAGGTACATTCTTACCTACTCTCAGCTTTAAACAACACAGAGAACTTTTATTTATGTTAACACAGACACACAGTATGCACATTTTGGGGGAAATCCCCTTTATCAAGCCACAAAATTTTATCCGCTAGCAGTCACTCTGTTTCAGATTTCTTTTTTTTAAACAGAGAACTCTTCACAGCTCAGGGTTTTCTGCAGTGGGGACCTTCAAATGGTTTTAGCATCATGTCAACTGCACAGGATCACATCAGGATGCACAAGCACCACCATACGTCGACACACATTCAAAACTCTTCTCACATTTCAAACAAATTCTCAATTCAGATCTACAATTTTGATATAAACATGAATACACTGGAAATCCCACAACAGATCAGAAAGTTCACTCTTCTGAGTGATAGAGATCCTACAATGGAAATCCTATAACACTAGAGCCCTGACCAACTGCCAGACAACTGTTGTTTGAATCATGCACAACCAAGAGTGAACTACTTTCACTGTCAGCCCCCATGATTTGAAAAGCCATAAATAAATAAGTAAAACAGTAAAGTGCGCACACATACACCTATTCTGATATCAAAGTGACTTCATCTTCTCCATCATCACTAACAGTAGCACTGCATGTGGTTAAATCAATCAAGGTGGAGTTGGTACTTAATACAGTTCTGTTCAGACTGTCATCTTCCCCACTGATGGTCGTACTTAATACAGTTCTGTTGAGACTGTCATCTTCCCCACTGATGGTTGACAGCGATTCGTTCATATCAAACTTCTTTGGGTGGGGGCCTGTGGATTTGCTGGGCGTGCTGGTGCTGTGAATGGTGACGATCCGGCGCCTCTTGCAAGGAGAGCGGGTGTCGCCCGGCGAGCAGCTTGCATCGTCAAACTCTGATTCAAAACTGCGCTTGGTGGAAACCGAAGGGGCAAAGGAATCGGAGGAGTTTAAGGAGAAAAGGTGACCCCGGTTGCCTTTCTGCCGTCGGGCCTGAGGACTGCTGATGTGAATCATCTTGCTCCCTTGGCAGGTGAACGGTTTAGAAAGGACACACTCTGCTGTCGCAGTCTGCGAAGAAGCAGCTGAGACGCTGGAATCTGCTGCTGAAGCGGACTTGGCTGTAATCTGGGCGGATGATGCATGGTTTCTTGACCTGAAAATCTTCCAAGAGTAACGTTTGCTCTCAGAAGTTTGACAGTGATTTGCATCATGTGTAGCAGAATCTTTCACACTGAACATATCCCCTTTTGATTTTGAACTTACTCCATGACCAGGTCTTTTAGCAATACTGCCTGCTGCAGAAGGCGTTGTGCTCTCCGACAACCTGTGGGGCTCTTTTGGTTGGGACTTGGGTGATGACCCCAATTTTGATGCGGCTGCTTTTGGACTTGCTTCAGCCACAGTCTGACGTCTACGAGGTGACTCTTGCAGTCGCCCTTCTGTCTGAGAAAATGCACAGTTTTGGGAGAGTGCGTTCCCTTTATGTTCTCCATCCAAAAGCTCTTGAAGCCGGGCTTTGTAAGACCTCCGAGCTGGACCACAACTGGCTAACACTGGTGCCTCCACTGGCCTGCTTCCACTGGACTTGACTTTATTACAGCTTGATTTCCCACCCCTAACATCCGAGGCCCGTCCTTCTGGAGGACTTGCCAGCACGAGTCGAGACAGCGTGTCACAGTTCCGAGTCAAGTTCAAAGGACTGTGTAGGTCACTCAGATTCAAGTTAGAAAGGAGCTTGGATGGTGTGCTCTGATTTGCACCAAGCGGCTGGTGCGGTGGGGTGCCAGACTTGGAGTCAGGTGACACATCACTGAGACTTTGTCCAGCAGAGAGATTCTGATTGCAATTTGTTCTGTGCTGATGCATGCAGCTGGGTGCTCTGTGCTTCAATGGTGAGGACTGCCTGATGCCGTTATGGTTTGCTGAGTTAACGCAGCCATGCGGCATGTGTGATGATGGTTCAGGAGTTGTTCTGACCAAGGGCTTCCACGCATAGGAAGGTGATCGAACATTTGTGGCAGCTGTTTTGGGTGATTCCTTTTCAAACACCAAGTGCTTCTGCCGCACAGCATGTAGTTTTCCAACTGCAGTGGCTCTTGTTAGCTGTTCTGTCTCATACTGCTTGAATCTCTGTGAGCCATCAGAGTCTTCAAAGTCAGACAATGTGTTCAGTGAACAAGCACCACGTCTGCTTCTTTCAGAGGTGTGGTGATTATCATCACTGGATTTGCCCTTGACATCCACTTGGTTGAACAGAGATGATGCATTTCTGGTGCCCCCTCCAGAACTTCTGCAGGCATGAAACTGCTCCTGATATGCCAGTGGCTCGCAGTCAAATGTCCAGTTCAGCAAATCATGCTGATGTGTTGCCAAAACGTCTGGAGCATGCATCATGTGTGCTGTTTCTTGCTTTGTCGGTCTTGCATTTGCAGTATGTGTTCCTTGGCTAAAAGGAGTTCTCCTCATGGTCTTGGTTTGTTGAAGACCTACTGAATGCATCTCAAGACTTCTGCAACGGGCCTCCTGGCAGAAGCGTGCAATGGCAACTCCTCGAGGTCTGTGGACCTTTTGGGTGTCACTGGCCTGTTTCAGCTGGGTGAAGATCTGCTGTATGGCAGAGCCAGACAACCTTTTCTTCTCAACACCTTGCGGTGAAGCTGGTGAGAAGGCTGAAGCTTTTGGAGTCCAGTTATCCCGTGTAAAATGCGATGGAGTCAAGGATTTCTGACTGAGCCCTAGTGAGAATGGCGAAGATTTTGAAAACACACAATTGGACGAGTTTGTGTTCGGTTCATGTTGAAGATCTGATGGAAAACTTGAGGAGTAAACTGTTTCCCCATTGCTGAGTCCCTCTCGGCTTCTGCAGACAGAATGGATGTAAGGCTGATGAAGATGAGAGGCACCTGTTTGAAGTACATGGTCTTTCTCTTCATGGTCTTCTCTCGTCTTCTTTTTTAGTGAATCTTGTGGTGGAGTGATTATGGTTTGTCTGAATATCTCGCCAGGACTGGCTCGGAAAATTCCAAATGCATTTTCAGACTCCCCATCTGTCCCGTGTTGCTTGCTATGGGGACTTTGGAGATGCCTTTCCCTGCCACCAGCATCAGTATCAACTCGCTTTGGTGGAGCACTGTAGACCTTTGCTCCAGATGGCGGAGGTGCGATCTTCCCATTTCTACACAGGGATAACTGTTTCCCTGCTGACCATGCTAAACTAGCCTGACTGAACTTCAAATTTTCCACTCCATGTTGTCTGCTGATTTGTGAGCAGTCAGGGTCAACTGTGGGCCCACGTCCTTTCAGCACACACGGCCATCGCTCTGCTGGACTGGGAGGTCTGAAGCCAACATGTTCTGGACGTGCAGGAGGCTGTGCTGGGAATGGGGCAGGAGTGCTCTTCGCACACTCTTCCTGGGGTGCCAGTTCTGGCTCTGTTTTGCAAAACTTCTGGCTCAAGAAGTGGGTGACGGACTCTGTGTCTGGCATTTTCAGTACCAGCTGAATTTCCTCTGTGGACAGCGACTTGATCGTGGGATGGTATCTGCGCCTCACTTTCCCCCACTGCTGTGGTGACTCGACCTTCACCAGCGGCAGAGGGCTGGTGAACAGGCGGGAGGCCCAGCTGTTGGTGAAAACACACTTGTCTGGACCAGATGGATCCACTTCGTTTTCAAGTTTTGGGGCAACCTTGCCAAGAATGGTAAAAGTCCTGTTTGCCTTGCTGCCGTCTTTTGATATGGGTGAGGAATGTGCTTCTTCTTTTGTCACCTGTTTCTTCGCTGGCTGGTCTCCTGTCCTGCTTGGAGTGCTACATGTTGTCGATGATTTTTGGGGAGTCAGGTTGCGAAACAAAAAGTCAATTTTCTTTTGGAGCTCACAAAGAGGAGACATCTCCATTTGTTTGGGAGGTGGCGAGTTGGTACCTGGTGCAGTACCAGTAAGCAATTTTGTCACTTTGCCCTCAGTTTTGTCTGGTGTGCGTAATGTTTGGGGAGAGCTCAAAAGTTTGCAGCTGCTGCGTAAAATGTCCTTTCGCTTTTGCAGTTCATTGCACGATGACAGTAGGTTTCCTTCAGCCATTTTGGAAAGTGAATTTTCATATTCATTTCCACCTGCCTTGATGACTGACTGCATGTTTCCAGACACGGAAGAACATTTAGCTTGGGGCTCCAATGACTTTCGATCGCGCCAAACATCTACATTATCTCCCTTGTCTGTCACCTTTTTCTGACCTTGTGTAACATCACCTAGCTGAAGCAAGCCCGTGGCATTCTGTCTGCTTACAACCGGCACTCTCCTGTACTGGAAAGTGGCTTTATCAGGTGACCTTGATCCGAAAACAGTGAAGGTCTCGTTCAAAGTGTGTTTGGAGAACAGATGCTGGGAGTCGAGCACCCCTGCATGACCCTGCTGGTGTTTTTGATGCTCGGCTTCAGTCCTGCCACTTGAGGCGTTGCTTCCCTTGTCTGACACAGGTCTGCTTTTGCTTGCTGCAGGCACACTTTCTGGGCTGCTGCAACTGACTGGCAAACTTTCCACCACATGGACAATTTCTCTAGGTTGACAGTTTGGCAAACAGGAGTCCACCTCGTCGATCAGCGAGGAAGGAGGCGACAATGGAGACGATGACATGTCCACTGATGGCCTTGGGTGACACAGCATTTCTCCTTCTCTGGTGTTCCCAGGTGTGGAATCATCTGAAGACAGCGATTCCACTAACAGTATTGGAAGGGATGACGTCTCACCTCTATCTTCTCTGCTTTGTGGACAGTGAAACAGCTGGACTGGCCTGAAGCGTTTCGGTGGCCTGACCTGATGAGCAGCATGGCTTCGAGGTGAGGTCGCAGACTGCCTGGTTTGGTGCGGTGAACCCAGCAAGTTCAACTGCCCATTTCTGCTTGTGGGTGGACTTTGCACATTTCTCAGTTGCATTCTGCTTGGAGGACTTGACCCATGTCTCTGCTGTGATCTACCAGGTGGGTAAGGCCCAGATCGCTGCTGTGTTCTGCTTGTTGGACTATGGCCAGATCTTGGCTGTGTTCTGCTTCTTGGACTAGGCCCATTCCTCTGCTGTGCTTTGCTTGTTGGACTAGGCCCATATCGCTGCTGTGTTTTGCTTGTTGGACTAGGCCCATATTGCTGCTGCGTTCTGCTTGTTGGACTTGGCCCAGATCTCTGCTGCTTTCTGCCGGGTGGGCTCGCCCCACGTGTCCGGAGTGTTCTGCTTGTTGGACTAGGCCCATAATTCTGCTGTGCTTTGCCTGTTGGACTTGGTCCACGTCTGTGGGTGGATCCTGCTCTGGGGCAAACCTGATGGTGAACACCTCCTGTCGCTGTCGTGGGGTGCTTTCCAGCCCAACCGTTTCTCTCCTCCGACCTTTTGTGCGAAGCAGAGTCTGCATGGCCCCTGGTATCTGTTGGCCCATGCCTGTGCTTGTGCTGGATGCCAGGCCGATTGCCTCGTCTCTGCTTCATTAAATATTCCTCTTTGTCAATTGTCAGCCATCTGCCAGCCTCTTGTTCGGAAAAGTACCAGTCTGCTCCGCTGTCACTGGTGTCAGTCTCTTCTGAGCCAGGGTCAGCAACAGCTTCTGAAACAAAGGAGCATAAAAAGATGACTAACTGAAGCTGAACAGCTCACGCAGAATGCATTTGAGGTTGCTTGTGCATCCATGTCTCTGTGTACAGATGTGTAGGTGAGTATGCAGGCATGCATGTGCGTGGGCATCAAGATGATGCAGTGTGAACCTGGTCGGCAAAGCAATTCCGCCAATTACTGTTGGATCCTTCAGAATGAAATCAACAGCTGAAATCCCAAGTGCTGTAGGCATGGAATTGTCTTTGAAGTTTGATCCTGCAGCAGCGGAAAATCAAAGGACAACCAAGGTTTACTGCTTCCCAGACAAACTGTTGTGAAGCGCTTCTTGTGTCAGAGGTGCACTGTTGGCACAACTTTCTTCCAGCAAGAGTCTAACAGAGAGGCCAATCTAACCAGCAATGTTCACGATGACCCTGAAAACGTCATTCCACCTCAAAATGCATGAAAACTCCAAACTCAAGCAGGCGGGTCATCTGATGTTAAGGCAAATACTGAAACAGGAAGCACTCTCATTCTGCCATGACATACACGTATTTATGACCAGTGTAGCTGACTCAGTTTTGTTTTCTGTTTCAATGTGTGTGTGTGTGTGTGCGTGTGTGTGTGTGTGTGTGTGTGTGTGTGTGTGTGTGCGTGTGTGTGCATACATGTATGTATGACTGTATGCAAGCAAATGTAGATCACTCACAGCATGGTCAGAAAGGTTGTTACCCTTTGGAGTCTCTCTGTGACCCTCAGGGATTTCAGCGACCAAACTCGTGCACACAACCACTCTGACCTCCAAAGCATGATTAACACTGATGATGTGCTAGGGGCTGGAAATAGGTTCTAAAAATTCCTCCAAAGCTGCGCCACCGCAACTGTGCCAAGCAACTCAATCATTGCAGCAGGCCCTCCCAAGAAGAATGGCACATGCATGCAAAATGTAACACTAACACCACCAAGATGAAGACAAGAACAGTAAAAACAGGTCGGTACCTGCTCCTTCATCTTCCCAAGAGTCACTGTTGTTATCCTCGCTGTCGGAGCTGATGGTCTCTGCGTCACTGGGCTCACTCTCCTCGTTGATGTTCGTGACCCATCGGCTGCAGTTGACTGTGGTACACAAAAGGCACAACGTATGAATCACGGTATAAATATACTGTATGTGTCAATTTTAACTAGCCCAGAGTTAATAATTTTAAAGCAAATTTCCCAAAAGTGACCAAAATTATACAGAGCACCCAAAACTCAACAAAGGAGTACAACAAATACACACACAAATAACTAAAACATCTAAAATAACATCACAGTCAATGATTCACAATAATCATGACAAAAATAGTACAGCAGAAGCACTATATGATTGTTAAAATATTATCATAATGATTATTACATACAGCACCAGGCATTAACAATATTTAGTGCTTAACAAAAATAATACATTATACTGTCATGGTGTACTGTATGGCTCTATCAGCATTACAACTTACATTCACTATAAGTATAATATATATAGGATTGAGCTATCTATACTGAGAATGAGATCTAGATCTTAGATAATTTGTTTTAAACATCCAGTCAACCATGATGGTTAAATATCAGGGTGACACTGTACAGGACTATTAGTGCTACTATACCTAGCAAAGACAGGTGAAATAAAAGGTGATCTGATATTACATTATTAATGACAAGAAAATTTAAAACAAAACTAAAAGCTTTCACAGTTTACCAGATATGACACTTTTCTCCGGAGATTCAGGGGACTGTTTGATGAGGAAATCCTCCAGCTGAAAAGGAACAAAGGGACAATTTCCAAGTACAACTACAAGCAGAGTTTGCTGAAATGTATATAATTCTAATGCAAATGAGCAACCAAATTCCAAGCACATACTGTACAATCAAAACCTAAAGTCAGCAGCATTTCCCTTGAGAGTGCCCTCCCCCCATCCAATTGAGTAAACGGGTAATGATGTACAACAGCACCATCCTGTGAAGTTTGACACTGCCTACATTTACAGTTTATAATACTACAGTGTCCAAGAAAAGCACATGGTAAGAACAATGGCTCAAATGAGGTTCCCGCAGCAAGCAAGTAAGTAAGTTGGAGTTTTATGCCCAGTCAATCAGTACAGTTTTATCAGGGCAATCCTGCAGCAAAGAGACAACACCAACTACTATATACTTGCTTTCTTTTCTTCATGAATGTCCTTTTCCTCTTTCTTTTTAAATTCAACAATAAGAAAAGTGTTAAAAATTAAAAATGGCCAGGTGTGAAAGTTATGAATATATGATCTGGTCATCTTCTTTGATAACTGATTTTGAAATAAGTTACTCTCATAGACTCATGCAAGAACTGAAGTATGCATGTAATGTATAATGCATGTTACAGATACAACTTGACACATGCTCACAGTAACCTACCAGTGATTTGGCTGCCGGAGCCTCAGGTGTCCCTGAAAAGATAGCCAGTGAATTAACTGTATTTTTTCAATCATGTTTATTCTTTCTTTTTCATGTCTACAAAATCTCTGTTGAATGAACAACGCAGTACCATGGGGAGCTCAGATTAAAAGCAAGAAAGCAGAAAACTACTTCTGCTGCATAAATATTGATAGAACAATGACACATGTAACATGATGCAAAGCATGCTTGCTAATGGAAATATTTGTACATAATCACAAATTGTCAGATACCATTTCCATTATTAAAAAAGAAAAGAAAAAAAAGAGGCCAACTTGTCTTTGCCTGCAACTGTTGGGTAGTTTAACTTTTTTTAATTTAACCAAATATTTACAATAATTTTCTTCTAAATCAAGTGTTTAGAACAATTTCATCTTCTCAGACTATAACTTTAAAATGTTTAAGCCTAAAACCAGTAAAAACTAAAATAGTAAGACCATTTTAAATTCTTATTCATTTATTAAATCTTAAGACTAATAGTAGTAATACACTAATAGGAAAGACCCACTGACGCACTGTAGTAATACAAAACTTGCACTCTGCATAGTACACTAGGTACTAGTAGTAGTAGTACTAGTAGTACCAGTCCTGTACATAGTATGCTATCTAACTTCTAAGTTAGTACTTCATAATGTCAACAGAATCTACATTTACCTATTTTGGGTCTATCCTTTTTTGTAAATGCGGCAGAGCCCACTTTTCTGATGGACATGCAGTGAACAGCACCTGTTGAAACAGTTCAGATAGTGACAATTTTGACTACTGGGTGGGTACAGCATCATACATTACATATAAAGATGTACTGATGCAGTTCACTAGTTGAGTAGTTGACAACAATTTTCATCACATTCATGAATCAGTATCAGTGTCACAACCAAGCATTTTCACATGTGTATATTTCATTTTCAACACCAAAAATTCAGCTTAATTATATTTTAAATAAACATGCACAAATAAAAGACACATAATACTAATTACTATAGTTTATATAACAATAATCAATTCAATGCATAAGCAGCAAGAGCACTTACTGACTTAGTGTCAAAAACCAAGTTAAGCATACTGAATATGGCCATGACATCGGCACACAGATGGATGATCGTTAGACTAGAGGCATTATGAGCTAGGCTTTGGCGAGTCAAATTCTGTGCAGATTTTATGGAAGTCCTTCAGCTGACACCGTAAACCATGGTCCCTCATACACGTTCAAGTTCAGCATGTTGAACTACTTGAAGTTGAACCCTATCCGGACAATAATAATAACTTAAAATAAGGTACCTTTATTCTGAATGATTTTGTAGTGACGAAGATCAATGGTGTCATCATGGGGAAATTCTCGACCATACTGAAAGTTAAAATGAAACAACAGTCAAAATCAAACCAAAATCATGATTCAAGTTTCAACTCTTCAAGCATACCATTCACTGATTTAAAGCATTTTAAAACTCAAACCTACTTCTGCTCTTTACTGTTTGTGTTACTGTACCTTTTCTATGTTGTCACTATATATGTCAGGGTCCCTTTTTTTGTTTTTTTAGTATGCCATTGCCACCCTACCTGCAAATTCCAGATCTAGTGCAGGCTTAGTAATAATAATTTTTGTGTAGAACTACAACTTGTTGTACAAGGTCTGGAACTTTAGTACTGATACATTTTCATTGCAAAATCCACTCATCTGTTGCTCTTGATAGATGCTGTGACTATGTGAACGCAGATCACATCAAAATATGAACCATCGAATGTTTTACATATTTGTTTCCGCCAATATGCCATCGACTTCCTCGATCTACCTTTCAGGTGCAAGCCTGTTTACTTGTGGACACTCAGGTATGAGGTAAATTCTGATTCCAGGTAGGAAAGGGGGCCAAATACTAAGAAAAGTAGGTTTGTTCTTTCGAATATTTCAAAAATCAACATCTCATGTGGACATTCTACGTCACTCGTTTACTTACTTTTCTGCAGATTTCATCAACTGTCTGCTTAATCCTCGACGCGTTAAATTCAAAACGACGCGCTAGAGGGGAGGCGCTTTGAGTCAAATCACCCGCCATTTTGTAAACGGAAAGGTGTCTCAGGAAGGGAAGAAACTCTGAAGTACCTCCACGAGCCGAGTAGGCCTATGTGTGGAAAACTTAACAGAGTTGCCGTTTTTACATAATGTATGATTTTGTTCCCAAAGTTCTGCAAGTTTTAAACACTTGATTCTTAGTGTCGGCGGTGAGGAGATGGGGGACAGTACTGGTTTAAGGGGAAAGTACGCAGCTAGGGATGTTATTTTTAAATTAGGCTGTTTACACTGTGTTTTGGGCAATCGATAGGGAAGGGTGACATGGTGTATATTGGTGACGTCCACAGTAAACCACTTGTTACTGGAGTTGTTTCGGACATCAATTGTACTCATTTGGAGGCTTCTACTGTTTTATTTTTTTGCTGGGGTAAAGATAAACCAGCAAGTGCAAGGACCTCCTTCGCGTTGTGTGTGTGTGTTTGTGTGTGTGTGGTGTAAACAAGTGGTCCAATATTCTAAGTATTGAAAAATAATTAAGTGCAGATTTGTTTGGGGGGTGTGTGTGTGTGTGTGTGTGTGTGTACTTTTTTGTTCTTCTCACAGACAGAATTTACAGAGCAACATTACCTAACAACATGTTTGTGTGGTTTGCAGCTATTATTAACCCAGGTCAGACCCTTGCAGTAACAGCTACACAGGCCTGCCTTGCTCAAGGCTGTATCACCAAACAGTTTGGTATGAATACGTCTCTGATACATGTACTGATCTGATTTCTTATCATGCAAATTTCTTAATTTTAAGTGTTCTGTTAAGCCAGTTTTCACCACCAGCAGTTGCTTTCATCCACTGTGTGTGTGGGTGGGTGGGTGATGTGCAGAAGTTTATACAAGTGACAGTATTACATACATATAATATGCATGTGTGTGGTGTACATAGTCTGAGAGTGCGTGTGTGCATGCATGCATGTATGCGTGTGTGTGTGTGTGTGTGTGTGTGTGTGTGTGTGTGTGTGTTGGTTCATGAGTATGTGCACATCTGTAAATAAACTGTATGATGGGCCTGGATATGACATGCTGTGTGTGTATGTGTGTTGGTTCATGAGTATGTGCACATCTGTAAATAAACTGTATGATGGGCCTGGATATGACATGCTGTGTGTGTATGTGTGTTGGTTCATGAGTATGTGCACATCTATAAATAAACTGTATGATGGGCCTGGATATGACATGCCCTGTGTGTGTGTGAGTAATAGACTGGTACATATGATGGTATTGTGTATGGAATGTCAGTATAGGTGTGAATGTCATCACTATCACATGTCAGTGCATGCATAATTAACAGTGCAGTAGTGAATAATTGACGTCTATTTGATATACATTATATGTTTAATGAATTATGTCCTACAGGCATTCCACTGCATCCAGCATCCCTTACCCGTCCCAGAATGGACAAGAGAGTTCTCATCACAGGTGCCTCAGGGCTGTTGGGGCGAGCAGTCATGCGCGAATTTGAGCGTGATGGCTCATGGGGTGTCCTTGGCCTTGCTTTCAGCCGAGCCGGAGACAAGTTGCGGAAAGTTGATATCACTGACAAGCAGGCTGTGTTCAGCGTCATGCAAGAATTTAAGGTGCAGATAAGAGAAAGCAGGGGTAATCTTCACCCCTCGTGTGTTTGATCATTGTGTGTTGATGGGTGTGATGAGAAAGGTGTTGAATGAAGTGTTGTACAGGTCTACTCATGCTCACAAGGATGTGCAGTTGCTGCTTGTTATCCACCTAACTCCCAGCTGATCGCATTTACCATATAAAATGTTCTGACCTCCTGTCTAACATGTCAGCTGACAATGCAATATATTGTGCTGTAATACCCACATGCATATAGGCCTATGTACACTACAGTGTTGCAGTATATTTGTTTATATAATTAGTAGTCATTGTTATTGTCATTTTCTGCTTGTGGTGTTTGAACATGTATGTAGTTTATATTTGAGTTCTGTACCGTGTGCTGAGCGCTAATTTGCATGTTAGAGGTTCATGCTTTATAAATATTTCATTATTATTATCCTTTTCTCAGCATTTATATTTCACCTAAATCCTTGATGAAAGTGTGCCCCTGTTGGAACTAAGAACAGCTGAAAGGTTGCCCCTGTTTGAACTAAAAAATAAGTGAAAGAGTAAGTAACTAGGTGTTTTATGCCCAGTCAGCCATTCCAGTTATATCATTATCAATATCAGGGTGAAAATGAAAGAGTGCCCCTGTTTGAACTAAGAATAAGTGAAAGGGTGACCCTGTTTGAACTAAGAATAAGTGAAAGGGTGACCCTGTTTGAACTAAGAATAAGTGAAAGAGTGCCCCTGTTTGAACTAAGAATAAGTGAAAGGGTGACCCTGTTTGAACTAAGAATAAGTGAAAGGGTGACCCTGTTTGAACTAAGAATAAGTGAAAGGGTGACCCTGTTTGAACTAAGAATAAGTGAAAGGGTGACCCTGTTTGAACTAAGAATAAGTGAAAGGGTGACCCTGTTTGAACTAAGAATAAGTGAAAGGGTGACCCTGTTTGAACTAAGAATAAGTGAAAGGGTGACCCTGTTTGAACTAAGAATAAGTGAAAGGGTGACCCTGTTTGAACTAAGAATAGGTGAAAGGGTGACCCCTGTTTGAACTAAGAATAGGTGAAAGAGTGCCCTTTGTGTGAACTAAGAATAAGATCACTCTTTCTGAACTCTTGCTGTGTGTGCAGCCCTCTGTGGTGATACACAGTGCAGCAGAGCGCAGACCTGATGTTGTAGAGAAACAGGCAGAGGCAACGCGGTCACTGAACGTATCGGCTACACAGTTTGTGTGTCAAGGAGCAGGTAGGTGCAGGTCTGTTTGAGGACAGCATGCATGTAGGCTCTTAGGAAAGCCCATCTCTCAAGTTTCCTGAATACCTGTGTTTGCAAAGGGGCAGGTAGGAACAGGCAGTAGTTTCTGCAATGCAAACCAAAGCAAGACTATATCACTTCAAAATGATGCCTGTGATTTATAATAATGGATTATTTAGGTTTCCCATTTCATCGAACCAGAGGCCCTTACAAAGGCATGCAGGTGCATGCACTTGTTACATCGAAAAACAACACATGAACACACTCCCACAAAACACACATATGCAAACACCTACCACAGGAACACATGATACAAAAACATGCACACATGAACACGTACACATACACACATGCTCCCACATGAACATGCATTCACACATGACTACACAGGCACATACACACATGTATACACAAATACTGCAAATGACTAAATGCATGGCACCAGAAAAAAGCATGAGGTTTCATTTTGAAGTCTCTAAACACATAAGGGAGCCTTATAACATGCACTTGATGACATGATGACAATGAACTAATTAAGAATCTGATCAGAATTTTATGTTGAAGGAGGACTTTCAGGGCACCCAGAAGAAATTTTCAACCAATCTCACCTTTGATTCACCTGTCATCTGCATCCTCCAGCTCAGGTTGGTGGCAGCGTGATCTATATCAGCACAGACTACGTGTTTGACGGCAAGAACGCTCCCTACAAGGAAACGGCTGTCCCAACACCCCTCAATGCTTACGGAAGGAGCAAGCTTGAAGGGGAGAAGGTGACGCTGGCCGAAGGAAAAGGTCAGCAAAGTCAGTGATGTGTTCGGCTTCACTGGTGCCCTTCATTGACACCGTGTCGACCAGTACAGCAGAACCCCTCTTTTAAAAACATTCTGAAGATTGAGCAAAAGTATGATATGTGCAGCTTGATGCGATGTGGCACTGATATTTGCAGTTATGCACTTACGTGATGTTTTATTTAAAAAAAACATTTTGTTGTTTTGCTGTCCATTCCTTTTTTTTCTCTCTTTAATCTGGTATCGATATACGAGACAAAATGGTTGACAATACCAGCATGTCCTAGTCCTATGTGCTCTTTTAACAGGGGTAACGCTGAAGGGATTGACTTCAAAATTCTGGGTTTGATGTTTGTCTTTACAGTGTACGTTTTGTTTTACGTTTAGGGATGGGTTTTGTGAACTGATTTCACAAAGGGTTTATATGTGAGCAGAGTTTTACAATTAATGTGCATTTGCTTCTGACAGAGTTTGATTGTCCTGAGGGGACCCTGTGTGATTGACAGGATGTTAAAATCCAGTGACTATAACTACTGACTAGTCTTAAAGAGGGATGGTCCTCTGTGAAAGGATCTTTGGCATTGGCAGGAAAACATGATAGGGAAAGGTTTTAATGAAGGAAGGTCTCTCATGGCAGGGCAGGGATAGCTCAGTGGTTAGAGCGCCAGCTTCATGATTGAAAGGTCACAGGTTCGAATCCCTGCGGGAGCGGCAGGAGAATTTTCTTCTCCAGGGTCAACTTTCTGTGCTGACTCCTTTTTCGGTAAATGTTTCACCACCATGTTACCAAAGTAGCACGTAAAAGATCGCAGTCATCTTGCCAAAAGTGCAGGTGGCAGGTTACAGCTAAACACACATACACCTTACGTATGTGGCTTTGCATGAAGTGACATGGTGCATAGTTGTATGTATGCAGAACGTGCTGAGATGGCAGGAGATTCATGTGGCATAAGCCATGCCACCGCTGTAAGTACACCACTTTGGTGGATATTAAAAAAAAACTCGCGATAAAATAAGCTAGTCACTCATGTAGAATCACATGTGAGCACAGTGAGTGTTCAAGAGTGGAGAATAGCACTATATAAAAGCAATCATCATATTCATCATGAGTGGTTCCTCTGTATCGTTATGTATAATTCAGTGGGTGTATTTCTGATGTAAAGGATTTGTCAGTATCATTATGTATAATTCAGTGGGCGTTTTTTCTGGTGTAAAGGATTCCTCAGTATCATTATGTATAATTTGGTGGGTGTTTTTTCTGATGTAACCTGCAACCTTTCAATCATGAGTCCAGCACTCTAAGGACTGAGCTATCCCGACTCCTAACTGTGCATGTGATGGGACCAACCCCTAACCAAGGAACACCCTCATGAAAGGCAACTTCTCAGTAAAGACAGCAGTTTCACATACCGTGTATTTTTCCATGCAAGGAAGAAAAAGAATCCCCTTAATCCCCTCCACACCCCCCTCCCACTTTATCCTCCTCCTGTAGTCTCTGTAGCTTCCAGCAGTTCTTTCTTTTTGACAATTAATTTTGCACTCTCTTCAGCAAATGCTGTTCTGCGGGTGCCAATCCTGTACGGACAGGTTGAGAAGCTGGATGAGAGTGCTGTCACTGTGCTCTTCCCCAAGGTCAAGAACACATCAGAGACCTGTGTTATGTCTGATTATGAGCGACGCTACCCAACCCACTGTGACGACATTGCCTTTGTGCTTCGGCAACTGGCGGAAAAGAAGGTTGAGGTAAGAACACAGGATTTTGGAGACAAGTGAAATGTACTGGTTGCACACAAAGGAGTAAATCTCACTGACAAAATGAGCAGCAGTATCACAGAGAGAGGTTCGCCTTTAAGCTTCAGCGTCAGAGAGTTATATTCAAGTGTTTCCATATCTTTGTTTTCCCAAGCAGGTCTGTTTCTTGTTTGTTTGAATTGCATAGCATACAGATTGTAGCTGAAGACTTTAGGTTCAGCTTTTCATCAGGTGCAGCTCAGGGGCACCGTGCCTAAGCCTGTTAGGATCCATTCAACTAAAAACCTGAGACCCATCCAAAGTTCCTGGGCGAGATGGGAGCAGGTGCAACCGTTTCTCCACACCTGTGCACTCTTGTCATACATGCACAGGCCATGTCACCTATCACCCTCAGTTCAAGTTCAGTCAATCAGTCATTGTTACATCATGAATTCTAACTTCAGAATCAGGAATGCACCGACCATTTTAGTTTTAGCTCCAGACTTCTGTTCTGACTATCATCAGTGAGATGCCAGCAGTGACAAAGTCAGTCACCACTGACAGGGTCACAAGCCAAATTTGAACTTCCAAAGCCGAATTGAGTCGAGAAGGCACAAGCTTCAGTGTTGGAAGTCCTCTAAACTCAGAATGTTTTAAGGAATGAGTGAAGAACTGGTGAGGTTGACAAAATAGAACAGCTCTAGAGAAATGTACTCACCTATACGATGACACATAGAGAAGCCAAACACCTCCCATCCTTCTTTGAGCCACCAGTAAAATGGAAGAAATATGGGATAGTGTATCAGCCATTATGTTTCAATGGAGTGGGTCTCATGGTCTTTTTTCGTCACCTGTTAAAAAAATATTTATTTTATGTGATGCATGCATATGTATGTATGTGTTTGTATGTATATATATATATGTGCATGTATGTGTGCATGGATGTGCCATGATTTGAAAAATGTGGACTAAATGACCTACCAAAAAAAGGAATTGTGTATTTGTCATACACACACACACTTTTTGTCTCTGTGTCAGCTTAGTTTAGTCACGTTCAAAAGTATGTGAACAGCTCACAACTACAAAATCAAGTACACCATAACCATTTCCTCAGCTTGAATAACATGCTTTACCATTTGTTTATACATATATTGTTTTCTTTACTAGGGAGCCGATATCAGCGGAGTGTTTCACTGGAGTGGAGACGAGAACATGACGAAATACGACATGGCCATAGCGATGGCCGAGGTGTTCAACTTGACCACCAACCACATCCAGGCTGACAAGACTCCTTCAGTGGGTGCACCTCGACCCTATGATGCACATTTAGACACATCGAGGGTGGAGGGGCTTGGAATATGCCGCAGGTCAAAGTTTAGGGAGGGTATTAAGCCAATCCTTGAGAAGTTCTTTCCTTGATCCGCGCTGATAATCATTCTATAAAAGATGTGTGGAGGCTTGTGGTCTGTCAAAACAGAAAAGAAGTTGTTTCCTTGATCTGTACTGATAATCATTCTATAAAAGCTGTGCGGAGACTGTGGTCTGTCAATACAAAAAAGAAGTTCTTTCCTTGATCTGTCCTGATAATCATTCAATAAAAGCTGTGCTTAGGCTATGGTCTGTCCAAACTTGCCAGTAAACTGCTGTTGTAGTCCTTAAGGTTTTTGCAGAGAAAGCTTAATTGTTGCCAAGGACTTGCAGCTATGTGTATTTTGAAATGATTTCACTTCCATGGGTCTTCCTCTTCCTGTGGGTCAACCTAGTTGTCTGCTTTTCTGACCCACCACAAATATATGGTTGGTTTCTTTAAAAGCCTCAAGGAAAATCAGATCTGGTTTTCCTTTGCTTTCCAAAAGTGTCTAATAATTCATATGTACTGTTTAGTCATACACTGTTTGTTCCATTGTAGAGAGTGGGTATAGTCTAGTAGCTGTAGGTTTGAAAGAAATGAGAGAAATGCTGGTTTTTACTCACTGGTACAATAACTCTGTATATTGCTTCATCTTTTTTCTCATGTGTGTATTAATTTTAGACAGAACTTGTTTTGACGGTCACATTCTCGATAATCATTGATAGGTTACATATAGTTTACACATGACCAAGAACATTTTCAGTCATACATGTGTGTGCATTACACACACACATGCATGTGTGCATGCTCTCTGTCTCACACACACACACACACACACACACACACACACACACACACACACACACACACACACACACACACACACACACACACACACACACACGCACAAACACACAAGACATGATGCCTAAACTTTTGCAAACCTGATAATTACTTGTGTGGACAGATTAGGCAATAGGAATGCTTTCTTTCTGGTACTGGTTGAGCTGTTTTACAAATGACCATGTGTACTTTTCTGTCAACAAATATTTGCCTTGTATATGATTATGTTAATGGTGTTGCTCATAAAAATCATGTTCTTCAGAAATGAGGGAACCTTCAGTGTTTACTCATTAGTGAAATAACTGTCTTTTGTTTAATACTATTTTCACACACTTTGTTTTAACATACATGCAGGGATAATCATTGACAGAATACCTCATTGTTTGTGCAAAACCAAGCAGTAACATTTTCAGATGCAGCTCTGTAATTAGTTCAGTACAGTACTTTTTTCCACTCTCCAGCCACACCATACTCAACTGGCTGAATTTATGGAAGGGGCATTGTTCCAGTATGCCTTTGTGTGTGTGTGTGTGTGTGTGTGTGTGTGTGTGTGTGTGTGTGTGTGTGTGTGTGTGTGTGTGTGTGTGTGTGTGTATGTGTGTTTACTTGTGTGCATTTGAGTCTGTGTGCATGCATGCTTGTGCATTTGTCTGTGTGTGCATGTGTGTGTGTGGTGTGTGAGAGGAGATTCACTAGACGTCTCACAGGAGATGTATTCTCCAAAGAATGGCATGGTCTTCCAATGGGAGTCACACAGCGTAACAAGGAAAGCCATCAGGTAAGGAGATATAGTTTCTGTGCAATCTTTTATCAGAGGTTGCACCATGCAAAGAAGAATGTCACCAAATGTCCCACAGGAGAAGGAGTGATGTGGGACCCTGAAGAGAGGTTGGGGACATCTGATGTCTCCGTCATGTCTGGAACCTCAGGACTGTCACTTACCTGTTAATTTTCCTCTCTTCTTCTCTATCTATTCCTGTTGCTCTTTCTTTCTTTCTTGTTTGTCGTTGTTGTCGTTTTGCTAAGCCTAATGGCCCATTCTCCTGACTTTTTTCAGGCAAGTTCTCCCGTATTTGTTGTTGAGATATGAACTCTTCTTTTTTTTTGTGGCTCTTTTTAGGTGGCTAGGAGATGACAGTTGGTTGTATGTGCATCTTGCTGCCATATGGCGCTGGTATTTGCCATTCAAATGATGTTCATTAACTTTGTTTCTGTCTTTTCTAAAATTCTTGACTGGTACTGATAGATGGAATGGTTGGTGCTACCAGCTTGCCCCAGCTTTGTGAGCTGTTTTTTTGAACAGGAACTATTGAACTTTTTAATTGACTAACTCTTTTAGAATTTATGTTTGATGATAGTGGATGTGCATTTCACTTTACATTTGTATACATGTATGCATTGCTTTTGTAGATGTGACTTGAGAAATGGTTTACATGTGAGAGGAGTTCTGATATGTTCATTTGCTTGTGACGTAGTTTGATTGTCCTGAGTTGACCCTGGGTTGTTGACAGGACGTTAAAATCCAAGTCCTAACTGTTGTGGGTAGTAGGTAGTTTTTCATGTGGGAGTCTCAGTGCACGATGCAGAGTGTCCTCATCAGGATAAGTGGCCTCTCGCATGGGATGTCTTTGACTGGGAGTTGCACTGCAACATTTTGCCAGATGTTTTAAAGGAGAGGTAGTCTTTCTTGTGTGGGGGTGAGCCGGTTTGGCCTAGTGGTAAGGCATTGGGCTGGTAAGCAGAGGACCTTGATTCAAATCTGCTTCAGCTCTCCTTTTTCTTCAAAGGTTGTGGTCTGTGGACACGTCTTGTGACTTTGTCCCCCACAATACACACTGTCACTGTCATTAATATTAATAAAACATTAAAGTGGATCTCATTGCTGCCCATCTTAATGCAGGAGACATTCTGATGGTAATTAATGAAACATTAAAATGGCTCTCATCGCTGCCCATCTTAATGCAGCAGTCACTCTGGTGGTGACATTGTAGCGATAGGTATTTAATCTACCTCCGTACCCCCCGTTCTTAATAAGCCTTAGGGTTTCTGTGGATATTAACCACCATGTTTACTTACTTCTTGTGTGGGTCTTTCTCGAGGGTTTTGCCACACGGAGTAGTAGCCCAAGCTGTGGCCAACCATTCAAGTGGGTGTTATTGCGTCAGCTGTCCATTCCAGTTGAAGTGTATTAAAATGTCTAGTCTCCAGTCTCAATACCTGACCTGTCATAATGTCTTCCTCACCATTCCTTGGAGAGGGAGCAGAGGGAGTAGGACTGGTACAAATAAATATTCATGCTGGGGTATTTATTCTGGCTGTGGTTATGCATGGATTTGTTTGCTTTTTTGTTTTTTGTTCTGTGTGTGTGTGTGTGTGTGTGTGTGTGTGTGTGTGTGTGTGTGTGTGTGTGTGTGTGTGTGTGTGTGTGTGTGTGTGTATGTGTGCGTTTCCCAATTAAATGCAGTGATTTGGTTGATTCTTGATCAGTTCTTTGAGAACAAAATCTGGGTCTGGGTCGTGATGAGTGTTCCCCAACAAAAATACTTTTAGTGTTGGGTTTTTCTTGGAGTCTCTGTCAGCAAGACATCACCAATGTTTTTCTTGGAGTCTCTGTCAGCAAGACCTCACCAATTTTTGCACTTAATGATAGCTTCCATTTCCATCAGTTTCGGTGACTTTGACCACATCTATCAGAAGTACATTTGTATATCAGGACCGCATTTGTCACAAGTATCAGAAGCTTAAACTGCAGCAAGTTCTGTTTTCTTCATAAGCTTCTGCTTGAGTGAGGTCAAAGTTTGTTAAATCTTTTTGTGGGTTTGTTTCACCTATGCAATTATTGACAAAATCATCAACTATTGGTGTGTGTGTGTGTGTGTGTGTGTGTGTGTGTGTGTGTGTGTGTGTGTGTGTGTGTGTGTGTGTGTTTATAGGACATAAATAACACATTTGGACTCAACAACAAAAAATAACCTCAACGTTTTCCCAACATACAATTTACAGTCATTTGCAGTGGCGCAGAGCAATAGTACTCACTCTTGAAAGATGAGGTTAAGCATGATCTGGCATGGTGACCAAAAGGATGGGTGACCCTAATGTGCTAGACTTTGCACCCATCTTCTGGAGTCAGGTTCTGTATGGCAGAGAAGGTGGTGACGGTGGGCAGAGACGATGGGCAGAGACAGCAGGCGGCGACAGCAGCACGGTAGGCAGACTCACTGAGACTGCCCCCCCCCCCCTCCCGCAGAGTAGGCAGAGTGTGTGCACATGAGTGTGGTCAGGGCATGCATTCATGTGTGTGTGTGTGCGTGAGTGTGGTCAGTACATGCATGTGTGTGCGTGGGTGTGGTCAGTACATGCATGCGTGTGTATGTGAGTGTGGTCAATGTATGCATACATGTATGTGTGCCTGAGTGTGGTCAGTGCATGCATGCTTTCGGATATTCCTCACACACACACACACATAATACACAATCAACTCTCAGAAATGCATTTTTATTAGATACCTGTACAGGAAAGCTTGGGACATCCCAATCCTTATATGTACCCTACAGTTGAAACTCGCCTAACAACCAAACCAGTCCAACAGCCAACCCTTAATTAAAGCTATTTTAGTTCAATCCTTAAATGTACCTTCTATTTTATTATTTAAAAAAATATATATAAAAAATACAGCCACTCATATTGCACATCCCTCAGCTTGCAGGCACACATTTTCCAGTCCTAAACTGTTCTTTTCAACTCTGTACTGTATCCACTGAGGCTTCTTTATCTCTCTCTCTCTCTCTCTCGAGGGATGGTAAGTTGGCATCCATGTATGTACAAAGGAATTGCACTTTTCCCACCTGAGCAACTGTACAAAGTTTCCCTGAGCTGTGACACAGAAACTCTGTGTTCTGATCACTGAAGACTGACAGGTCATAGCAGTGCACATCCTCATCTCTGTAACTCACCATCAAGCAGTTGCTGACAGGGTAGCAATACACATTGTCACCTCTGCAACCCACTGCAATCGTTGACAATGTCCCAGTTTGTAGCAATGCCCATCTTCTGCAAGCCACGATAAAGCAGTTGCCAACAATGACCCAGTTTGTAGCAACACACATTGTCATCTCTGCAGCCCACTACAAAGCAGTCACTGACAGTGACCCAGTTTGTAGCAACACACACTGTCATCTCTGAAACCCACCACAAAGCAGTCATCGACAGTGACCCAGTTTGTAGCAATACACATTGTCATCTCTGCAACCCACCACAAGGCAATTAGAAACAATGACTGGGGAAGAAAAAACATCCCCCGGCAGAGTTATGCTGCCCAGCTGTTTCCCTGTCGCGCAGGACAGTACAGTCACCCTGCCCTTTGTGGATGCACATGCAACATACTGATCGACCACCTCAGTCTCAACATCAACACCATCCTCAGAACTTGATGCAGGGACGCTGTGCATCACCAGATTCAAAACTTCGTCACAATGGCAGTCAGCATGTTCCATCTTTGCCGGAGTTTCTCTGCAACTTGCTTCGCCTAGGTTTTGCCCCACTTTCAAGTCGTGCTCACATTTGCTGCAGCTGTTCGCTTGTGAGATGCTTCCACTGAGGTTTTCTGTGACCTTTGCACCCTCTGTGTGACAAGTCACAAGGCTGTTCCTCTTCATCTCAGGCCTTTCCTTGTTCAAGCTGAAAGCCATCTCACAGGACTTTGCTGTATGTTGGCCGGTGGTTCTGCTGCAGAGACTAAAGATGAAAGGTGCTGCATACACTGTGGAAGTGGTCTCCCTTCTCCACCGCAGTTGCCCATTGTCTCTGATGCAGTAGAGGTGGTTGTCATGGCAACCAAACAGGATGTGAACCTGCAATGGGTCTGCAGCCTTCACAACTACTGGAGATGAGAAGATTGGTGCCCCAGTCTTGTAAACCCACATCTAGTAACAGAACAACAACAAAAAATATGTACCATGTAATGAGTAAACCACAAGCACACATGCACTCACTCACTCACACGCGCGCACACACACACACACACGCACACACAATTACATACATATTTATAAGCATACACTGTGCCTGACATACATACAGTATCACTGACAAAAAAAATAGACAAGTTCAGGGGCATGCCACACACAGTCCTGGGAAACATTTATTAATGAAACATAATTCAGTGCTATCCGAGCACAAAGTTCATTTACTGGGCAGTCTTGCCAGTGTTTAAAAAAAAAGGGGGGGTACACTGATACATTATGCCCAAAATAGTCCCAACAGTTAGAAAAAGAACCCTTTTTTCAAAATGTTCACTCAATATAATGCATGTTACCATACCACCTTTTGTGGCATCTGGGTACCTTACATTGTTTGCATTCCTTACATCATTCAATTTTAAGAACTCTTGAGACAATGAACTTCTCCAAACTGCACATTTCTTTCCTCTTCTTTTTTTTTTTTTTTTTTGGTTCATGCCAATTTTCTTGTCAGTGAATCTGAGTTTTAGAGTTCAGATTTCATGAAAATCTACAAAATCACAGGAAACTAACATCTCTGCAAGAACCCATAGAGTTCCTGAACTAACCTGATCTCCTGTAGCACAAGAGAGACAGTAGAGGGCGCTGTCCACACAGCCAACATAGAGACGATCGGCATGCATTGCAGGAGAACTAAAGACAGGCTTTCCCAGGGATACACTCCACAAGCTTGTCCCCGTCCTCTGTGGAAAGAGATAGGTTTCTGATGCACTGTCTTGAATCATAATACTAATACTAATAACTCTTTAATAGCGCCATCTTTTGATGAACTGTCTTAAATTATAATAATAATAACTCTTTAATAATAATAATAACTCTTTAACTGTTTAATCTTCTTGTTAAACTAAAATTTGAATTTAAAGTTGTGCGACTGAACAACAGCTTTAATTTCCTGCTGGGATAAATAAGGTATATTGTTATTGTTCTGATGCACTGTCTTAAATCATAATAAATAATACTAATGCCTCTTTAATGGTGCCCTCGTCTGATGCACTGTCTTAAATCATCATAATAAAAATAATAATAATAACTCTTTAAAGTAAAAGTCCAAGGTTTTTAAGTATGCAAAATGACCATCGAAATGATTGACAAGTGAGTCACTAATTTTATTTTCTGTAGGCTGGCCGAAACTACAGTCTCAGGTTCTCCATTAGTCATGTGACTTTCCCAAAGTGATGTCAGTCTGGTGAGTCAGTGCGGTTGCCATCTTAGATTCTTCAGTAAACTGTGTATGCGTGTGGTCGACAAAAAAGTTAACTATGCCAGCCTACTGTGTTGCCGCGAACTGTAACAATTCACAGACGACCCCAGGTATAACAATGCACGAGCTCCCGCGCAGTCGACCTTCAGTGAGGCAAAAGTGGATTAAATTTACACAATTCAAACAAGCTGACTTTCTTGCTGCGCCGCATCATGCCCATTTGTGTAGTGAGCACTTCAGTGACTGAGATTTCACTAACCCCATGGATGTTCCGGTACTCTTTCAAAATCTTGCCTGACAGGCTCAAACTGATACGGCTGTATCCTTGTAGGTCTCTTGAGCAAAGTATCAGTTTCGTCTCCGGAGCTTGAGTTGGCCATTTTGCAGCGACTCCCCAGAGTGACATAGTAGGCATATGCTCACAAAATTTGGGTGTCCTGGCGACACTTTCGGTACAACAAAAAATGCCTTTTTTTGTGCATTTATAACCCTCAGATGACAGTTTCACCTACATCATTGTTCTTTTCACCTACATTATTGTTCTCAGCGAGCTTTAACAGAAATCATGTCAAAAATCACCCCTAAACTTGGACTTGTCCTTTAATAGTGTTATATCCCATAAACAAATTGTGAGCTGATGGTGCTGTATAAAATCACAGAACTATAGAAAGAAACAATCATGAGAATCAGTACAATGAACGTATGCAGACATATACAACACTCAAAGAAGAAATAAATTCAGCTACCCTTCATTCTTTGTCTACAACATATAGTTAGTGTTCCTTAAAGACAGACAGACAGATAGGTAAATGTTATGGAAAGGTGTATTTTAAGTTTTGAAAGATGACAATGATGAGGAGAGGCCAATATTCATCCACAAACATATTCTCCATCCCCATCTATCTCCTTGAAACATGCACATGCATGCATAGAAATCAAGCTGAGAAACCATGCAGATGCCTACATATTTTAAGTCTTTGCAACAGCAATGTGACCTTGGAGGTCTTACCGCCATAAAATATTCTGTCTATGAGGTGATGGGTATCGCAAAAAAAACCCACTCGGGTGTCTCATGTAACAGCATGAGTGCATCCCTTTTGTTGACTTTCCAGAAGGATTCTCTAAGCCTCAACTATCCCCCAGTTTCCTGAAAAGTCCAAACTGAAAGGCTGAAGAGCTGACAACCAACTCACCACAGACAGAGCAGTGACGCGGCCTCCCAAAGTGGCAGCGACCACGACGCAGCTGTCGGCACTGACTGCAGGAGATGCAAACACTCCACCACCTCCAACCTGGCTTTTCCACACCAGACTTCGTTCCTGCAATACGGAGAAACTGTTTCTCAGCGGGAGAGACCCAACAAAGTACATACAGCACAATGTTGCATGCAAATGATGGACAAACTTAGACTGGTTTCTATGCCAAGGCAAGTGAATCATATTGAGAAGTTATCTACTTAGGTGTTTTTTTCTTCTTCTTCCATTAGGTATGACCACAATGATCATTTCAATGATTCTGCTACTGGTATAATTATTTGTGTGTTTCCATGCCACTGGCCATTAAGCCTTCTCTTACTGAAAAGTAGCCCTGGGATCTTTAACATGAGAAACAATGTCAGTGTGTGCTGTGTGCACAAAGGTAAGACATGCACTAACAAGCCTACGCAAATGTTGACTGAATAAGTGAAAAAGTCCCTTACCCAGCTGTGACCACAAGTCAGACCCCTGCCACTGGATCTACAGTCCAGCAAGTACTGTAGCCAACCAGCTATGAACCCCTTCCATAGACATATTTACTGCACCCCCACCCCACTCCCCAACAAAACAGTAACAACCAACCAGTGTAGACTAAGATAATACTTTAGTACACAAGGATAAAGATTTAAGTACAAGTCAGCTTTTTTAACAAATCTGTCCTGAATGACAAACAGCAACACTCAAATACAGCTGACTAGCATCCGAAAATGTGGCAAAACAAAATATGAATTAAAAAACACACAAACTTCTACTGTTTAAAACCACGCAACCTACAAATAGAACTAAAATAAAGCAAAGTAAGATAAATGAAAATCGGAATAAAGAAAAGAGAGAAAGCATTACAAAATTTTGTAATTACATTAACGAACATATACAATAATACTACATACCCTGCAGTGCAGAGCATACAAAAAGCCATCATGTGAGCCACAGAAGACCAGCTGGGAGGAGCAGTCCGACAGCGGAGAGCACTTGACCACGTCACCTGTCTTCACCCGCCACTCCACCTCTCCTGTCCAAGCGTTCAATATGTAGATGTGGTTGTCGTAGCAACCTGAAGTGTACAAGACGTGAAATGGTTATTTTTTATGGAGTTTTAACACCCAAAGTTCATGCAGTATGTAAAATCTTAAAACACCTGAAAACGTCAACACCTGATGCTGTCTCCATTACATGGTGCAAATCCAGATGCTGTTTCCATTACAGGGCACAAATCACAGATTTGCCAAGGTCATTTCCTTGAGAAAGGAGGGTTGGTTTCAAGGAAAAAATTAAATGAATGAGCAGCTGGTGACTGTTGCTTTAACCCATTACATGGCACAAATTAGACTTGCCAAGGCCATTTCCTTGTTGAGAGAAAGTTTGCTTGAAGGAAAAATAAAATGCATAGTCCATTGGTGACTGCTGCTTTAACCAAAATCACAGACTTGCCAAGGTCATTTCCTTGAGAAGAGAGCTGGTTTCAAGGAGAAAACTAAATGAATGAGCAGCTGGTGACTGCTGCTTTAACCCATTACATGGCACAAATTAGACTTGCCAAGGCCATTTCCTTGTTGAGAGAAAGTTTGCTCGAAGGAAAAATAAAATGCATGGTCCATTGGTGACTGCTGCTTTAACCAAGGAAACAATACCACACTCTGGTGCAGATTTGAAGCTCACCCACAACCACCTGTTGTCCACAAGGAGACAGGCAAGCAGAGCCCTCCACACGGTCACCCAGCTCCGTTGACCACATGATGCTTCCACGCTTCATGTCGATGGCAAAGAACTTGTGTGAATGGGAGCCAATGTACACAACAGCAGTGCCACACCTGCAATGAAAGTTTCACATGTTTCCCTTTCACAAGCTGTCAGTTTGTTAGATGCAGATGGCATATGTATTGCAAATGTCCGACTGTTAAATGAGTCCAAGAAAAACAATGAATTACTTTATTCTTTCCACCTTCTTCTCTGTCTTCTACCTTTGAAGCTGGATAAGAAGCAGTCACATTCTTTGATTCAGAGTTTTTCTCCTCACAAAATAACAGATCTTCATGGCACCAGTGCTGATGAATTACTCTATTCTTTTCATCGCCACTGGGCTTTTCTCAGTGGCTTTTGACAAGTCAGCAATGCTATATTAAGGGCAGCCTCTCCTATGTTGCATGAGCAAGAAAACTGTTGACACATTTTCCAGCAATATATAGGCTTAAGACAGTTCAGTTTAAAATTACACGCATGCTCACCTTGTTATCGCCACAAGAGGGGAAGCATCCACGCACTTCCCAGTGTTCACAACCCACTCGGGTGTCATCTGCACTCCACCGTCTTCTCTGTCTTCTGCCTCTGAAGCTGGGTAAGAAGCAGTCACATTGTTCGATGCAGAGTTGTCCTCCTCACAAAATACCAGATCTTCATGGCACCAGTGCTGATGATACAACGGCTGACCAGAGTCTGGCCTTCCGTAATGGGTTGTCAGCAGACTTGAGTTGGCTCTGCCGATGCTCCTGATGAAGACATCATCTTGGGCGACGTCTTTGTGTTCTTTGGGTACATTCACCTCACTTGCCCCAGTGTCATGATGTGAGCTCTGCTCAGCATCTGCCATGTTCTGTCCCTGCCGCCTAGAAGGGGAAGTAGCCATGGCTACTGTCACCTCAAGCCTAACAGTTTCGGCTGCTGCTGTTCTTGCCGTGGACTCACCTGACAGGACTACCTTACAGCATTTGTCCCCTCCATCACACCCACAGGCACACGCAGATATTTCTACGCAACTGTTTATTTCTCCATTGGAATGGGTTTCCGTGCCTGCACCTGATTTCTGCTTGTGCCATTTTCTCGTTTTTCTGCCAGATTCAAACATTTCAAGCTGCCCTCCATGGCCTGCTGTCCTGCAGGGATGCCTTCTCTTTTTTGCCCTTGCCTCTGTAATATCTACCATCATCGCATCCTTTTGTGAGGGATGTGGCAAAGGTTCCTCTTCTTTTAACAAAGCCCCAGTATCGTCTTCTTCAATGGGTTGGCTGTTCTTCACTGTTCCTGGCAGTGTTCCACTGGTCTCTAATTCCCTAGAGCTGGTTCCCTTGGCAGTGGCAGGTTCCTTCGCTATCCCCATCACCTCAGTCTCTTTGGCGTGATGCTTGAGCAGGGAGAGAAAGTCCCCAAAGGTCCCGGTCAGTATGATGTCCAGCAGACCAGGGACCCGGTGTCCGAGATGCTGTTCAACCTGATCCACCAGCTGCACAGCTCTCAAAGAATCACCGCCCCAGGTGAGGAACTCATCTGCTGGTGACAGCGCTTCGTCCTCATGTCCTGTGGCACCCTGGAAGGCAAGAAATAAGTTATTGTTTAAAAAAAAAGGCATGGCAAGAACATAGAAGAACACAAATTATTCACTGTCGTTTCATTCAGCCATATTATGTGAGCATGACTGCATACAAAAGATCCATTCATGATGGCCACAACTTGCCAAATAGGAATACACACCTGCCACCCTTTGCGTGAACAAAACTTCACAGGCACACACCTGCCACAGCTTGCCAAACCAAGCTCCTACAGACAGGACTAAACACCTGCCATAACTTTCAAGACTGAAATTTCACAGAGAAAGAATACACACCTGCCATAATTTACGCGACTCAAATTTCACAGAGAAAGAATACACACCTGCCATAATTTACGCGACTCAAATTTCACAGAGAAAGATTACACACCTGCCATAATTTACGCGACTCAAATTTCACAGAGAAAGAATACACACCTGCCATAATTTACGCGACTGAAATTTCACAGAGAAAGATTACACACCTGCCATAATTTACGCGACTGAAATTTCACAGAGAAAGATTACACACCTGCCATAATTTACGCGACTCAAATTTCACAGAGAAAGAATACACACCTGCCATAATTTACGCGACTCAAATTTCACAGAGAAAGAATACACACCTGCCATAATTTACGCGACTGAAATTTCACAGAGAAAGATTACACACCTGCCATAATTTACGCGACTGAAATTTCACAGAGAAAGATTACACACCTGCCATAATTTACGCGACTGAAATTTCACAGAGAAAGATTACACACCTGCCATGACGTACACAACCACAATTTTACAAAAGAAAGCTACACACCTGCCATAACTTGCGGGACCAAGACTCCACAGGCAGGAGTGACTTGTGTTTCTCCATCCTTTCCTTCTCACACAGTCTGAGCAAGGCTGCAGTGTCAAGCTTTCCTGCCATAGAGAGGAAATAACGTTCAGCACACAGTCACCAGATCTCTCATCAATGATCATTCACAACAGGAGAAACAAACTAGTCATACATAATCATAATAATAATAGTGGACACACACAAAATGAGGAGATAATAATGACAACACTGAATGATACAGAAAATGTATCAAGCGCTTACCAGTACTCTGCGGCTCAAAATGCTTGTGGTTCCTGTACAAAACTTATCATCAACGTCAATATCCATATCTACTTGTTTCTGTAGCACAGTCTAATTCCGTGAAAGGCGTGAGGGTGGGAGGGTGAAACTAATGATTTGTAAACAAATAAGGTTTCAGCTGCAGCCAAAAAAGATGCAATGTCTTTTGCTATGTGGAGTGTGTCCAGCAGCCTGCTCCAGAGGGCAAAATGATCTTACACCTGAGTCCTTTTTTCCGTATCGCTACCATAAATAGCAATGCATACACAAATGACTTCTAAACTGCAATGCCACATCAACACACACACACACATAATTATAGAGAGAGAGAGAGAGAGAGAGAGAGAGAGAGAGAGAGAGAGAGAGAGAGAGAGAGAGAGAGAGAGAGAGAGAGAGAGAGAGTATAACAAAGTCCAAGCATGTCTTGTATTGAAAACTTTTACTCCAAATTTTTGCCCATCTTGGGGCTTTTTCAAGGCCTGCCCGGTTGGCTTGACTGATTCCTACAAAACGTAATTTGATCTTGCGCTTGAGCCCTTTTTTCTTTATCACTGTCATAAAAATGTAATATATATATACATTATACTTCACATAAATCACACTAGTACCATGTGAGCTGACAGGGTGGGTGCAATATTGCAGAATGACCTTGCACCTGAGCCCTTTTTAGTTGATACCCACCGCATACACAAATAACTTCTAAGTTGCAACACCACATCATCACATACATTACACTTCACATAAATCACACTAAGTTGCAATGCCACATCATCTCATATATACACATTACACTTCACATAAATCACACTAAGTTGCAATGCCATATTGAAACAAACATACATTACACCTTACATAAACCACTCTAGTACCGTGTGAATTGACAGGGAAGCGTGGAACCACGGAGATGCAATCGGGCAGATACTGGGATGGAAGAGTCTGCTGTAGGTGGGACATCACCGAGCTGTGCAACCTGTCCCACTCCTCCCTCTGCTGCTTGTCGGTCTCAATGAATAGATGCAGCCTTCCTTCAGCATAAACAGCCTTGCAGTTGTCTACTCTGCCTGCGCCTCTGGACACCTGCAAATAAAGCAAGTCCTTTGCACTGACTGATTGATTGCTGGTCGCTTATATAGCGCTATTCTCCGCTCTCTTGAGCAGATTCACTGTGCTCGCCTGTGGTTCTACAGGAATGACTAGCTTTATAGTGCGTTTTTTTTTCTTCCTTTTTTAATATTCATTATAGTGGTGTACTTACAGCACTGGCAGGGCTGGTGCCACATGAAACTGCAGCCGTCTCGGCTCAAGTCCTGTGTACACCATACAACTCTGCACTATGTCACTCCATGCAAAGCCACATATGTAAGGTGTATGTGTGTTTAGCTGTAACCTGCCACCTGCACTTTCGGCAGAATGACCGGGATCTTTTACGTGCTACTGTGGTAACACAGGGTTGGAACAGATACCGAAATAAGAGTCAACATAGAAAGTCAACTCTGGAGAAGAAAATTCTCCTGCCGCTCCAACAGGGATTTGAACCCATGACCTTTCAATCACGAGTCCGGCACTCTAACCACGAAGCTATCCCGAGTATCACTGCGAGCTGGTTTGACCTGGCAGTAAGGCATGAGATCCAAACACATAAAAGGTTAAAAAGAATGCTGTTTATTAGGACAAAACACAACATGCATATTTTTGGTGTAATCCCCTTTATCAAGCTTAACACTTAAAAAACAGTTCAATGACGAAAAAAGATGAAAATGAGATGGAAAGCTCAGCCACTTATCTGTTTTTGGTTGAGCTATGTTGTTTTTCATGATCTATGATGTAGATTTTATTAATTTTTCAATACGGCATTATGCTGGTAAGTGGATGGACACTGGTCCATTTCCCTGCTTCGGCTCTCCTTTCATTTCAAATGTTGTGGGTTATGGACACTGTCTTTTATTTTTCCCTCACAATTAATGGAACAGTGAAATAGCTGGTACCTTCCCTGCATGTTGGCCATCAGAAGCAGGTTCTGTTTGAATCCACTCCATTTTCTCTAACGTTTCTGATGAAACCAACCTTCTCCAACGTATCCAGATCCAGACGTTTTCCGTGTCGTTTAATCTGGCGGTCAAGCCTTCCCAGGCAGAAGATGTTGCCTTTGCTGTCAATCCTTCCCAGGTCACCCGTCCTTCGCCACACTGCACCCCTGGTCAGCATTTGTTCGTCTTCATCATTCAGTAGGCAAGTCCGCTCAGAGCCGCCTGTCATGAACGAACAATGGGGTTTAAAATTGCAGTTCTTGTACAAGCTGTAGTTGTACATGTACTGAAATGTTTTTACTGAAAATACATAACATGGCAGTAAAATCCCGTATTTAACATCACCCCACATATGACTGCCATCAGTTACTTGCAGCTCTGTACATTAATCATTAGCACTCACATGACTACTTTGCTGCTCTGTATACAACCAATAACATGACTGACTGCAGCTCTGGACATTAGCAGTCACATGGTTACTTTGCTGCTCTATCCACAACCAATTACATAACCAGCTGCAGTTCTGTACATTAGCAGTCACATGACTACTTTGCTGCTCTGTACACAACCAATTACATAACCAGCTGCAGTTCTGTACATTAGCAGTCACATGTTTACTTTGCTGCTCTGTCCACAACCAATTACATGACTGACTGCAGCTCTGTATATTACCAGTCACATGATTACTTTGCTGCTCTGTACACAACCAATTACATAACCAGCTGCAGTTCTGTTCATTAGCAGTCCCATGATTACTTTGCAGCTCTGTAGACTATCGATCACATGACCAACAAAATTATAAACCCTATGATTACTTTGCAGTTCTGTACACTAGTAACTGTATGACTAATTACAGCCCTCCATATTAACAGTCAACATAATCACTTTGCAACTCTGTACACTACCAATTGCATGACAAACTGCTGCTCTATATCTTAGCAGTCACATGATTACTTTGCAAATGTATGCACTACCAACCACAAGACCAATTGCAACTCTGTGCGTTAGCAGTAACATGATTGCAGCCCTGTGCAGTACCAATCCTTCAACTGCAGCTCCTTTAATCCTTTAACACGCAGTTATAGCTCTTTACATTAACAGTCTAATGATTACTATGCAGCTCTGTGTATACTACCAGTCACCAGACTAACTGCAGTGCTTTACATTAGCAGTCAAATGATCACTTCACAGCTCTGTGTATACTACCAGTCACCAGACTAACTGCAGTGCTTTACATTAGCAGTCAAATGATCACTTCACAGCTCTGTGTATACTACCAATAGCTCTTTGCATTAGCAGAGAAGTAATAACTTTGCAGGTCTGTGTATGCTACCAATCACAGGACCCATTGCAGCTCTTTACAACAGCAGTCACATGATTACTATGCAGCTCTGTATACTACCAATCACAGCTCTGTATACTACCAATCACATGACTCAGCTGCAACTCTCAACACATATGAGCGATCAAGCTCTGTACACTACCCGTCACATGACTCGGCTGCAGCTCTCTACACTCTCGAGCATGTGGCTAGTGTCAAGTTCTCTACACTACCAATAAAGCTCTGTACACTACCAATCCATATGTGTCCAGTTCCAGAGGTCAGCTCCTCGCCATGGTCATCCACCACTTTGACCTTTGTCCCTGTCAGTGCTCTACCAATGGGAACCTGTTCCTTGACATACCTTCAAAGGAAAACATAATAAAGATGCTTCCTTTTTTCTTATCTTCTTACAGAAATCTTGCCAATCAACCCAAAAATAGTCATCGTACTCTTGTATAATGCAGCAAGAGATATAGTGCATTGAGTTTTTGTCCTGCAAAATGATTTGCACTGCATAAGAGCGATCCATTATCATTATTATCATTATAATAGACAACTAGTAAGATAATTCCTTCCTTTTTGAGAGAGTGAACTGACAATGAGGAAAAGACGTACTGGGACTTTGGCTTTCATCAGAAACAGTGACATGTAGGAGAGACAGAGACAAAAAGAGAACTGACAGATCATTCACATACCATACACAGGGCAGCAGAGAAGGGACAGACAGAGAGAAAGAATGCAAAGGAGGAACAGAAGAATGCTGGCAGAAATACAGACAATACCTGACTCTACCAAGCCAGTGCTTCCATGTTAACTCCCTCATATGTCAAATTTACAAGATTCTCCAATCCTCCCTTCCCTCTACAACTTCTCCCACCCCCACCCCCCTTCCCCCTCCACAACCATGTCTTACCCTGGAGGATGTCTGGCACAGTGCAGTGTGGCCCAGCAAGAGAGTTCTGTGATTCCATATGCATTGTAGACAGCGGTGCCATTCTCAGGGTGCGTGCAGCCATCTAATGCACTGCGCTCTGGAAATGTTTCTCCCCCCAAGACCAGCACTCGCAGAGGACTGTCAGCACCGAGCAATGTTTTCTTCACAGTGCCGGGGTCAAGGCGTCTGAATAAAGATGGGGTGATCTAAGGAAGAAAATAAATAAATAAAAAATGGTTTGCTGGGAAAACACACATACATGCAAGCATGCACACATGCAGATGCATCCACACACACACACAAACACAACAACAACAATCAAACCTGTAAGCATATACACACACATTCATGAACAAACACACACATTATATAAGTATGCATATACATATATTTCACACTCATTTGAATGCTGAATTCAGACTCAAATCATGGTGCATTCCACAAGTCAACACATTATGACACAGTGGTCAGATTGAAAGCTTGTGGGAGCATTATCAAAGGAGCCAGAGCTTAGAGCTCATGCGCAGAATCCTCTATCATCCATGACCATTTGTACCTGCAATATGGAGACTCTGTGTTTGTTCAGCACAGCAAGCAAACGGTCAGGTGACATCTTCACCACAGTTGCGGCCACCAGCAGGGCAGCTCCAGAGGTCAAGGTCATGAAAATGTCAATCACACTGGGGTCAAAGGTGAGTGGAGAGGTCAGGAAGGTGATGTCCCCAACAGCCAGCTGGAACTCTTTTCTGTCAACAGAACAGGAAGGCAGGCCAATGAACATCATGAAAGGAACAATGATCAACCATCAATTCTCCATTACTCTACTGTGTTGGCTATGTTGGTTCATTCTGTCTTCTGACACCAGAAGGGCAACAATGTATATATTACAGCAGGTAGGTTTATACCATTCTGATTAAGTGCTTAAATCCTATATATCTGAATTTTGTACAGCACACTGAGCTCTATTTTTGTTAGAGATTTACACTTCAGAAATATTTTATTATTGGTATGATTATTAAAGAGGCATTCATTTACATTTATCCTGTTAAGTCATTCTTGCCTAAACTATCCAAACAAATATTGTTAAAAATTGGGGGGGGGGGGGGGGGGGGTCACTTTGGAATCTACAGCTCATGTGCTAGCCTGCATTCATTTTATCTTTATGTTTTTCACTCTGTTTGTTTGCCTTTGTCATCCACTGGGTTGCTGACTAAGACAGGTCTGACAATTTTTTAAGGTGTCACAATTAACCCAACAGCAACATCACTGACTGCTGGTACAGATCCCACAACATATTCCCACCTGAAGTCAGAGATACAAAAAGAATCAATCTGACCTGGAGAGATGTTGACAGCAATCTCACCTAGTGTAAAACAATTTAACAGCACTCTCACCTGAAGTCGCAAATGTTGGGAACAATGCAGGAGTGTGGCACCCTGACGACCTTGGGTGCACCCGTTGTCCCTGATGTGGTGATGCAGTAAGCAAGGCCAGGACCAGGCTGTGTGCGTTGCACGCTGGCTGTGGCCGTGGCTGGGTTCACATGCACCAAGTACAGACCCAGAGACCGCAGATCCATACTGGGGACCACCCTGCACTGAAGCTCTAACAGCATGGTCTGTAGGCTCTGTAAGTACCACAGACAGAGGTAAGTCCATGTTATTTTCCTCAGGCTAAATGGTAAGCTCAACTGATTTAAAAAGACTGGGGAGAATGTATGCCTACAACACTAGACTGAAGCTCCAACAGCATGGGCTGAAAGCAGAGTCAGTGTTACAGACAGCTGTAAGTCCTTGTTACTTTCTTCAAGCTAAATGCTAAGTTGAAGTGATTAAAAAAATACTGGGAAGAATGTATGCCTACAACATCAGACTAACAGCATGGACTGAAAGCTCTGTCCATGTCACAGACAGAGGTAAAGTCCTTGTTATTTTCTTCAAGCTAAATGGTGAACTGAACTGATTCAAAAAGACTGGGGAAAATGTATGTCTACTAAACTGAAGCTCCAACGGCATGGACTGAAAGCTCTGTCAGTGTCACAGAGTAAGTCTTTATCTTCCTCAAGCTAAGTGGTGAACTGAACTGATTCAAAAAGACTGGGGAAAATGTATGTCTACTTGACTGAAGCTCCAACAGCGTGGACTGAAAGCTATGTCAGTGTCACAGACAATGCCAAGTCCTTGTTACTTCCTGAAGCTAAATGGTGAGTTAAACTGATTCAAAAATACTGGGAAGAAAGTATGCCTACAACATTGGACTGAAGCTCCAACAGCATGGGCTAAAAATAAATTTAAAAAAGCTTTGTCAGTGTCACAGACAGCAGTAAACTTTTCCTTGTTATTTTCCTCAAGCTAAATGGTAAACTGAACTGATTCAAAAAGACTGGGGTAACTGTATGCATACAACACTGGACTGAAGCTAACTTTTTGCATTTTTAAGTTTGTAGACTGTACCATTACTGTGTGCAAAGTAGTAAATATTACAACAAACAATTCACAGAATCTGACATTTTCAGACATCAAATCAAGTGGAAAAGCTGGCACCCTACCTGCACAACACAGGTGACACAGTGACAAATCATAGTAATTTACCTCAAAACTGCCTGCATCCAGCAAGAGACGCCTGACCCCAAGTTCCTGAAGTGACTGGCGCATAAACCCAACACCATCGACACCAAATGGGAAGTATGAGCATGAAGCTTGTAATATTCTGAAAATTATCAGACACTTTAGGCTCAGACTCTGCATCCAACATGGCTTTACACAACAGTTCAATCAGAGTAAGAATCTTCCTTTTTTCCCCTTCTTCTTCTCTGAGTATTGTCTACAATGGAGTATACATAACAAGTCAACAGACTGTCTCTGTCTTATACTACATTGTTGTCTTGATTCCAAAGGTGTGAGGAATAAATAAATGAGTGAGGATATATATAGTATACTGGTTTATTATATTGTAAATACATGAAAAACAACTTCTTTTGGTTCAGTACCTTTGCTTCATTCTTTACCACTTGTTCCTTTCATCAGCAGTCCTTTGCATTTTTCCCACACAGTGCAAAACACAAATTATTTCTGCTGTTAATATCTTTTATAAAGCCCCCCCCCCCCCCCCCCCCACTGGAAAAACCCACACCACCACCAACAAACATTTTCATAATACTGTACCACTGACAAGTCATGAGTTACATAATACATATCATTTTTAATCATAGATTATAATTTTTAATCATTACCCTAACAAGACTGATGGAAGGTTGATTCCTGGTTCCACACAAACTCCAACTGTTTCTCCCTGAGCTGCATGTGTTTTTAATATGTCACAGACCTAGAGGAAAAAACATGCTGTATCAGTAATCTGCTTACAGTTTTTTACAAATACAATACCTAACAATTCACCTGTACATCCATGAAACAAACTAAATGCAAAAATAAAATAAATTCTAAATATACAGGAGATGACTAACAGAAAAAATGTGACTCAACACACACACACACACACACACACACACACACACACACACACACACACACACACACACACACAGGGATTAGATAGGGGGGAGGGGGAGAGGCAGAGAGCTTGAGAATATCAATCAGAATCACTTGCATCATAAAATTTCAAGAAACTTGCATGAAAGGCAGAAAATATGTTGGTGTATTTCAAACTGAAAGTGAAACAACTTACCTGACTTCCCCTCTGACACATTTCACGATAGGTAATCTTGACACAGACGTTTTTCTCATCCCCATCGTAAATGACAGCAACAGCACCTGGTGTCTTCTTCACCTGCTCTGCTACCATCTCTCCTAAGTTGAGGAGAGCCATTTTTCATTGTTCTCAGTTACATAACGTTTAAAATAAACAGAGCTGATAAGTTGAAGAATAAAACATTAAAGCATCAGTTTAGATCAAAATTTCACCTCGAGTCTTACGGGTCTTACGAAATATAAACCGTCGCATTCTGTACCACCAGTTTTGTTCATTCGTCTCCAGCGAGTCAAAGTGTTCTGGTCCCAGCGTGCTCCCTTTTGTCTGGGTGCCATCGCAGCGTCTGTCGCGATATGGCACGCAGCCTGAAGCGTTTTTGTCTCACTCAGTCTCAGCAGCTGACACTGTTCATGGTTCCGAACAAAGAAAGTGCCGAGTAGTGATCTAGACCAATAAAATAGCGTCAGCATCAGCAGTGCTTCCACTGTAGAATTTTACTGCATGTCTTGCTAGTCGAGCTGCGTGCACGGACATCGACCATATATGATGGAAATGAAGAAAAAGAACAAAAAACAAACATTTGAAGCACTTTCACTTTCTTCGTTTGTTGTCGTCTGCTCTCGAGTGTCAGAGATTAAATAGCTCTTTTGTCCTTTTGTGACTCCATAGAAGAGTGCCTGCTCAAGGGACGTAATTCACGATAAGGTCAAACAACAGGAAGTTAAAACGTACTGTTAACTGCATAGGATTACATCAGAACGAACAAATAGAGTCGTAAGTGTAATATACAAGAGTCTTAGAGCTAGTAAAAGTAACTATGTAAAGCGCCTATACTTAGTGGTTCCTTTAGTGTCTAGACCGTAATGTCCTTATTTGGTAAAGCCGGCTTCAAGACAAAGGTACGCGTTTCCCCGCCGTGAGGGCACTTGGCATTCCACCCCCAAGCAGACCGCTTCCTTCCATCTCTGTACATTTTACCATAGCATTATTTAGTAGAATACAGTAGTAAACCATGATGTCCACAGTTCTTTTATTGATTATGTTGTACGTCTAACTAACAATAGCAAGAACATGAGTATACAATACACATTTAAAACTCTTCTCGCATGTAAACTTGGTCCGAACAAAGTCCAATGGTCAGCGCTCTTTCTCTTACCAGGCTCCAGTTATTTGGAACCTGATTTCCCTGAGTCTGTCGGCGTCACTGGTCATTCTACCTCTGGCAGCCCTCGCTCAAATCCTGAAAACCTTTTCTTCAGTCCCATTGCCCTGTTATACGACTGTCAGTGTGTGTGTGTGTGTGTGTGTGAAAGAGACTGAGAGAGAGAGCGAGGTGAGAGTGAGTGTCACGTGTGCCGCCGCGTAGTGTGCGCGCGTGCGCGACGGCCCGGTCAGTCGTCACTGTCACAACTTGTATTCCGCGTTGAATTTTGAAAGTGACTGTTGTGAGGCATCTTTCAGTAAAGAGTGTAAAAAGGGCCAGTGCGGGTTATGCGCTCGGCAAAATATCCAAGTTATTATTATTAATATTATTAAATTCTACCCGAGTAAATACTCAGATACATAACTACAGAACTTAGGCCGCCAAAGGCCGGAGCAGACGCCGTCAAGAGCATAGTATTACCGTTTCAGTGAAAAACCTGCAGGCCTGGAAGGTATAGATGCGTGACTAGAAATTAGAAAAGGCGGAGCCCGGACTGAGGCATGCATTGCTATTTCATGATTGCATTTGTCGCTGGCAATACTTTTTGTTGTTGTTGTTGCCAGTGAATGTTCGGCTTCAGTGTTTGTAGTTTCAGTTGTTTCAGTTCAGTTTTTTTCTTCACTAGTTCTTTTTGTTCGTAGCACTCAGCGGCCATACCGGGAAGCCAGCGCACACCACTCAGTACTGCACTGAGAACTTTGAGTGACCGAGACTGACTGAAAAGAGATCAGCCGGCGCGCGTTTGGGACTTCCGCGGATCAGTATTAAAGAACTTATATTTTCATGACAGATCCGATAATCTATTGCTTCACTTGATATCCCATTATGTCTTAAACCGTGAAACCGCGAAAAACGTCATATCAGTAGATATAGTTCTCTCAGTTTGCCTTCTGAGTCTGCTTCCAATGTTATGAATAAAGTTGAAAGCAGCAGATCACTGCCGAGAGCCGCTACCATACGGGCAATGAAATCAAAGACAGTAAGCTGCCGTGAAAGCGAAAGCTAGAAAAAACGAAGAGCCTTGTGCCTGAGAAAACGGGGGTAGAGATCAGCAGTGGGAGGGACTCGGGGGATGGGGGAAGAGTTAGACACGGCTCAGTCCCGCCCCCCACCTCCCCACCGGCCCCGGCCTAGAATCTAGGCTATGTCAATCCCGGCAGACATATTTAGGTCCGAGAAGCTGATAACTCGATCGACAGAGGTAACAGGCCGCGGACACTGGTTATATCAAAGATTATAAATACCTGTATGTATTTATAATCTTTGGTTATATCAAGCAGGGGTACTCAATATAATTTTTTTTTTTTTAACTATTAAAATAAAATAAAAAACACTACCGGAGACAAAAAGACCGATTTTTTAAGTGACCGCACCAAATCATGGACTCGACTAAACATTTGACACTGTGACTTGGCGGCTGATGCTCTCTTTCTGTCTGTCTCTGTCCCTGTCTGTCTCAGTGTCTCTGTCTCTCTCTCTCTCTCTTAACTTGAATCAGTTTGATTAGGACTCTTCGGAGCCCAAGGGAATTTTAAAGTGCGGAGAGGAAATGGGAGACAGAGACAAGGGCGAGAGGGCATGGGGGGTACTGAGTTAGTTTATCTCATTCACGCCGGTGGTCGGCCATCATCTGCGGGCTTATCACTTGAACCCTGACGTTAAACTGGCAGGCACACACACACACACACACACACACACACACACACACACACACACACACACACACACACACACACACACACACACACACACACACACACACACACACTCTGACATACCGGTGATGGTGATAATAATAATAGATAACCTTTGTATAGCGTTATTCTCTGGTGTACCCAAACTCACTGCGCTTTACAACATTCTCCAACATTTTCTAAGTTTCACAAACATAATACATATAATTATAACAACTAACAATGTATAATATACAAGTACATGTGCCATATGAGAACCAGCAATATCAAAGAAAATGAATCATTATATTACTACCTACCCTTAATTCCATCTCTCCCAGTCCCCGCCCCCGACACGCACGCGCGCGCGCGCGCGCACACACACACACACACACACACACACACACACACACACACACACACACACGAATATGAAACAGGTAGCGGTTGGCATGTACAAATCAAACAGAAGGCTTGGCGGAAGAAATGCGTTTTAGGTTAACTTTGAATGTTGGGAGGGAGGGAGAAGCTCTCAGGTCGGCCGGCAGCGAGTTCCAGACAGTCGGAGCAATGTAACCAAAAGAACGTTCACCGAAGGTTTTCATTTTTATTTTTTTTATTTTTTTATTTGAGCAGTCTTTCTGTCGAAGAAAGAAGGGAGTGCGATGGTTGATATGTGCAGAGAGAAGAAGAGAGGTATGGCGGAAGAGTGCCATCAAAGTGACGGAAAACGAGCGTTGCGAGCTTGTACTGAATGCGGTATTTTACTGGGAGCCAGCTGAGTTCTTTCAAAAGCGGTGTAACATGACCACGCTTCGATTTTTTCAAGATGAGCCGTACGGCGTTGTTCTGGATCTTTTGTATGCGCGCGATTTGTTCATCGGCTACTCCTGCGAAAGTAGCATTGCAGTGGTCCAATCTTGACGTGATCATAGACGCAACGAGCTTTTCTATGGAACTGTTAGAGAGGAACGGACGGATAGAGGCGATTCTCCTGAGTGCGAGAAAGGTAGTGCGGCAAAGGCTACTGATGTGTTGTTTCATTGACAGTGTTTGGTCAAGATGCACTCCAAGGCGGTACGTAACGGTGGTCTGGCGGAATGCAACTTCCATCTATATCTGCAGACTCGCAGCCGACCGAACTGATACGGCACTGATGAACACACCTACAAGCATCATCTCAGTTTATTTTCTGTGTTAAGCTTCAGTTTGTTGCTTTGCATCCATGACAAAGTATCGCTTATACAGGACTGAATGTTGGACTGAACATCGGAAGTGAAATCCCTAGGTGGTGCATTTCTGTGTCATCAGCGTACTTGTGATATCCACAGCTGTGACATGCCATGACATCAGACAGGGGTTGTGAATACAGGGTGAATAGTACAGGTCCGAGGACCGATCCCCGAGGAACACCAAAGACAAGGGGTACTGGTGTTGACATCAAACCGTCAACCACAACAGACTGCGTCCTATCACTTAGGTATGACTCGAACCAAGACAGCGCTAATCCCGAGATTCCAAAAGTGCTCTCAAGTCGTCTCAGTTACTGAATGGGATGGCATGGTCAAGGGTGTCAAAATCAGCACTCAGATCCGACAGTGCAAGTATTGACACAAGTTTCTGATCAGACTTTGTAAGGAGGCCTTCTAGTACACACAGTCAAAACAGCAGTTTCGGTCCAAGTTCTGTACGCAGACTAGTGTCGAATTTCGAGTAGGCTCTGTCGCCCCTCCCTACATCATCACACACGCAGTTTTCTCATAAATGCTAAAACGAAAAAGAAAAAAAGAAAGAGAAAAAAAGGAGGGGGGGGGGGAGAGAAAACAAGAACACTTCTAACCGAGTGACACTCATCATGAAGCGCACATATGAATCAGTGGGCTTTCCGGCCGAGCGCGTGGATACACTGACCGCCAACAACCGACACTGACTGAGTCAGCGGTGTTGCTCATGAAGTATTCATTAGATCGCATTACTTTTTAAAGTGATGGACTTAGAATTATGCATATCTGCCAGCCGGCATTTCAGTGTTGTCAGTACAGCGGCAAATGACAGTTTAGCCGGCTTAGTCTGGACAGCGGGCAAGATAATAAGCTCATAATTATTGTCCGTCATTATCCATGCTAAAATTATACACAGAAATGTGCGTCAACGGTCTTTGCTGCACATAACGTAAACTTTAAACTCAGTTAAACACACACACACACTGACACGCTTCTAGGACTGACTGACTCACTGACGTGATGATGATGGCGGCCAAGAGCCATTGGGAACAGACGGACAGACAGTCAGTCAGAGAGACAGACAGAACGACAGACAGACAGACAGACAGACAGACAGACAGACAGAAACACACAAAAAGCGAAACAAACAAAACAAAAACAAGAGCAAAGGCCCCGCTACCTCTCCCCACGCTCTGTTTTGAGATCGCCCCCACGGCAGTGCCGGCAGTCACGTGATTTGGTTGTCACATGACGGTAAACAAGGCCCAGTCCGACCCGCGTACAGAGCAGAATAACGCGAAGAAACTAATGGTATTGTCGATAGCGGGGTCTTCGAACCGACTGAGATAACGTCCTGTGACACAACATGAGTAATGCACCGAGGCATGTGATGCTTGCTGATTTTGACAGTCGCTTGCTGCGGAAGTGATATTCAGAAGGCTGGACTGTCTCTCGGATTCTTCTTCTTTTGCTGAGCATTTAGCAACATAGCAAGGATTCCGACAGGAACTGACCAAGTACTAAACTGCTGCCAAGACACGCGTAAGATATCTATAAAAACGTAGTGAGACACGTACCGTCAGAGACAGTAGATCTGTGGTACAGTTCTGTAACTGCAGGGGGCATTTTTGTTGTGCTTGCTGCTGCATACGTTTACGATGCGTAGTATGGTGTGTTAATTGTACCGTGTGTGCAAGCCAGTGTTGCTACTTTTCGGGGGGTGACCATGCAACTTTACGGTGACGCAGTTGTTGGACTCTTTGGAGAGTGGCAGGGGTTGTCGAGAGTCTTTTAATTATACATTGGCATTGGACCTGGATCTGATTTTGTACGTTGCAGGGACCACTGCTGGTCAGTTTTGCTAAGGAACTGGGTTTTAGTTAGTATTTGGATTTCCTCGTCTTGTCAACTGCACAGGGTCACTTCAGGACAACGGAACAGGGAGAAGTCAATGCGAAGTAATACTTAAGATTGAATAAGCTGTACAGTTCGTTATTGCACAGGCCTGAATTATTTCAAACTGTCTAAAAACATTTTTGACCTGGCTGCCTATGTGTGCCATTGTAGCACTCTGCCTACAGCTGATGAAAACATGCAGTGACAGAATCTGCAGTGACCACTTTGTCTTCCAGCTTGTTTCAGTCAGTAACAGTTCTTATGGAGGATTACCTCTTGTAAGTTGTACTGCTCAGTCTTGCTACCTTGAATCTTAAAGCCACAGGTGTTGTGGATTTCATGTCTGGCGTTGGTGTCAGAATCACAACCCTTAAAGGTGGCTGGGCAGATTCTTCTGCGGTTTCTGTCTGCTGTTGTCAGAAAGTTTTCTGGAGGCATGGCTGAGATGTGTCCCGCAAAATGTTGTAAAAGGTTGTCGGTCATTAATTGTTGCTTCCAGCGGTACATCTGAGTTCTGCTCCAGGGAGTGCACTTCGCTATAATTAGCTATGTATATATTCAGTTCATTTCAGTTGATTTAATTCAATGGGGGTGGGGGGGGGGGGGGGGGGTCATTTCATACATTTTTCTGTTACAGTGTGGGTCAAATGTAGAAGAAGTAGAGGGGACACAATCCCCAAAAGCAGGACAAGAGAGGCTAACACAAAATTACATTGTCATCACCAGATAATTAGGCATTGGGAAGGGCAAAAACATGAGACATTTAATCACTGGTTCATTAAGTATGGAGGGTGAAGTTTGCAGGGTATTATGCATATTGTCCTGGCTGTTGTAGAAAGCTAGGACTAGGAACTCACCTGTACTGGTTGCCAAAAATCGTTAGCTGAGTTTTTTGTTGGTGCTCAAAATGCAGTAAGTTTGTAACAGACAACTCAGATTATATCAGGTGTTTTTTCATAGCCACTCACAATGGCTATGCCAGAACATTATATATCTAAACCAGTTATTCAAATCAAGACGGAAGAAGAACATTCGTGTATTTTAATCAGATGTGCTGAATGTTTACTTGCATATATTTGATGTTATGTTGATACCACAGTCTTAAATAGTGCCCAGACTTTTCACAGATTTTACAGAGGGTGCTGTCAGCATGAGACTTGGGGAGAATGTTGGTGAACAGAAGCATGGAAATAAATAGTATCTGTTCAGTAGCGTAACCTTACTAAAGAAGATGATGTCATGATGGACAGCTAGTGGAAGCCTGTTTGGCCTAGCAGTGAGATGCTAGGCTCCTAGGCAGATGGATGTCAGTTTGAGTCTTCTTCAGCTGTCCTGTCTTTTCACAAATTCTGGCTTATGAACACTGTTTTGCTTGTGATCTAGAAACAAACAACTGTACATACATGTGATGCATAAGTTTACTGTTCTTCAGTGTTAGTGTCACTAATACAGCATGGTCATTGCAAAATACTTTTGTCTTACTTTTAGATCAGCTGCACAGTGTCTGTTTACAGAGCCTCTGACGCCTTGACAGTTGTGGTTGTTTACATGCAGTGCCACTGATGGTTGTGGCTGTTTACAAACAGAGCCACTGATGGTTGTGGTTGTTTACATGCAGAACCACTGATGGTTGTGGTTGTTTCCATACAGAGCCGCTGATGGTTGTGGTTGTTTACATACAGAGCCACTGATAGTTGTGGTTGTTTACATACAGAGCCACTGATGGTTGTGGTTGCTTACATATGAAGCCACTGATGGTTGTAGTTGTTTACATACAGAGCCACTGATGGTTGTAGTTGTTTACATACAGAGCCACTGATGTTTGTGGTTGGATACATACACTGACACAGTGCCACTGACACATTGACAGTTGTGGTTGTTTACATACAGAGCTGCTGATGGTTGTGGTTGTTTACCTTGTCTTGTTTTGTTTTGTTTTTCTTTTCTTTTTCCCCACATAGGTGGTAAGACATGGACCTTGCAAAACCAGACAAATCTTTGAGTTCATCTTAAAACACTTACTTCTTCTCCTGTGCACTGCAGCTGGTACAGTGGTAGAGCCCCTGTAAGCTGGCCACAGAACCAAACCCCATTGTTGGCAGAAGGACACCATGTCATCCAAGGGTCAAACCATGAATGGGTCAGAGTCACAGCAGGTAGACAAAGATCCTGATCATCAGAGCCAGGCAAGAGACAGAGGAGACAGAGACATCCATGTGGTGATTGAAGATGAAACAGAGTTTCATCTGACAAGCAGTAGCAGGGTAGCGTTTGTTGATTCAGGCAGCACTACTCAAAGTCGAACGCTCCGCAACTCCAGCCTGCATGCAGAATATGAAAGCTTTGAGAACAGTTGTGTGATTGTGCCAGAGAATGAAATTGAAGCACACAGAATCTCCAACAACTATAAAGTAAGTATTCACTTTTTTCTTCTTTTTTCTGTAATAAAATTGCCTTGTCTGAATGCCTGTATGTTGTCCTCTGAACAAAACCCTCCAGAACCATTGCTCCTTTTGCTGCCATATTTGGCATGATAAGGTTCTTTAAGGCTAAGGTCAAGTCACAGTGAAGGTTAAAATCCCCCTGAAAAAATGTCTGTTCATTATTGTGTTTGAACTTCAGCAACCAAACATGATAATGTGGGTGATGAATCAGGAGCTTGAGTGGAAGATAGATCTGTAGATAATTCATTTTTAATAATTGCCCAGTCATCTATGTTATCAGATACAGTAAATGGAATAACAGGATTGGAATGCCTGGAATGTCTTATGTCTGCTGCAAGTGTCTTGGAGTATGATTTCCAAGTAGGGAAAGAGATGTTGTTGGCTGTTTTAACTAGTACAAGGGGCACCAGGGCCATGGAACAGTCTCCAGCATATGAAAAGGTCTGTCTATAGACACAGTCAACAGAGAAAATATATAAATATAAGAAATTTGCCCTTCATAAATTTTGAGAACTGCCGAACCTGTTGTTGTGACCAAACTTTGTTTGCTGGTTTGGCACCACTTTAGGATATATCCAGTGCCGTAAAAATTGTCTGATTGCTACTTTCAAGACCAGGGTAACAGGGTTACAGATTTTCAAACCCCGTGTTTACTCCAAACTTTCTTAACTGTTGACCTTTTGTCCCAGAGTTGTTCTATTGGTGTCATGACAAAATGAGGAGTCTGGGAAGCTGTCAACAAAGTCAAGGTCATAGGCTGAGAACTTGGCATTGGAGTAGACTGTGAATGGTAAAAGACAGTAGTAGAAACTTTGAACACGCAACTTGTGTTTGTATGAGTGGAGGAGGATGTTAAAGGTAATCATTTTACCCTCAGAGGCAGCACTGAGATCCACAGGAGTGGGAACAAATACCATACCATAGTTATCAGCAATAGCAGTAGGAATCCTTTTAGCAGGAAGATCTTCTGGAACTCTGAGTAAAACAGTTCCATTGGAGTCACAGACATGTTAACTGAAGAAAAATTAGACCACAACTTTCCTTTATGGTGAAGTGTTGCTTAATGTCCTCAGATGTCAGTTGACATATTAGGGACAAGTTGTGATCAATGCTGAAGCACGGTTCAATAAATCTTTACGTCCACGGAAACCAGAAGGCTCATTAGGACGGACAGCCCAGGACGGCCACCTCAACTCTCACACAGCTCCTGAACTATGATTTTCCTTTATGGGTGAAGTGTTGCTTAATGTCCTCAGATGTCAGTTGACATATTAGGGAGAAGTTGTGACCAATGCCAAAGCACAGTTCAGTAAATCTTTACGTCCACGGAAACCAGAAGGCTCGTTAGGACGGACAGCCCAGGACGTCCACCTCGACTCTCACACAGCTCCTGAACTATGTTTCCTTTATATTGAAGTGATCTTGTGATCACCTTGGGACAGAGTAAATTTTTCCAGGTGTGTGTAATTTGAAAACATCTATAGAGAGCATAAGAGAACATGTACAGATTTCAAAAAGGACTGATGTTTTTGAAATCATTTTGGTCAAATGAGAGCTAGAGGCTTAACAATGAAATGTTCAGTGTGTGCCAATAGCATTTTTGCTAGTACAGGTAAGACTAAAAGCTAGATCAGTTCATTGAAATAATCAGTCAGGAAAATGCATAATACATTAATAGGGATCAAAGTGAAGTTCACAGATTTTAAGTGTCTTTTTCCCCCATCTTTTTCTTCTTTTCAAGAGAGCAGAAATCATTGTCTTGCTCACAGTACTGAACTGGAATAGTGGGTTTCCAAAAAAGAGAATCTGATGATTGGTTGATTTTGTGACTGATTGACTGATTGAGTGATTAATATTTGCAGTTTGGCTTCAAGAAGTGGAAAAGCCATGTCACATCTCGGCCAATCACCACAAGGTCTGAGATTGTTCAAGACCTGTATTCTGACATTGACAAAGTCGAAGCTTCCAGAAGTAAGTTAAAACAGACACAATAACACACATACCACAAATAGCACATACAGATGAAAACAGTATTCATCATGAATTATAGTACAGTTGTGGTGAAGATTATCACCTTGTCTTTGAAGGTAAATGTGATTTTTGTTTGTTTGTTTGTTTTTTCAATGTTATATACTGCATTAGACCATTTTCCCAAAGTGGTATTGAAATTCTTCTGCTCAGTTCATTTAGGGACTTCCAGATTTAACAAGCTGAAGATTTCTGTTGCAATTATCTGGAATCAACCCACAAGGGAGTAAATTAGCACTTGAAATACATAACACAAGTACAACAACAAAGACCTGAGTCACCTACAGTAACTCTCAGCTGGCCTGTGTGTAAATACAAGGTATGTATACTCCATCAGAGGTGCATCCTCTGCATTATTATCTGGGTTGCCATTAGGGGATAAGTTGCAATGTGTGGGTGGGTTGGTAGGTAGAAATGCTGAGTCAGAAAGAACCCAGAGTTGACAAGCTGTTCTATTTTGCAGTTGTACATAACATAGGGGAAGAAATACTGCTACAGAGTTGGCAGGCTGTTCTACTTTGCTGTTGTACATAACATAGGGAAAGAAATTCTGCTACAGAGTTGACAGGCTGTTCTATTTTGCTGTTGTTCATAACACAGGGGAAGAAATTCTGCTACAGAGCTGACAGGCTGTTCTATTTTGCTATTTTGATGTTGTATGTAACATAGGGGGGGAAGTACTGCTATATGTAAGCTCTAATGTCTTAGACCATCTTCCCCCCCCCCCCCCCTTCCCCCCATCCCGCCCCTTCTGTCATTATATCATGTCCTTCTCCTTCTCTTTAGTATTACATTTATAATAGAAGAACAGGAATGTGCAGAGCAAGATCAGGTGTTGTTGTAAGTGTTTTTGTGGGGGGTGTTTTTTGGTGTGAATTTTTTTCGATGGAGCATGGTGTGGTGATGCACTATCATCAAACTTTATCTTCTGGAGGAGAGAAAATTAATGAGATACAATGGCTTTGAAAGGGAAAAGATGGATTCTGTTGCAGTCAATATGACAGCATGTACATGAATGGTACTGTGTATGGCGGCTTGGGGCTGAACTGGCAAAATTCTGTAGAAATGTCACCAATGTTAAGGCGTAAACAGCCCTGTATTATAAATATTATGCAGGACTGAGTGGAACCAATTGAGCTCAAACCTTCAAATGGTGAACATCACAGAGTTGCTCCAATAAGATTTGAAGACTTCTGACAAAAGATACAGAGTACCTGGAACTTGGCACAGAATGAGATCTTTCTGCTGACTGTTTAGCTATAAATTCATAACACTTCTTTGTCCAATACAGTCTGCATTCCATGCTTGGGTGACTGAATAAAATCTGAGTCAGTATGAATAAAGTGAGGGCAGTACATCATATACACCTCATGCAAAGTCCAGCAATGCTAATTCAACAAACTGTTAAGTTTACTCCCTAAAATATGTGCAGCAATGATTATTTTGATATTCTGTTATCAGTCTTTCTGTTAAAAATTGTACCATGAATTTATTACAAAGGGAAAAATATCAGCTGAAAATTGAACTGGTATCAAAACTGAAGTGTTATTGTTTTTAAATGTTATGAAACTTTTTTTATGAGGAGGAAAATGAAATGAATGATATGGTTTTTGTTGCAGTCTTGACATTCCGACCGTTCAATGTCATCTATGTTGTGCTGTTTGGATGGTGGCTTTCACTTGTCTACATCATCATGGCTGGTCTTATGTTTCTCACCATCATCGGCAGAGATTATGGTATGTGTGTGTGTGTGTGTGTGTGTGTGTGTGTGTGTGTGTGTGTGTGTGTGTGTGTGTGTGTATGTGTGTGTGTGTGTGTGTGTGAGTGTGTGTGTGTGTGTGTGTGTGTGTGTGTGTGTGCATGTGTGTGTGTGTGTGAGCAAGTGTGTGTGGTGTGTGTGTGTGTGTGTGTGTGTATGTGTGTGTGTACTGAAAGTGTCTGTCTTGAATCATTTCTTTATTTAATATTTCTTTTGGTGTGTGTTTGTGTGTGTGTGTGTGTGTGTGTGTGTGTGTGTGTGTGTGTGTGTGTGTGTGTGTGTGTGTGTGTGTGTGTGTGTGTGTGTGTGTGCTGAAAATGAAAGTGTCTTGAGCCGTGTTTGTGTGTAATCTTTCTTTTAGAACATTTCCATGCGTGTGTGTGTGTGTGTATTGGATGTGACTGTCTTGAGCCATTTCTGTATTAAATCTTTCTTTCAGTGTTTTGCCCCAATTTTTTTTTTATTTTTTTTTAAAGACTGACTTTCTTCCATCTCATTTTTTGACATGCACAGTACTTTCTATGCTAAATAATTAACATGTTTCCTTTTTATTTCAGGTTTCTTCTGCATCAGGATGGCAAAATATTTCATATGGCCATTTGGGAAGTTTGTTCACCAGGTACAGTTTAGTCTACTGCCTTTAGGATGAATGATAAATTCCAGTAATCCAAGCACCTGGTGGACATAGGCCAGTAAGCATGACACAGCAAAGACACAAGTTAGCCCAAAGATACAGAAAATGCACAAATATTTCCACTTGCAGCTGCTGCCTGATGTTGTTCTGTCAATATGTATGGAAGAAAAAAGTACTTTTTGCTTGAAATTTGAGCTCCTCAGGATGCAGCCATGTTGGTTTTTCTTCGCCAATGAAGAGCAGAAAAAGGCTGGCTCATCACTTAACAGCCACTTTTGCCACACATGCTGGTCTGGTCCATGACATCAGAGGCTCAGACAGTTAGATGCAAAATGTCAGCTGTGTTTTTTTGACTGTCATTTTTTTTTTTAAATAACAAACTAGACCATTAATCGATGGAAAATTTGCCATGAGTCAATCTTACTCAATTTCTATAAATAGAGCCCACAGTACTTCTTCACTTGGTGTCCTCTTTAACATGGGAACCAACATTTGAATAATGTTTTTGGTGCAGATGTATCAGATTCTGCAGTTTTATGTCCATGGTGGAAATGTAGTATTTTGCTACTTAGTGCAGATGCACAAAGATCCCCTGTGTCATGTCTGTGGCATGCATGGACTGTACCACAATGTTATTGTATGGTGCAGGTGTACTGAATTCTACTGTGTCTTATCAATGGGGCTGCTGCAACACATGGTGCAGGTGTGTGTAGATGCACTGTTTTTGTAATGCAGGTGTACAAGCTTCTTTGCCTGATATAACTCTCATTGTTGACAGGGCATTAAAAACCAGTTATTTCTCTGTGCCCTCTGTCTAGCACCAGAAAGTAACAACATTTTATGCCCAGTCAACCAGTACGGTTATATCAGGGTGAACTATCTAGCACCAGGTTCTGCTATGTTGTCATGTCTAAAGTATAACTGCACCATAATTAATGGTTTATGTGTACAAAATATGATTATGTCTTGTCTGTGGTGCAGATGCACATTTCCATTATGTCCTTTGACACTGTCATGTCTCTGGTATAGATTCACATTTCTACTATGTTATATCTGTTGTGTAGATGCACCTTTGCACAGTTATATGTCTGCAGTACAGTCAACCTGTCCACACTGTTATGTCTGTGGTGCAGGTGCACCTTTCTACTGTGTCTCTACCGGGTCTTGTCTTTTGTGCAGATGCACCTAACTACCATGTGGCATCCTTGGTGCAGATGTGCTTTGTACCATGTGGCATTTGTGGTGCATGTATGTCTTTCTGCCATGTGGCATCAGTGGTGCAGATGCACCTTTCTACCTTCTGTTGCCTGTGGTACAGATGTGCCTTTCTACCTTGTGGTATCTGTAGTGCAGATGTGCCTTTCTGCTTTGTGGTGTCTGTGGTGTGGATGTGCCTTTCTACTTTTGTGGTGAGTGTGTTTGCCTTTCTACTTTGTGGTGTCTGTGATGCCAATGTGCCTTTGTATCTTGTGGCATCTGTGGTGCATTTGCACCTTTGTACCTTGTGGCATCTGTGGTACAGTCACACCTTTGTACCTAGTGGCATCTCTGGTGCAGTTACACCTTTGTACCTTGTGGCATCTGTGGTGCATATGCACCTTTCTACCTTGCGGTGTCTGTGGTGCAGGTGCATCAGGTACCTCTGCATGCTGTGGCCCACACCTATAAGGGACTAGGGGCCAAGGAGAGGAGACCCACAGGTGAGGAGCAGGCCTTGCTGAACAGCAACGCCAACACCACGCTGTCAGCATCCTACACCAATGGAGATGGACGACACATTTCCCAAGTCAGCAAGGCTTCTTACTGGGTGAGCAGCTTTCCCTGTCCTGTAAAATGGATTGATGCAGTGCCATGCCCCATGTCTCTCTTTGTCTGCCTGTAATTTCTCTCTCCTTTTGTGTGTGTGTGGGTGTGAGTGAGAGTGCCTCCCTTTCTCTTTCTTCAAGATTACAGATTACCCTGCTATCTGAGGAGTGAAACTTGTGGCAAACTGTACAGACACCACAATAGACAAGCACCACACATTATATTTCAAAATCATGCACACACATGTTCACACATACCAGGTACACATGCACACACACACACACACACACACACACACACACACACACACACACACACACACACACACACACACACACACACACGCACACATGCACAGATGCATGCAGACACACACACATACACACACACACACACACACACACACACACACACACACACACACACACACTCACACACACACACTAATGCGCAAACACAAATGTGCAAACACGCACACATAGCATATGCACACTAATGCGCACATATACATATATATGCACAAGCATGTATGGTGGATTTGCCTGATACAACTATCACGTTTGACTGGGCATTAAAGCCAGTTATCTGTCTGTCATGCATGTTGGTTAAAAGTTTTCCATGCGTCTTGCTTTTTTGTTTACAGAAGAAACCACAGACTTATGTGTGGCTGATGCTTGGCATTCCTGTATTATGGCCGGTTCATGCACTGGCATGGTTTTTGTCCTGGTTCTTTGTCATCTCCATCCCCATAGCCAAGGTCAGTAAATTGGTTTTCTTTTCCCTTCTTGTGTGTGTGTGTGTGTGTGTGTGTGTGTGTGTGTGTGTGTGTGTGTGTGTGCTTGCACATGCATGCTTGTGTGTGTGTGTGTGTGTCTGTCTGTCTGTCTCTGTGTGTGTGCTTGCATGTGTGTGTGTGTGTGTGTGTGTGTGTGTGTGTGTGTGTGTGTGTGTGTGTGTGTGTGTGTGTGTGTTTAATGTGTCAGCAGCTCTGATTAACACCACAGTGTCCACAAAGGCACATACTTTGAGTATGCAAACACTAAGCAGAGGAGTACTCCTGAGCAACTGTTACAATTTATTTAATTTGTATTCTTAAGTTGGGTGGGTGGAGGAGGGAGGCAGTAGGGTAGGGGCAGAGGGGGGTACTGCATTTAACACAAGCCAGTTTATTTAACATTCCAACTTGCTTACTGATTTGTGTTTATGTAATCTGTTGGTTTGTTGTTTCTTAAAGTTGAAATGATATTTATTTTGTTGAATTCAGGTAAATTCCAAGATGCTGATGAGGATACTGTTCTTATCACCCAAAGGAGTGCAGGTCCAAGATCAGAGTGAACTCTCACTGGTAGGGAAAGGATAATTTTTCAGAGTTTAAGTAAATAGTATAATGATTAACAGTCTTGGAATCACCTGTTTTTGGAAGATGATCTCTCCTGAAAGTGTTCATTGTAGCAGTTGTTGTGTCTGGACAAATCTAAAGAAACTAACCCTATGTTATTTTCTGTTGTAATGATTTATGTATTTTCTAGAGAATGTCTTCATTACATAATATGCCACAAGAATTGTTAGAACTGCCATAATCAATTCAGTGACATCTAGTGTGTTATTGTTACGCAGAACAGACTGTAATGTGTGAAGTTGCTCTATTTGTTTAGATCCCTAGGAACACTGGAGTTACAGATAGATCATGTTTGTTTTGGGAAAGACTAATTTGTGAAGTTATTGTGATTTGGGAGAATCCATGGGAACCCTTGCAGTGGCATTGTCTTGTAAGTTGTACGTTTGTGGGAAAGGAACTTAGTAATGCTGACATATGGGAAGAGACTGTAATTTGTCAAATTTGGTCTGATTTGTTGGAACTCCACAGGAATGTTTAAATGATATCACAGTATGATTATGTTCATGGGCAAAGATGCTGACCTTTGAACCTGGTCTGATTTTTCAGAATCCTGAGGAACGCTACAGTGAGATCATCATGTACACTCACCAGGCAGTGAACTTTTATTACTATAAGCTTACTGTGGATGGTGTCAATGTCATCCTTGTCAGTATCCTTTCCATAGCCTGTGAGTGTGTGTGTGTGCATGCATGCATGCATGCGTGTGCACGCGCACGTGTGTACATGTGTGTGTGTGTGTGTGTGTATGCATGAGTGTGTGTGTGTGTGTGTGTGTGTGTGTATGCATGCGTGTGTGTGTGTTTGTGTGTGTATGCTTGCATGTGTTTGTGAGTGTGTGTTTGTGTGTATGTGCATGTTTGTGAGGGTGTGTGTGTGTGTGTGTGTGTGTGTGTGTGTGTGTGTGTGTGTGTGTGAGTGATATTTCTTTGGCCCTTGGTAAATCTTCATTTGAAATACATGCCGGGTCAAGGGTTAACTGTTCGCCCTTTCCTTTCCTTTTACACAGTTGGTCAGTTGGTAACTGGATGTTAACATCCTGTCAACTGCCATAAGCAGTCACTCATTAGCAAAACTCTTTTATTGAATTGTTTCAAAAGCAACATTAGGCAAACTTATGAGAGATGGGGTGGATGGGCTTTCCTGAACACATAGATGCCATCTTGTCTGAACTGAACTAATAGAACTCTTCTCACATGTAAGCCCTTTCTGAAGTCAGATCTGACAGAATCAGTATACAGTGAAAATAGCTCTTTCCTTGACCCCATGAAGATCTGTTACTGTTCGTCGTGTTGTCCATCGTCATTGGTTATGCTGATGCTGATAACGTAGTCACTGATGCTGTTATGGTCAGTAAAAACCTTTTTTGTGTGTGCTTTTGAACTGAAGCTAAGCTTAATTTAAGACTTAAAGTTGAGGGGTGTGTATACAAATTCTAGAGTGGTCATCACTGAAATTTTCAGTGGCCATCAGCTTATTTTTCTCATAAGCAAAGTAATTATGTTTCTTAGTGTCTGACAGATCACTGCCAGATGTTGTCTGTGTTGTGACTTAAACTTTGAGGGAAAAAAAAAAAGAGGAAAAAGACAGATGTAGTTATGTAATTGTGCTTCATTTAGAATGATGTTACCTTTAGAAAATGTTCATGATAGACAGTGCGACTATCCAGCAATGTGTTTTTATGACATTGCCAGAAAGAAAAAAAAGACTAGTAGGATATCACTTACTTGAAAAACAGCTAAATGTTGAAGTCATATGCACAGTAATAAATTACTTCACCATAATTATGTCTGTGATATATGATAATTATGTGCAGCAGTAAAAACAAAAAACAACCAGCCAATTAAAAAACAAACAAACAAAAACTAGATATTATTTCTGAGTAATTTTTGTCCTTTTTTTTGTTTGTTTGTTTTTTGCTTTGCTTTGTACTGAGCAATATTTTGGAAAGTGGGGACAGCAACATTTTGACCTTACAGCTGTATTAGCCGTCACTCAGTTGTCAGGGGTGATTATTATTGTTTACAGAAATGCATCCTGGGAGTACTTGCCATCATACCACTGACATACTATGTGGGAATGGGGATCACCAGGTGAGCCTTGGCTTGACATGAAGTATCTAAAACTGATAATGGTTTTGTGTACAAGTGTAGCCTGTGGACTGATATTACAATCACCAGGTGAGCCTTTGCTTGACATGAAGTATCTAAACTGATAATGGTTTTGTGTACAAGTGTAGCCTGTGGACTGATATTACAATCACCAGGTGAGCCTTTGCTTGACATGAAGTATCTAAACTGATAATGGTTTTGTGTACAAGTGTAGCCTGTGGACTGATATTACAATCACCAGGTGAGCCTTTGCTTGACATGAAGTATCTAAACTGATAATGGTTTTGTGTACAAGTGTAGCCTGTGGACTGATATTACAATCACCAGGTGAGCCTTTGCTTGACATGAAGTATCTAAACTGATAATGGTTTTGTGTACAAGTGTAGCCTGTGGACTGATATTACAATCACCAGGTGAGCCTTTGCTTGACATGAAGTATCTAAACTGATAATGGTTTTGTGTACAAGTGTAGCCTGTGGACTGATATTACAATCACCAGGTGAGCCTTTGCTTGACATGAAGTATCTAAACTGATAATGGTTTTGTGTACAAGTGTAGCCTGTGGACTGATATTACAATCACCAGGTGAGCCTTTGCTTGACATGAAGTATCTAAACTGATAATGGTTTTGTGTACAAGTGTAGCCTGTGGACTGATATTACAATCACCAGGTGAGCCTTTGCTTGACATGAAGTATCTAAACTGATAATGGTTTTGTGTACAAGTGTAGCCTGTGGACTGATATTACAATGAAGCAGGGGGAGAGGTGCAGAAAAGGGGTGAAGAAAGTAATGTAGAAGTCATTTTCATTTCCATTGTGGTTACATAAATACTAATAAAGTACTCGTAAAGTGCAAAATCTTGTCTGTAGAGTAAGTAACTTGGTGTTTTACGCCCAGTCAACCGTTGCGGTTATATCAGGGCGATTTGTCTGTAGAGACTATTCTAAGTGCATACACGCACACAGACAGGCACTTGAGCATACTGACTATATACGCAGCTTAATTTACACACAACTTGAAACCTGCAGCAGAGACTTGAGATGCAGTTTTGGGGCTTTTTTGTTTGTTTGTTGAGGTTTGACTTGAATGAGTCCAGAGAATGTCTCTGTCATTGAGGAAGGGGAAGGTCATTCCATGTAGAGGGACTGAAGTACAGAAAAGGCACAGGAACCAACAGTGGAGAGTTAGACAGGTCAGACATTGTTACAGCAGATGGGTGGGTATGATACAGCCTTGACCCCTCCTTCCACCAACCCCCTTCCCCCACCCACCACCCCCAACTTTGCCTCACCCCTTCCTTAACATCCCAGGGGACCAGGGGGAGAAAACTTTTTAATTACCCTTGCTGCCCTAACAGACAAATGCAAAATGATTAGACCAATCTGATTTTTCAGCACCTTGACACAGAACAGTTTTGTTGTGAATGCTATGTGGAGACAAAATATTAATTAAGTTTGTAACAACTGTTTTGACTACATAACCTATGTTTCAGCATCTCAGCTCAGAGCAGTTTTGCCGTGGGCGCCATACTGAACGCCACATTTGGATCCATGGTGGAGGTGATCCTGTTCATCATCATGCTCAAGAAGGGAAAGGACAGTGATCAGGAGTGCTACCAGGAGCTGGTCAAGTCCTCTCTCACAGGTTTGTACATCGGTGTTGCCACCAGACACTGCAGCATAGTGGTTAGCACTTTGCAGTGTGGATTGGAAGATCATGGGACTGACTACCATCATGCAGTCATGCAAGTTATTTTTGATTTTTGTTTTTATAGCCCTGACAGACTCCTGTGTATTGTGAATATTGGCTTCTGCAGCCTTTCATGTCTTGGTGTGTGTGTGTGTGTGTGTGTGAGGGAGAGAGAGAAAGAGTGTGTGTGTGTGTGTGTCCCTGAATGTGTACATGTGTGTGCAAAATGTGTGCATGTGTCTGCATACATGCATGCAGATGTCTGTGTGTGTGTGTGTGTGTGTGTGTGTGTGCATGAGAGAGAGAGAGAGAGTGTGTATGTGTGTGTGTGTGTGTGTGTGCATGACTGTAAGCTAATGTATATGCGTTAATTGCAATACATAGTTTCTGTTAAAGAAAAAGGCTGTTTCTCTTTTTTCTGCAGGAGCTATCCTGGTCAGCATATTGTTCATACCTGTAAGTAAAGCCTCCCTGCATAGATTTTATTGAACTGTCAGCTTCTCAATGACAGATTAAAACCTCATAACGTGACCTCATAACTCAAAATCTTCAAGTATTAAGAAAAACCACAAAAAAGATCAGGGGATCTCAATGGTGACATGGAGAATCAAGTTGGGATGGGATTATTTGGCATGTGGACATGACAACATCCTGTGTGTTCAGGGCATCTCAGTGGTGATGGGAGGAATCAAGTTGGGATGGGATTATCAGCCATGCCATGAGGACATAACAACATCCTGTGTGTTCAGGGGATCTCAGTGGTGATGGGAGGAATCAAGTTGGTATGGGATTGTTTGCCATACCATGAGGACATAACAACATCCTGTGTGTTCAGGGAATCTCAATGGTGATGGGAGGAATCAAGTGGGGATGGGATTATCTGCCATGTGGACATAACAGGTTCTTTTGTGTTCAGGGGATCTCAATGGTGGTGGGAGGCATCAAGTTCCGCACCCAAAACTTCAATCCAAAGTCTGCAAACATCAGTGCGGCTCTGCTCTTTGTGTCCATTGCAGGTCAGTGCAGGAGATGGATCATGAATGCATGGATTTTGTCAACTCACATGCCTCTTTAACTTAAGATGGCCTTAAACTTGCAATCCAGGATTTTGCAGAAGCTTGTGAATGCACAGATTTTATCAACTCACATACCTCCTTAATTTAAGATCTTCGTAAACTTGCAATCCAGGGTTTTGTTTTAAAACACCCAGTTGATTTTATTTTTAATTGAGAATCCAACCTTCAGCAGCAGCCATTGGCAAAACTGGCCGTGGAAAACTCTGCCAAGTACCACAGCAGGATTAGTAGCTGCCATTGGCCTCTTTAATCTTGTTTCTTTGGGTGACATCAACACACAGCTGTCATGCTCAGTATCCAAAGGGTGGTGTTTTGGAACACAGATGAGCTGGCACCCTTGGCATTTTTGTACACAGCCACTCCTGCTCACTGCTACTCATAAAAGTGAGATTAGAAATCGATTATAAGATCAAGGTTGGGTCTTAACCCCTTCACTGCCAGGATGTCGCTTGAAAACAACCAATAAAAGTGCAAAATATGAAACCCTTAAGCCCTTTCATCTTCTTTTTCACACTGCCACGTGAATGATTTTCATCAAAACGCACAGCAGTGAAAGTAGATGTGTCATAGGCCCGGAATATATACCGTTTGCCGGCACGTCCATGCATCTTTCAGCCCGGAAATTGCACAGGCTTTGGCAGTGAAGTGGTTAAACAAAATCTTTCATTTTGAAGTTTTAATTTTAATCTTTTTGACCTAGCTTTGAGTTTTGAGAGGAATAGTTATTTTAAGGGCCAGTAGTACTTTTCATTTCAGTACATGTGGAGGGCAGAAATCCAGAATTCCTCCAAAAATTAATGTGTTCCATATTGCAAAATCCAGACCAAAAACTCCAAGTGATTGAATACAAGGCGTACTATGAAAGGTAGTAACAATCAAAAAGAATGCACCACCTCTTGTCAGTTTTAAAAATTTGGTGAACATTTTCAGGAGCAGGTTCAGCGCCTAACATGTGTCCATGCTTTTATTATAACGCTGTGCTGTGGTTCCTTCTGTGTTCAGGGATGTTTTCCCCCACCATCTTCTCCTTGCTGTTTGGCCACTTGAACTGTGTGGATTGTGAGCCTCAGACCATCCTTGTGCCATTGCAGCCCAGTAACCAGTCAACAAACACCTCCATCAAGCCAGGGTTCCAGTGCAGGGTG
>OY757549.1:14158544-14179387 GCA_963584105.1 Alviniconcha strummeri
ATAAAGAGTGTCATCATCCTACTGCTGTGTGCCACGGCCATTGCCCTGTGTGGGGATCTCATCTCCAACAACATTGAGCCGCTGCTGGAAAAATCAGGCTTGTCTGAGGTAGATTGGTCTTCTTTTTTTTGTAGCTTCACATTGTTTGGGGAAGGGGGGGCGGTGGAGTGTGTGTGTGTGTGCTCTTTTCGAGACTCCACATTTTTTGGGGGGGTTGGAGTAACCTTGATCTCATCTCCAACAACATTGAGCCGCTGCTGGAGAAATCAGGCTTGTCCGAGGTAGACTGCTTTTTTTTGTAACTTGGGGGTGAGTGTAGGGGTGGAGTAACCTTGATCTGATCTCCAACAACACTGAGCCACTGCTGGTGGAGCAATCAGGCTTGTCCGAGGTAGACTGCTCTTTTTGTAACTTCACATTGTTTGGGGAGGGGGGAGGGAGCAGGTAACTGTAACCTCATCTGCAGTGACATTGAGTCTCTGTTTGAGGTATGGGGCTTGTCAGAGTTAGGCTGCTCTTTTTGAGACACCACATTTGTGTGTGTGGGGGGGGGGGGGGGGAGAGTGGGAGGAGGGGGAGTAACTGTGATCTCATCTCAAATGACATGGAGACCTGCTGGAAAAATCAGGCTTTTCAGAGTTAGGCTGCTCTTTTTGAGACACCACATTTGTGTGTGTGTGTGGGGGGGGGGAGTGGGAGGAGGGGGAGTAACTGTGATCTCATCTCAAATGACATGGAGACCTGCTGGAAAAATTAGGCTTTTCAGAGTTAGGCTGCTCTTTTTGAGACACCACATTTGTGTGTGTGTGGGGGGGGGGGGGGGAGTGGGAGGAGGGGGAGTAACTGTGATCAGGCTTTTCAGAGTTAGGCTGCTCTTTTTGAGACACCACATTTGTGTGTGTGTTGGGGGGGGGGGGGGGGGGGGGAAGTGGGAGGAGGGGGAGTAACTGTGATCAGGCTTTTCAGAGTCAGGCTGCTCTTTTTGAGACACCACATTTGTGGGGAGTGGATAGGTGGGTGGGTTAACCATGATCATATCTCCAGCACCATGGAGTACCTTGTTGGAGAAGTGAGGCTTGTTGTCAGGGGTAGGCCACTCTGTTTAAAACTCAACATTATAAAGGTGGGGGTGGGGGGGAATGAAATGACCATGAAGCACTTTCTTCTTCTTTCTTTTCATTCACCTCAGTTGATTACGTCTGGGGGACGACGCAATAACAGCAAGGAACTATTAATGGCCATTCTCTGTATGGTACCTCTGGTCCCAAAAAGCTTGTTCTGCAGTGTGGTTGTGGGCCTCTGTCCAGCAACCCCACCCCCACCCCACCCTACCCCCCCACCCCCCACTCCTGTCAGCTGCTGATGGTTAAATTGCTTTGAGGCAAGACACCATCAGATGAGATGAAACACCACAAAAAAAAAAAAAAAAAAAATCCTAGCTGCATCAGTCTTCATTGTTTTATGTTACTATGAAATAAAATGGTCCTGACACTTTTCATGGAGGCAAGGAAGGGAAATTGTTTTTGTTTTTTTCATCCTGTCTTATTATATTTTTCTGTGCTTTCAGTATTTCATTGGGGTGACAATGCTGTCACTGGTTGCTGAGCTGCCAGAGGTTGTGAATGGAATCCAGTTTGCTCTGCAGAATAATGTAAACCTGGGGTAAGTGGCTTAACAGGCTCTGCAGAATAATGTGAATCTGGGGTAAGTGGCTTAACAGGTTCTGCAAAATAATGTAAATCAGGGGCAAGTGGCTTAACAGGTTCTGCAGAATAATGTAAATCAGGGGCAAGTGGCTTAACAGGTTCTGCAGAATAATGTGAATCTGGGGTAAGTGGCTTAACAGGTTCTGCAGAATAATGTAAATCTGGGGTAAGTGCCTTAACAGGCTCTGCAGAATAATGTAAATATGGGGTAAGTGGCTTAGCAGTTGGAGACAAAGCAACATACTTGTGGCAGGATCAAGAACAGACCGGTAAATTTGTAACAGATTCAGGAAGAGACAGGTAAATAGGGGGTTACTTTGAAAAACTGGACTAGGCAAGAAATCCCTGTGTGCGCCAAGATCCCCACATGCAAAAATGTAGGGGGTCGCCTTCATATAATATGATAAATGTTCAACACTGGTGCCATTTGGGGAAACAAATGAAATGGTGTATGTATACATGTACATTTATCAGCATTATATATCACCACGTACATGTGTATGTAGGCATATACCTTGCACACATGCATGTACACACATGAATACACACATGCATGCATGCACACACACACATACATAATGACACTCATTTACACACTCTGTCAGAGAGCAGCACAGCAGAAGCAAATCCCCCCAACCACTCAGTTGAAATTACTGAAATACGTTGACATTGAAGTCTGTGAGGCTGGTTTATGTTGAGTCAAAAGTGACAGAAGTCATGTCTTGGTGTCAATTTTCATCCGGGGTGGAAGTGTTCATAGGGACCATGTTTTTTTTGTTTATTGTTTGGGGACTGATGACTTCAGTGTTTTTGAAATGGCTTGTATTTCAGGATAGAGATTGGCAGTTCCACAGCTATACAAGTGTGCCTTGTTCAAGTGCCCATGCTGGTGCTGGTTGACCTCATTTATGTGAGTATTCTAGGACTTGTGGATCTGACAAGTACAGTATCTTGCAATGAGCTCACTCATGTCTTGTCATTAATGTGTTGCCACACTCTGAGTGACACTGTTTTGTGACTTTCATTTCTTCTTACCAGTTTCATATAAATGTTTTCTGTTTCTGTCAGTGGTGTGCATTATGTTGCACCCAAAGGGGTTTTCTGTGATACTTTTGGTGTGTGTTTTTTGTTGGGGGGGAGGGGTGTGTGTGTGTGTTTTTTTGGAGGGAGGGTGGGGGGGGGGTAGTGTTTTTTTTGCAGTCATATAGATTTTCTGTGACACATGTAGTGTTTTTTCTGTTACAGCCTAAAGGGTTTTCTGTAACACCAGTAGAGCTTTTTCATTGCAGCCAAAGGCTGACACCAGCCAAAAGGGTTTTCTGCGACACCAGTGGGGTTCTTTCTGTTGTTAAAGCCAAAAAGGTTTTCTGGGACATCAGTGGTATTTTTTGTTTGTTTGATGCAGCTGTGTAGGTCTTCTGTCCCACATGTGGTGTTTTTACTGTTACAGCCAGGTGTGTTTTCTGACATATCAGCAGTGTTCTTTCTACTGCAGCTAGTGGAATTCTGTTTTGTGTGAAATGGTGTGATTGTCAGTGGGATTATTCTTTCTTTCACAGCCGATGGGGTTCCACCTGATCTTTGCTGAGGTTCACTTCTGGGCTGTCATCTTCTCGGTCATTGTCATCAACTACATTTTTCAGGATGGCAAAAGTGATTACTTTCAAGGTAACAGCTTTTAAAATATTGTTGTGAAATTGTTTCAGCAATATTTACTTTTTACTATGGAAGACACCACACACACTCTTTGTGTGTTCATGGGTGTGTTGTTGTTTTGTGTGTGTGTGTGTGTGTGTGTGTATGTGTATGTGTGTGTGTGTGTGTGTGTGTGTGTGTGTGTGTTAAACACCCATGAATGACAGTTTTGTCAGTTCTAGTGGACGAGTTGTCTCTTATAGGATTGAAAATGCTTGTATGATTGAGAATCCATTGAAAAATGTCCTTTTAACAGAGATGATGCACACATAAACTGCTAACAGCCTAGGACACTGCAAACCCAATCTACTTCACAGTCCCAGTTTTTTGGACCAGAGTGTATGTGTTGCAGGGTCCATAGTGGTGTTCATCTATCTCCTGCTGATGATGATGTATGTCTTCACGATCCCTCCAGACAATGCCATTTGCAGTACCCAGCGCGTTGCACCCGCCAACTCCACTGTGCCTCCTACAACCACAGTCCGACTGACTGAGTTATAGCAGAGTCCCTCTGGCATAGAGGTGCTGGATAGCAATCCATGGAACATCTTCAAACTTTACTGTGTCTTCCACAACCAATTTTAGTCGAATGGAAAAATGCGAGTGCTAACGCACGCTTCTGTAGCCTAGCCTCATCAAAAGGTGACGTGAATTGTCATGTGTTGAACAAACAGGTCATTTTGAAAAACAGTTGTCTGCTCTTTTAAAAAACATTTTTTTATTCTTCCCTTTGTGGTCAGCAGTGATTTCTACAGGGCTTGCATGTTGACTTCTTTGAAGATGTTTGTGGTGCAGTCCCACTTCTGTGAAGTGTTTTGTTTGTTTTTCTTGATCATGATGCAGCTTTATAAAGTGGAATGGCGCAGAGCTTGGTTTTGTAGAGTTGCCTTACTTAACTCCCAAGACAATCTAAGGACTTGGAATATTCCAGAAGCTGGTTGATTCTGCCCTGCCTGCCAGTATTGAACAGCTGATTAGTTGACGTAATTTATATAAATGGAATGTCATTCTTTTTGTCTCTCCACAGAGGGAGTAATGACTAGAGACTCTGTTCTGATACAGCTACATGACTGGTTCTCTCTGTGTACTTGACTTTTCACCCATACAGCTGTGTGACTGGTTCTTTCTGTGCACTTGACTTTTCACCTGTACAGCTGCATGACTGGTTCTCTCTGTGTACTTGACTTTTCACCCACACACCTGCATGATTAGTTTTCTCTGTGTACTTGACTTTTCACCCACACAGCTGCATGACTGGTTCTCTCTGTGTACTTGACGTTTCACCCACACAGCTGCATGACTGGTTCTTTCTGTGCACTTGACTTTTCACCCACACAGCTGCATGACTGGTTCTCTCTGTGTACTTGACTTTTCACCCACACAGCTGCATGACTGGTTCTCTCTGTGTACTTGGCTTTTCACCCACACAGCTGCATGACTGGTTCTCTCTGTGTACTTGACTTTTCACCTGTACAACTGCATGACTGGTTCTCTTTGTGCACTTTTTACCTGTACAGCTGCATGACTGGTTCTCTCTGTGTACTTGACATTTCACCTGTACAACTCCATGACTGGTTCTCTTTGTGCACTTTTCACCTGTACAGCTGCATGACTGGTTCTCTCTGTGTACTTGACTTTTCACCCGTACAGCTGCATGACTGGTTTTCTTTGTGTCCTTGACTTTTCACCCACACAGCTGCATGACTGGTTCTCTCTGTGTACTTGACTTTTCTGAATGAGCAGGACAAAAGCCTTGCACATCTAAGCTGAAGCTTTTGTGGATGCACCTCTGGTGGTAGTTACATGCCTTGTATTTACCCGCATAGGTGACTCAGGTCTTTGTTGTGCTTGTGTGACGTCTTTTAAGCGCTAATTAACTCCCTTGTTTGTTGGTTCCTAAAGTGTTTGGTTGAAACAAAATGGTTCATTTTTCCAAGGACAGCAAGGGACGGGGACAGCTTTTGTCAAGAAACAGTCCAAGCTGCCACCCTTAATACTTTCATCACAAATGTATCAAGTTCGTGTTATCACAAATGTGTCATCACAAATGTATCAAGTTCGTGTTATCACAAATGTGTCGGGTTTTACTTAGGTGAATCAACTTCTTCTCCCCCCCCCCCCCCCCCCCCCCCACTTGCAGCCATCATGTTTTGTCTTCAGCAACTCAAAAAACACTGGCAATGATCTGTAGACCATGAGTGTAAGCAGAAGAAGAACAACAACAATAAAATGGTGTCACATATGTGCTGCTGTGGTTGCCACCCCACTAGGCTACAGTACCCAAAGTTTTGTGGTTGCCTTGGAATGTGTGGTCATTTTTTGTTGATGAAGGACATTTCTTTGGCTGGAACAATGGCTGAATAAGAGTTGGTTTTAAACTGGTGTGGTGGCACTACACCTTGCAGCAGTCACATCTGCTGGTTGTGTGAGTTGTAAAAGTTTGCAAGGTGCAGATATTCACTCTTCAAGCGGCATTCTGTATGTTTTATTCTTCGCTGGACGAGTAAGCTGTGCTAAGGAGAAGTAAGATTGGAGTTTGATATTATTATGATAATGGCAATAACATTGATGTTCATGTGTGATATTCAGTGGTACTTTTATGCATTGTTATGTTTTCACTATGTTGATGCATCAGCATGTCAACTGTCTCTGCAGAGAATAAGATCCCAGTAATGACAGTGGAGCCACTGATCAGGGCCAAGTTTTCTGACTTGCAAAACTATTTTGAGGAAGGTGGGAAGAATTAAAAATCAGTTTAAAGATACAGTTAGAAATCTGGGTGTACACCATGTTTCCACTATGCTGATGCATCAACATGTCAGCCATCTTTGTCAAACTGCCAACTTTGAATTCACACACACAAAAATGCTTCTGGTAGGCCAGTACCCCCACTTACCTCCATTTTTATGTTTGAGGTTCCTGATTTACAAATAATTCATTGTTGTTATATTATTAAACGATCTTGTTATTCCTGTTGCCTGAATTTAGAATACAGGGGCTCACCCTTCTCACTTTCCACCACCATGATATTCCTCTTCTATCATGTATTTCATCTGTTGTCAGTAGTTATCAACCCTATCATTTTTACTCATGTTTGGCAATGAGAAACTTGTCACTGCTTCAGAAACTAGCACAAAAATGGTTGGTCACATGTCCTATGAGTACCAAACGCCATTTATCTGGAACTCTTTTATGCTGCATACATTCGCAACTGCTCTTTCTGCTCTCAATTCACATCTCAGCTAAAATCTTTTCTTTTCAGAAAAGTTGCCTTAACCAACACTCCCCCCCCCCCCCCCCCCCCCCCACTGTGCTTGCAATTTTGACTTTTTTGTTTTACATTTGGAATTGTCACTTTCACGTGTTTATGAATATTGTGCTCTGTTTTTGTTACTGATATAAACTGTTATATGACATGAGTTGCCCAGGGGCCTTACATGTCTATTAATTCAAGTATGTTATTATCATTATTGTGCTTGGGGGCAGGGGGTGGGGGGTGGGGGTGTGTGCAGAGACTGGGAGAATGGTGGGGTGGGGGAGGGGGGAGCATGGCTACTGTGTATGTGTGCAAGTGAGGGAGAGGGAACTAAGTAAATAATGCAGAATAGGTTGTGTATTTTTGTCATGTTTTACCAGTATTTGGGCTATACCCCACCCCCACCCCCTACTCCTGTCCTTGTTTGTTTGTCCGTATTGTTGTTTTTAGTTTAACAGGTTTAGCACTTTGAACTCACACATGTATCATAAAAGGTTGTGGACTGTGCATCAGGAATATATTTATTGTTATTAGATATAAACATTAGGGTCATGTTTGCGATACCCTTGTTGCTAAATGCTACAGTATCCAAGCACGCTTTGTGTTCGCACTAGAAATTATCTTCACTTTAAAAAAGAAAAAGAAAAAAAAGGGAAGCCTTATTACTCTTAAGGGTTGACTGCCACTTTTGGAAAACATTGTTTGCATATTAACTGTATTTTGGGGGTGAGGGTAGGAGAAACAGTTGAAACAGCAATTGCGCAGTGGGACACTGCCTTAACACTTACATTGCTCTGGCAGCGGTCCATGGTCTTTCTGGTCTTTTTTGGGCGGTATCCATGGTTGAGCCTTCACTCTCTCGCCCTCTTCCCCCCTGTTCCTGTCCCTAATAAGCAACCTCGCTTCTGTGGACATAAAGCAAAATGGTCCAGGTCCCATGCTGACATTTTTTCTGGTTTGAATGGCTGTGGGTATCTTGTTACACTCAAGGGAAAAATGTGATTTCCCACTTTGATTTTGTGTAATGGCGGTTGCTTTCGTTCGCTTAGTTGAAGCTGACAGATTATGAAACAATAACAATTTGAATTACCTCCCTTACAAAATGTAAGCAAAAACTGTCGTCTGCTTCCGTTCTCTCCAGTCGAGCAGAGAGAGCGGCGAAATCTTGGAATGAGCTCACAGTAGAAGCAAAGGAAAACATCGTTTTATTAACTGAGTATGGATTGAAGGTGGATGAAGTGTGAAGTTTTTTTTCCAGAGGAATCGGCCTACCGTTCGTAAAGTGTAAAAACGTTATCACGATACTTTTAAGTTGAAAGTACATCAAGTCTGGATCTGGATGACACAAAGTCACTTATTTTCAGCAAAAAACATTCACACAAAGTGAAAAGTAGCCGAATTTCCCCCAACATAAATTACGCTTGGGGGAAATTCGCCCTTTTGTTTTGTGTTTGTTTGTTTACCAGTCACTTTAACACATCGCTAACAGTATCATGAAGGACTGAGTGGGGCTTGCTGACAGTTGAAAGGAATGGGAAAATCAGTGTTGATGTTAGTGGGAAGGGCCCTCCCGTCCCACCTACCCCTCCCGTGGGGGGGGGGCGGGGGGGGGGGGGGGGGAATGTAAGAAATTTGTCAGTTTTGTAGGACCAGAGTTATCCCTTCGGAAATGAAGCGGTTTGGTCGGGTTCACACTATGACGGTACTGAGTTTACTCTAATTCCACGTTTATGCTGAAAAAGTTCGTATTTAGTCTTTCTGAAAACACTAAACTTAACAGTTACTAATTTTGGCTTCTTTCTTAGCCCTTACCTTTCGTTGAGTGTGCTCTTTGCTCAGTTTGTGTTCGGACGAAATTCCCCTAGATGCAGGACGAAATTCGCCCAACTTTGTCGAAATTGCCCCGAATCGTATATAATCTGAAAAAGAAAATTACATATTCATGAGATTACATGGGTAGTCGCTCTGTAAAATAGTCTGCGACTGGTTGAGTGTGTCTACAAACCACAACCAGTTTGTGTAGGTTGAGACGATGTGACAGGATAGTGTCTCGAAGTGTGCAACTGCATGTTCCCCAGGCCACCCGTTTGTGTGTGTGTGTGTGTGTGTGTGTGTGAGAGAGAGAGAGAGAGAGAGAGAGAGAGAGAGAGAGAGAGAGAGAGAGAGAGAGAGAGATTTTTGTTGTTGTTTGTTTTGTGATTTTATCTGTTTATTTATTTTAACATTGCCGCCATGACGCAATGCTGTCGGGGTGGGGAATCACTTCTTTCCCATTTGAGTGTACTCTGCTGAAGCGTTCCATGTTTGAATTAATTCGTTATTTACTTGTTCATACATTTACAGACCAGATCTCATTTAGTTCTAACACATAGTTTCGATGGTCTGCAAAAATGGCGTACGTCAACTGTGTTCTGTTCCGAGATTGTCACATCAAAACTATGTGTTCAGTTCCGAGATAGATTGTCGCCGTTTACATCTGTAACGGGCCGGCTAGCCTTCTCAAAACATTTGGCCAAGAAGGCCAGACCTTCTTGAACAGATGAAAGAGATCAAAATACAAACTTGAAATCGAGGATTTTATTTTAAAATGCTCCAAGCACATCAAACTAAGGTTAAAAAAATTATTTTTAAAAAAACAGAAAAAAAACACGCTTATGTAATATGACCAAAAACAACGTGCAAAATTTCTGGGTAAGCCCCATTTTAAAAGCGACTGAACAACAGTTAAACGCTAAAAAATAAATGTGGGCTACTCTGCTTTTAGCTGTGGTGACAGACGCTAGCACTCGCAGTCAGCCTTGTTTATCAGAGTTTTTGTTTGTTTGTTCGTTTTTGTTTTTTGTTTCATTTTATGCTCCGTTGATTTAATTTTCAGTTTAGAATCGTATACTTGCGGCAGTGGATGAGGATTAACGGGACTCGATGTAGAAAACACCGTCAGGTGTCACAGTTGGCCCATCGGTTGCCCGCGGTTTGAACTTTGATCTTGTTCCGTTCCTCTGTCGACGTGAGCACGGATCGACCTCTCATGCCCGACATTAAAGAGGTCGTGCGTGCAACAGGCAAACCAGACGCGTGTTGTGTAATGACAGGGGCCCGCTAATCGTTGCTGGCAAAAGTCGGGTTTTAAATTCCGGACGGAATAACGGTGCATTTTAAATCAAAATGTTCGAGTTTCGCTTTTTGGTATGATTTTTTTCTGCCTTTTGGATACTGTATGTTTTGTGATGGCTCGTGCCTTTAAAAGATGACTGATGTGACCCTTTGTATGCTGTTGTGATTGTTTGGTCATAATAAACTTCATTGAAGGTGAGATTTTATTTTGAACTAAGATTCTATTTTCCTTTGTTTGTCATGCATTACGTGATAGTCATATATACAATTAGTATGATGATATCAGTTTAATCCATGCATCAGTAGTACAAAGTGTGTGTGTGTGTGTATGTGAGGGAGAGAGTACACACTGCCGCCATTTCCATATTGTGGAATGTGTAAAAACCTTCTTCTTTTTTTTCTTTTTTTTTCTTCTTTTTTTTTAGGAATAAAAAGCCTTCGCAAGCCAAAGCACTGATTCAGATGGAAATTTATGCTAATTTATGCTGAGCTTTTCAAATATGTTTGAAAATATAAATAAACATGTTTTTACATGATTTTTAAAAATAATTTTATTACATCCACACACACACACACACACACACACACACACACACACACACACACACACACACACACATCGACGAGGGCGAAGAGGAGACAGGAAAATCTCGAAAGGGAAGGGGTCATTGGGTCACTGACATCTGCTACAATTAGTTTGTAATTGGATTTTAACGTCCTGTCAACCGCACAGGATCACCTCAGGACAACTTTTGCTACAATCGCAATGAACTTTGAACAGTCAAGACTTGTTAAGCGGTGTCCAATCAGTTTCGAGTTTTACACGTCACGTCATTGCATTGTTTGGTAATAGATGGGACTTTCCCGATCTAAAAATAACCACAAGCCAATAGCTATTTTTGACGACTCTTGTATGTGGAAGGAGAGTCGGACTTACGGACTCTTTAGCAAATCGGGATTAGGGGCTATCCGGCTTGAACTTATTTGCTCATCATAATTAATGCCCCTGGTCTTATCACTTGTCTTTTTCCACTACTCTCTGACCTGAGTAGGCTACCGTAATCAACTCGCAGAGTACACTCTGAGTGCATTACAAAATAATTATTAAATAGTTACGTATTACATTTTTTTTTTTTTTTTTTTTAACAATTAATCGACGACGACCAGACGCAGGGGTTGTGGATTCCGGATGTGAAAACATGATCAGCTTCTTCAAGTCTGCTGTTCACAGTTCTAAGGTTGATGACCAGGCTGTTGTGTGTGTGTTTTTACACCCAGCAGACAAAAAAGAGAATGAGAGAATGCGGTAAGTAAAATCCGTGTTCGATGATGACTAATGTTCTCAGATGTCGGGCGAACATAGTGGGGACAACAGCCGTGTTCAAGAGTCTTTGTCTCAACAGAGAGAGAAAAAGACATTCTTGCGGAACTGATGAAGTGATGCTTAATGTCCTCGTGAGGTGTCAGTTGACATATTAGGGACAAGTTGTGACCAGTGCCGAAGCACGGTTCAGTAATTCTTTACGTCCACGGAAACCAGAAGGCTCGTTAGGACGGACAGGCCAGGACGGCCACCTCGACTCTCACACAGCTCCTGAACTATGATCTTGCGGAACGAAAGCAGCCATTCTTATACAGTGGCAGCTTAATTCCCGTCGTTCGATTTTGTACTGGAAAAGACACCCTGCTGGGACTAATAGTTGGAAGACTTCTTGGTCGCGAATAGAGATCGACCCTCTCGGGCATCCTTGCCTCCGGCAATATGCCTCTTTGATGTTGTGCGACTGAGAGGCGTGTAAAGATGAAATCAAAAAAAAAGGAAATTATATTGATCTGGTTTCCGACTTTCGGCATATAACCTGCCTCCGCCACAGTCAATATTTTCAGATGAGGCGGACGCGATTAATGCAATATGCAGCCTTGCAACAACAACAAAAAAACGATCCACCTCTGCAAAGCCGGGATTCAGTTTAGGTCGTCTAGCTGTGCCTTAATACACTGTATAGTTTTCTCATACGTGTTTTATTTTATATTTTTTTATTTTATTTTCTAACTAGAATTAGATCAATATTAAAATTAAAGATTCTGTTTTAAATGCTCCTCTGATTGTTTTTTTGTTTTAAATATTGCGCGTGCGCGCACACACACACACACACACACACACACACACACACACACACACACACACACACACACACACCCGAGCGCGCGCACTTGCCTTTTCTTCTATGACCCCAAATCCGACGCGCGTGACGCATGATCTTCCCGCCCGGGGCCAAACATCAAACGCGGCGGTGTTCTGTGCCGCCGATCTCGCTAATCGTCAGTCACGCAACTGGTTCCAGATTCGACACGATTAAGAATCGTTCATTTTCAGTTTTTATCAGGATCTTCCCTACATGTTGGACATAACATGATTTGGGACAGCTATTCAGTTCCTTTAAATCTCAGTTGTTAGATCAAAAACTATATAGCCGTTTCTTAGGTGCAGCACCACGCCTGCTGCGTCGACCATCCTCGACCTCTAACTGGGGCAGGACCGTTTAGGCCAAGCACTGGACACGCTCGGAGGAAATGTGTCGGAATCATGACAGATGTTGTTTGTGTAGTTCGTGAAGCCGCCAGACGATATACCGACATAAGTTTTAAGCCGGATTTCCTTTCCATAGCGGACTGTGTATCCATGAAGCCTACGGAAGAGAAAGACGACTACCACATCTTCAGCCGAGAACAGATCGGTTCTGCTGAGATTCACTGATTTAGAATACGTGGATAGGTGTTACGACGCTCGCGCTGAAGCTGAGCGAGCGCCATGTTGCATGGCTCATCTACAGAGTTAAATAATTATACACACGCACACACACACACACACACACACACACACACACACACACACACACACACACACACACACACACACACACACACATAATAGTGGGGTCTTAGAGCGGTAGGCCTGTACTGGACGTGGGTGTAATGCTGCGCTAGCTAGCTCACTTATCGATAGTCCACAGACACTGTAGGTTACCTTTTCCGCCGCCAGCCTCGAGCCAGCACAGGAGTCCACTTTGTGTTGATGAAAAGGGAACAAGAGATAGAGTCTTTGTCAAGCACCTGTCCCGCGACCAGTTCACACACACACGGGTCTATTGAAGATCTTGGTGTATATATGGGTGCAGATTGTACATTTTGTGTTGGAGAAAGGATAAAGATTCTCTGACAAACGTTTCTTGCTGATAGTTTCCAGTCTGGAAATCTCGTTAGTAGGGTGCGAATTTTGTCCGCGAAGGACGGACGAAAGGGTCGTATATTCGGAACTGGAGCAGTTCATTAAAAAAAACAATTGTGGCAAATATATTAATCAGCCTTTTGGATTAAAAAAGAGAGAAAAGAAACAGAAAAAAGAAGAAGATTTTTTTGTATGTATGTGTGTGTGTGCTGGAAACAAGAGTCCGTGTCGAACAGTTCTAATCTTGATGTGTGCGGCTGTTAAAAAACTCAAGCACTGAACAGCTAGGCCTTACACACTGACGAAAATGCAGGTAAGCCAACATACAACTTTATGATTGTGTGTGTGTGTGTGTGTGTGTGTGTGTGTGTGTGTGTGTGTGTGTGTGTGTGTGTGTGTGTGTGTGTTCATTTACTTTGTGTGTGGCGTCTTATTTGTGAAAACCAGGAAAGAAAGAAAAGAAGACAGCAGGCAGAAATGAATAAATCCAAGCAGAAATACACAGAATTTGAAAACTATATGCAAGAATGAAACATAACATAGGTATAATAACAATAATGTACTCTTTAATGTGATATTTCTGCAGACTGGAGGACATAATCCATTACAATGCAAAGAACCAACACAGTCAAAACGAACTCGTGCGAGCGCGCGTGAACACACACACACACACACACACACACACACACACACACACACACACACACACACACACACACACACACACACACACACACACACACACAGAGTAATCGTACAGCTCTGAGAGGATGGATTTCAAAGATGACTCGATTTAAAAGCTGTCGGAGTGCTTATTTTGATTTATTATTATTTTTGTTTTTTAAATTTTAAAGCTATACAGCAAAAGAACATGTAAGGAAGAAAGATAAGTTCATAAAATGATGTTGATTTTAAGAAGTTATCTATACATTACAAAAAAGGGACAATCATGTTCTTAAAAATAAATGGTTTGTGGGGGTGGGGGGTGGGGGTCTCTTGGTCTGTTATAATCTTGGTTTCTTCGGCAGGTGGAGTGGGGGAGGGATTTTCTTTTATTATTTTCGTTCGTTTATTTTCAGACATGTTTAAAGTTATCGTCTTCCATGATTCCAACGGCCGTTGCCTGGTTCTGCTCTGCACTGATACTTTGTGGTTCAGGTAATTCTGGTAATATCTCTTTTTGTGTCTGTCTCTCTCTGCCTCTGTCTGTCTGTCTCTGTTTGTCTGTCTCTCTCTCTCTCTCTCTCTTTGACAGACGGTGCATAATAAGAAGGGGGGGGGGGGGGGGAATCTTACCAAGCGAGTGTGTGCGCGCACAGACAAAGAAAGAAAGTTGCCAACGTTTTAAGTTCAGTCAAGTAGCCAGGAGCGGTCGAGTTGAGGTTGTTGTAGCACAGAGAAGAGAGCTTGTACTGTATGCGTGGATCAATGGGCAGCCAAAGGAAAAAAGCACGAGAGGCACAATGAAGAGAAATATGATAACTTTCGGGAACTCTCGTGACAAGGCGAGCAGCGTAGTTTGTAGTTTGCTTCAGATTTAATAAGGACAGCCAAACAGGAGTGTTACAATAATTATAGGCTAGTCAAGGCGTGAAAAACAAAGCCAGAGACAAGAGTCTTCTTCTTCTTCTTCTTCTTAAACGACATTAAGGGTACTAACGTTCTTAAAATGTAATGTGAAATCTGAAGCGAAATAGTGAAGTCACCTTTCCTAGGCGTCAGGCCACTTGATGGCGACATTCACATTTGAGCTCCGTGATAATAAAGGAGCTAACCCTCTCAAAGAATGCTTTGTCCATCAGGTTGAACAGACCAGAATAAACGCTCAGAACCAAGGATTAAAAAACAACAATCTTGTTTACCTTAAAATTCACCCGGTTGAATTAATGTATTGAATTATTTTTGACTATGTTTCGTGAGTTATGATTCTTGGAACTGGATGTATGAGAAAAACAACACCAAAACACAGCAACTAACCAAAAAACAACGACAACAACAATAAAATAATAATAATTAAAACAAACAAACACGTGAAGTGCCCTGGCTCGTCTGTTGCTCGGTTGTTTGAAGATCGGAGCGAGAAGTACGTGCTCACGCCGCTTGAGGAACAAGGTCGAAGAGGCTACGTGTAGCCTAATCAGGACAGCTGTGTCAAACTGAGGGTGTTTGGCACATGCGTCCCGCTGATCATTGCTCACAAAAGCCCAGGTGAAAAATGCAATGTAAAATCAACGGGCCATGTAAGCACAAAATCCCCGATTCCAACGTTTCAGTTAGTTTTTTTCTACCTGTTTTCTATACAGTTCCTTTAAGAAAATGCAATTATATGACACTGGCATCTAACGCTCAATGGGCCATGTAAACATAAAGTCCCCAATTCCAACGTTTCAGTTTGGTCTCTTCCACCTGTTGGACAAAGTATGTTTTGAGAAAGATACTGTACAGTTTCTTTAACAAAGTGCAATTATATGAGTGTTCCAACAGTCGAAGGAGTGGAGCTAACGCCAAGACGATACAGTCAACACGAGTACGAACGTTTTAACGTCAACACGATGACGTACCAGGCTGCACAGGCAGCGTGTCGTCACAGAGGTGGTCACCTGGACATGCCCGTCCTCCTGCCTAAGGAAACTCACTATCGTTGGTCCGGTGTATTCGGGTAAGACAGAGAGGCCTGAAGAGTGTGGGATCTGTTGCATTACTTTCAAGATTTATCTCAGCCCTAATATAATACAGTGGTCGTTTTTGTTTTTGTTTGTTTGTTTGTTGTTTTAGTTTGTCTGTTTGTTTGTTTTTAATTGTTGTTGCTTGCTTCTTTTTCTTCTTCTTTTTCTTTCATCGTTTAAAGATTAAACCAATATTATACCTCTGTATTCACTTAAATATTTCTTTACTTTATCTTATTTCAGCGTTCTATGCATTCAGTTTTATTTCAGCTTTCTATGCATTCAGTTCTAATTTACGCAGATTGCGCGCGCGCACATGTGTGTGTGTGTGTATGTGTGCGTGTGTGTGTGTGTGTGTGTGTGTGTGTGTGTGTGTGTGTGTGTGTGTGTGTGTGTGTGTGTGCGCGCGCGCGCGTGCGTGCGTGCGTGCGTGCCGATATGTATGTGTGTATGCGTATGTGTGTATGTGCGTGCGTGCGTGCGTGCGTGCGTGCGTGCGCGCGCGCACGTGTGTATGTTTAATGAACATTTGGATGTAGTCAAAGGGTAAGAGCATGCGTTACAGACAGGAGCACGCCACTGAAAAAATCGCTTATTTCTGCCGTGTCCATCAAATTTTATGCTTTACCAATTTTGTGTTGCATTTGCTAAAATGTTAATGTAATATTGATTTTCTGAGCGCGAAAACAAAACAAACAACAACAACAACAACAAATCCACATCCACGGACGTGCTCACGCAGAGAAAGACCGTTAATCGTTCATCAGCTCTTTGCCGTTAGGATCTTTTTGATGTAGCTGTTGCTTTGTTTAGATAGTGCATATCAAAACTCCTCCCTTTTTGGTGACATTTTTACAATCTGTTAAATATACTCGTATGTTTTTTTGTGTTTTGTTGTTGTTGTTGTTGTTGTTTTTGTTGTTTTTTCTTTTTTTTTTCTTTTTTCTTTTCATGTTGCTGTTGTTGTTTTCTTCTTTTCCCAGTACAGTAGTACACAAGCCTAATTATCCCTAGACACGTTTCACGGAGAGAAAAAAAAAAAATCAACCGACCAGCCCACCGAACAAAAAAACGTGTCCAAAACAAAACAAAAACAATAGCAATTCTTTTTTAAGAATAATACTATTAATAATACAGACAACAACAAAACACCAGAAACTATAAAACAAAAGCAAACAAAAAACAGGAAACCACCCACACGTCGTCTCGTAGCTCGGCGGATGAGTGATCGAACAAAAAAAAAAACATTACGTATTCTAAAGGCCTCCATTAGCCTGACACTGACTATTCAAGACCGTGACCTAACCCTGCACTCATCAGAGACAGAAGCAGCAAGAAGCCAAATGTTTTGGGCCGGACGTCAGGAGTGTCGTTCATTATAGATCTGCGGAGAAAGTACTACGAGTTAACCCTTGCGTTGAAAACCCCCACAATACCAACAACCGATTAAGGAAAGTGTGCTCCCCCTATACAAAAATAGAAAAACAGCGCACCAAGAGCAGCGTTGTCGATATGTTGCCATCGGGTACTTTATAATGACAAAGAGAATAGACTGAAAGAAGAGTATTACTGTTTTCGGTTCGACTATGTTGAGAGAGGGTGGCGGGTGAAAACTGTCGCACAGGCCTTTTTTCATTTCTTTTCTCTTCTTCTTCTTCTAAATCGCGATGAGCCGATTGTATTGGAACTGGGAAGTTGTTTGTTTGCTGTTTTTGGTTGTTGTTGTTGTTTCCTGTTCGACAGCCAGATGCTGGAGTACTGGTACTGGGAAGTTTATTTTTTCGAGAACGATCTGTTATCGTACTAGGAAGTGTCTCTGTTCGACAGCGAGATCGCGAAGTACACGTACTGGGATGTTTCGCTGTTCGATTGGTGCTGGGAAGGTTTTATTTTTCTTCTTCTTCCCCCCCCCTCCCCCCCTTCTTGTTTTTCTTTCTGTTCGACAGGATGCTGGGGTGCTGGTAGTGGGGAGTCTCTCTGTTCGACAGCGAGATGCGAGATATTGGAGTACTGGTAATGTTTTTGTTTTGTTTTTGTTTTTGTTCTATTTAACAGCGAGATGCTGGGGTACTGATATTGGGAGGTTTTCTGTTCGACAGCGAGATGCTGGAGGACTGGCACTGGGCCCCGATGTCCAGAGAGGCTGGCGACACCTGGAGGTGGTGGAACGGATCCCTGGTGGACTTGAGTGGCAACGACACGGAGATGCTGAGGACCCAGCCCACTTCATCGCATCCGTCGTGTGCTGTCTGGAGGTTGAACGACACCCTCAGGCCAGCTTCCTGCGAACTACGTCATGCTTTCATGTGCTTGAGGGAAACCTGTGAGTTTATGGGATGAATCTGATGGGTTGTTCTTTGGACAGATAAACTAATATCATAATACATTGTTGTATGTTTTTATGTGCTTGAGGGAAACCTGTGAGTTTATGGGATGAATCGAGTGGATGGATCTTTGGACAGATAATCTAGGAATATAATACATTATTATACGCGTGACTCACTGAGTTTGTTACTTTTTTTTTCTTTTTTTTTCTTTCTTTTTTTCTTTTTCTTACTTGGTTGTTGTTGATTGGGTAGATGAATACAAAGACATTTTCTAGTAATTATACGTGTAAGCATTACAGCAACACATTTCCACTGATTAAAGTTTTGGTGGGAGACGAGGATGCTGGGGTCCTAATCAAATCAGCTGCCTTTTAAGAATTACACATTTCTTACGAAAACAACGTAAGAGAAGGAGTGAGCGGTGAAAAGAGTGAATGAAACTATAATAAGGGTGCTTTAAGCGCAGTTTCTCTCCACAGTCTGTTACCATTTCAGTGTGTGATTTGACCTGGTTGTGGTCAGTCCAGGAGAGCGATATTGTTTCGGGGGCGTGGGGATGGTTCTTTTGACCGATAAACTAATAAACTGACATTAACATCCAGTCAGTCGCGGAGATCGCAGCAGGGGAAAAAAACGAATGAATGAATGAATATTGTAGCTTAATGTCCACGAGTAGGCCTGTTAGGGACGGGGACGAGTGGGAAAGGGGGAGAGAAGAGTGAAACCTCGAGATACGCGCCAACCCGGAAGACCAAGGCTGCCGCGGACCGCCGCCAGAACAACAAAATGTTACGGCAGTGTCCGCCCGGCATTGCGCAACAACTACCGTACCACGCAATTGCTGTCCCAACTGCTATGCAGAACAGAATCACAATGTCCGTAGCTCCGCCGTTGGGAAACAACTGAAGCGAAAGAAGTCCAACTCTCAAGCCCAGCTCCACCTCCCTGCTCTTGATCTCTTCTGGTCTAACTTGTGGGTCCAGCACCCCCCCCCCCCCCCCCCCCCCACTCCTCTTAATCTCGCCAGGACCCGCAGAAGTGTCTAACTTCTTCGTGAGAGTGCAGCTCACCTCCCTCCTCTTGATCAAACCTGGTCTCTGGGCAGAAAATGTAAATAGTAAACATGGTCCATAGCGTCTACAGAAACCATAGGGCTTGTTAGGGACGGGGAGAAGGGGGGGGGAAGGGGTATGGAGGTGGGGGGAGAGGGAAATTATATACCTATCATTACACTGTCATCACCAGAATGACTTCTGCATTAAGGTGGACAGCAATGAGAGCCATTTTAATGTTTCATAATTGTGAGGGACAGTCATGAGACAGTATCCACAGACCACAACTTTTGTAGTGAAAGGAGAGCCGAAGCAGATTCGAACCGAGGTCCCTCTGCTTACCAGCCTAAAGCCTTACCGCTAGGCTAAACCGGCTCACGGCACAAAACTAGTAAGGAAACATAGTGCTTAGCGTCCACAGAAACCGTACAGCTTATTAGGGACGGGGAGAAGGTGGGGGGGGGGGGGGGTATGCAGGTGGAGGGAAAGGGAGATTATATACCTATCGCTACACTGTCACCACCAGAATGACTCCTACATTAAGAAGGGCAGCGATGAGAGCCATTCTAATGTTTCATAATTGTGAGGGACAAAGTCACAAGACAGTGTCCACAGACAACAACTTTTGAAGAGAAAGGAGAGCCGAAGCAGATTCGAACCGAGGTCCTTCTGCCTATCAGCCTAACGCCTTACCGCTAGGCCAAACCGGCTCACTATCTCAAAGGGTGCGACCAGTTACTTACGAACAGGCCAATCGTTCTCTCTGTTGCTATGCTTTAGTTTGCAAGGCAACGCAACACCCCCACCATCACCACCCCAATCCCACCCCCGCAAAAACAACAGGACAACAACACACACAAAAAACCCCGCTAAGCATGAAATAAAAAGTGAGACAAAGTAAAGTGAACTTTATTATCTTTTAGGGGCGGGTTAACTCGGTTGATACTCGGGATAGCTCGGTTGATACTCGGGATAGCTCGGTAGAAACTCGGGGATAGCTCGGTAGAAACTCGGGATAGCTCGGTTGATACTCGGGAAAGCTCGGTAAATACTCGGGATAGTTCGGTTGATACTCAGGATAGCTCAGTCAGACCGAATAGCCAGGCTCAATATTGACACGAGGTTCGATTTTTCGATGTGGTAAGATTAGTTTTTGTTTTGTTCTTTGCATGTGGCTTGATAGAAGATTTTGCGGGAAATCAAGGGCGTAACGTTTCTATCTGTTTGCTGAATCAATGACATAATTTACCCCGCTTTGCAAGCGCAAAAAACACGCAACAGTCTTTTACAAAAAATCGATCACGATGTTGATTGTCGCAGCTCTGTCAGTTTTACACTGTAGATTCACCTTGTTGATGTAATACTGTTTGGAAAATGTTACGATGAGGGTAAGTGATCACTATCGCCCGTTACTCGGCTGGTTAGTCAGCCATTAGCAGACGACAGCTCTGGGTGGGCAGGCCTCTCGATCACTGTACGCGGTTGTAACAAAAAGCAGCTGTATCCAGCGACACAGAAAACAGCTCTCTGTCTTTGCCGATGCAATAGCTGTAGGGCGAGTAAACAAAATATTTCAAACATGTTGGCATTGTCTCAGTTTTGTCGGAAAATACGTCAGTAGATGAAGCGTTCCCTCTAGTCCTGATTTCAAATTAATAATTCAACCTAGACACCGACCCTACGTGGGTCGAGAATATTGGAGATATGAATATGTTCCGCAGGGTGAAGATATGAATAATTATGATCCCGATACCCATGTGACATATTGATTTTGTAAGCGATGCATCAAACATTTATC
>OY757549.1:14179587-14271545 GCA_963584105.1 Alviniconcha strummeri
AAACCCATAAAAACCAACAACAGCAAAAACAAAAACAAAGGAAGCTGTAAATCGATCAATCAGAACATCGAACACAGTGCGGAAAAGGGAAGTTATAAAACGGCCAACCGAAACATCGATAACTGTTGAACCACTGAACCAGTCACGGCCGCAGACGGATGGGACGGTCACCGTTTGTCAAACTAGAGAGCCAGGAAATTGGGTACACGAGATACATGGTGTGTACATGCACAAGCATATGTTTGTTTGTGTGCGTATATATGCATGTGTTAGTTTGCATGCGTATTCATAAATGTGTGTGTGGTTGGTTGCCTGCGTGTTGTAGACATTGATGGGTTTGTGTGCGCATACGTACATGTATATGGTTGGTTGTTTGTGCGTGTGCGTTGTAGACATTCGTGTGTTTCTTTGTGTGCGTAGACATGCATGTGGTTGGTTGTGTATGTATTGTACACATGCATGTATTTGTGTTCGTTTACATGCATGTGTGTGATTGTGTGTGTGTGTGTGTGTGTATAGTAGACGTGCATGTGTTTGTGGTTGTTTGGTGTGTATAATGTAGACATAATTGTGTTCGTGTAAGTCAAGTGTGCGTGTATATGTGTGTGCGAGATACATGGTGTGTGCGTATATATATATCTGTATATTTGTATATATATATAAAGCATCTGGGCTTTTCCGAGTGCATAGATACCATCTTGAACTAAAATGAGAGAGAGAGTTTGGGTTTTTGTTGATAACGATGACGTCTAGTCTCTCTTCCGCCTTTATAATTTTCCTTCCAACCTCTAATCTTTCCTCTCGCTCCGCAGAAAGGCGCCGAAAATCTACTGAGCACTCGCTGTGCGGGTGCCTCAAGAATTTGTTTCGTAGGCTTGCGTACTGTGATGTCTGTCAGCAGCACCGGTAATGCCAGTTACATCACACTGGCGTGTTTTCAGCGAAGCGGAACTCTGCATGTATGCCGATTTGTCTCGGACAACCACCTTCCGGGTCGTTATTGTCGATCGCTTTTATATAGCGCTATTCTCCGCTCTCGGACAGGCTGTTGCTTGTGAGCTGGAAACTTTTACAACGAAGGCAGGTCAGCACATACACACACACACACACACGCACACGCACACACTAACACAAGTGCTATGGTTTATTTACAGTTTAATAAGAACAAAACGATCACTCAACTGACTGGGCAGACTGTTCAGGATGATCTGATCACGATACAAAAACAAAAGCACAGCCATGCGATTTTCAGATACATCATTACATCGGGTCATTCGGACAGAGTAAAATGTACAGTACTCGTACAACATTGTGAACGTTTAACATGCACGTACGGTATCTGCACCAGCTTAAAGCAAACAATATCACTACCTGAAGAACGAAAGCTTTTTCACGTTGCGTCTTGGACACGATCTTTTCTCCCAACACACATACATGCACGCACTCTATCACCAGCATTTTGATTCAGTTTTACGTAATGTCTGAAAGGAACATGCATAACACAAATCACACACGTTAACAGCTTTTCAATTTTTTTGACTTAGTCGTGTCTCGCGCGCACACACACACACAAACACACGCACAACATACGTGTACCCCGTTTTCTGCTGCTGAATTAATTAATCCCTGCCCAATCCCGGTTTTGACCTCGGCGCACGGGCATAAAGTGAAAAAGAGGTAGTCACAGTCTTTCTTCGTGCTTCGTTCCGTCGACAAACGTCTGAAGTGAAGTGACCATTCTGGGTGCAAAAAGGGGACAGATCGCTGCGTCTACAGCTACATGAAGTGTCTGTATAACAAAGAGGCACTAAAGGGCTGCCTATTGAGCTACGGCTGCACCTGAACACAACGTGACCCTTTAGTGCTCATCGCTGTGCCTCCCTGTCCGTCTCCCTTCAGAACGCAGTACAATACAGTGACACGCTGCATGCACAGCGTCAACGCTGGGCGCGGCGACCGTGGCCCGCCGTCCTAGAGAGGGTCGACCCCACACTCCGAGCATCGCTTTCCGGCACCTTCCTCCAAACGCAAACTCCAAGCACTGGTTTACGACATCCCTCCTTCCTTTGGAGGAAGGTGCCGGAAAGCGGCGCTCGGAGTGGGACCCAAGCGCTGAAGCTTCCGGGGTTCTATCGATGGGAATGAAAACGAAAACTAAAACAACTAAACCACTCACAGCAGTTTCTCACTCGATTTGAGGTCTAGCGTGTTAAAAACCATTGTCTGAAAGTCGGAGGGGGGGTGGGGGTGGGGGTGGAGAGAGAGGGGGTGGGGGGGCACAGCCGTGAGCGCCGCCACTGTGTCTGGCCGCCGGTGTCTTGGACGTCATAAAAGGGGTCGGAAATTGTTTTCTAACGCCCAAGCAGCCATAAAGGAGGCGACTGGACATCATGACCGAGGCCGGCACGAGTGACTAAGTGTCCATTCCGCCATGAGCCAACACCTTTCTGCTCTTCACTGGTAAAGAGCGAACCGTAGAGACAGGAGGCATTTTGCAGCAACAAAATCAACTCTGCAGCATGACAAAACTGCCTCTCGGTTGTTTTTTTGTTGTTTTTCTTGTTGATTTTTTATTTTATTTTTTTATATATAATTAAAATTCACCCTGTCGCTGTAAAAACGGACTCCCGTTTTGTTCTTGTTTTTTTCAGCACTGCACGTCTGTTTTTGCAGCTGCAGACCTGCACTTTGCAGCGACAAAATCTTGTCACAGTGACCAAACGTACGATGTACACGTGAAAGGCACATCTTCAAATGTTGCTTTACGTCCACAGAGACCATAAGGACTATTAGGGACGGGGAGCCCAGGGCGGCCACCTCGACTAAGTGCGGGGAGGAATCACCGTGAAAGCTGAATTATTAGTCAACGTGGGTGGTTGAAAGCAATGGTTAAAGCCAGCTGTGCGACTAAAACTCTACGGGTCTCTCCTGTGTTTTAGATGGGGTTGTTGCGTGAACTGGAGAAGAAGAAGAAAAAAAGAAGAAAAAAGGTGGTTGAGAGAGGGGGGCAGGGTGTTGAGGAAGGGGGGTGGGGGTAGGTAAGAAGTAACTTGATGCTTTACGCCCAGTCAACCAGTACGGTTATAGCAGGGTGAGGGGGGCGGGGGGGGGGGGGGGGGGGGGGGGTTTGCATAGAAGACTGTTGCCAGGTAAAATCCCGCCAGTTTTTCAATTACATATTCCCTTCGAATAACATGTTCATGACTCCAACTGAACAGCCCATGGGCTAATAGAATTATTTTTTCTTTCAAATAAACAAAAACCGTATTCATTTAGTAAGCAATCGGCACACCTGCCCCAAATCGCAGCTTATACGTGCGTCAGGACAATTTTTTTCTTTTTTCTTCTTTTCTTTTATTATTTTAATTTTTATATCCAAGCTTGTGTCATGACCTTTGTACATCCGTGCTGTGTCTGGCAGACCCAAGCAAACCACCTTTTACGGACCCATCTTACAATACTGAAGTACGGTATAAAGGAAATTTTATAACGAAACCCTTCATCTCAAGCAGTCTCTTCAACCGTTTGTTGAAACACGTTTTGAGAAAGCAAGTTTCTTAAGTTACAGCGTGAATGTGGCACAGTGTTGGTAGACTGGTCAACACTCACCGAGGTTAACAACAAAAAATAGGAAAAATCATAGCATGGTTCCCCCCCACCCTCCCCCCATTTTTTAAATAAAAAAATAATAAACACAATAACAACCAACAACCTCACACCTTGTTTCACAATGTTCATTCATTTTTTGTTGAAATCTCTGAACCACTAAGTAGTCTGGCCATTTTGACCACAAGACAAAATAACTGAACAATAATAGACACATATTAATAACCAACACATTAATGAACACTGCAGGTTGAACAGAACATGCAGTGAAGTACAGCGAAGAAACTATCATCAAGCCGACTTGAATATGAACAATTGAGGTGAATAAAAACGAGGAGTGCTCATGCTCATGAATAGGTACACAGAACTGACGGTGGGGAAATAAAAAAGGAAAAAAGTATTAACAGTTCTAATGTTTAATGAAGTCCAAAGATGCTCAAGCATCTAATCTTCTGCATGTCCCCACTTAAAGCCATCACATCAATGATTTAATATTATGGACGTCATTTACCTTGAAATCGCATTGCAAACAACATCAACAGAAGAAACAGCAACTGTGCATGCACCATGGCTCAAGCAGGATCATGTGAGCATTTCATGTGATTGCACACACAATGGTATTACTCTGTGCGTGCGTGCGTGTGTTTGCTACACAAGTGTAATTGACACACAAAGGGTGTGGGAGGGAGCACAGAGATTTATGAGGAAGGTTTGCACACTGCCATGATACTGTTTAAATAACAAACAAAAAGATGCCAATAATGATCTGGGCACACAAAGACATTTCAAAAATATAAATACTCATCAGGTCGAACTAGCGTAAACTGGCACACTCTTACGTGAACAAGTTGAAACAACCCACCCACAACAGATCCAACCAATGGTCAATTTCTAAATGTAATCAAATGTAGTGTTCATTTCAGCAAACAAACAAACAAACAGACGATACATGCAGGACACACCGAAATGACTGGCAAATGAACACGAAACTGTGGCAATTTTGGTCAGGCACGTTATGAATGGCAGATGGGTGAGAACAATGAGAAAATAGTCAGTCAATGGCACACATAACAGAAGGCAGGGTAAATAATGAAGCATCAAAACAACCACCACCACAAAAGCCAACAATAAAATCACCCGACAACTCAGCAACACGCCAAGCTACTGCTCTTACAGGTTTAAAGAAATAATTGTACTTGAGAACTGATATGCATGCAGTGCACAGGGGCCATGCCCTGGTGTCAGGGGGAGGCCACTCTATGTGGTACTAAAGGATGATAATTTGGGGTTGCTTTGGAAACTTAGACCAAGCACCTACCTGTATTTGACTGGGCGTAAAACACCAACTTCCTTGCCTATATGCAGCTAGGCGTTTGGTCTAAGGGAGATAACTCCTACCATCCCCTCTTCACTGTCAATTAAAGTGTCCTGCACAGCAAGGTTCCTTGTTTCGATCCTGGTTCAACCCAGGCTAAGTGTTGTACTCTCAAGTCTAGCAGGGATACCGGACTAAACACTTAGTCCTTAGGACAAGCATGAAAAGCATGTAGGACACAGGCTGTGCATGTAAAAAATTCCCAAGCAGTTTGAAACTGAAAAAGCAAGTAGTTTTCCTAACTGCTATAGCAAAATTAGCTTCGTCCCCATTGTATCACAATTAGTAGTAATAATGATAATGTACTCTTTTATGTACTGTTTTTTCACAAAACCCATTACAATGCAAAGAAGCCAAACAGTCAAAACAAACTTTCACAGCACACATGTGTGTGCGCACACACACACATGCACACAGGCAATAGGATAGCCTAAAGAGGTGAAATTTCCAAAATTATTTGAAAGACAGTGTGTTTGATGACCTAACTTTGCAAGGGAGACTGTTCAGGACAGACTGTGCAGCGTAAGAAAAAGATCTTTCAGAAAGCAAGTGCACCTGCACAGCGTGAAGACAAAAGAATTAACGTGTCAGAAGAACAGCGTAGCTGGTGGGTTGGTTTGTAAACTTTCTGGGGCTCAGTCAAGTAGACGGTACCAGTACTGAATGAGTTGAGGTAAACGGGAGCATCAGAACATCAAACACATCACACAGGACCAGGCAGCACTGCTCTTGTGGCTGCCTACCGAGGTAAGACAATTCCCTGCTAGGGATACTGATACTAAAGTGCAAATTCGGTGCAAATTCCTTGTCCTGCCTTTGGGCAGAGATGAGGAAGGAAAGGAAACGGTGGGATTGCTGATTGCTAACTGAATTTTAATGCTCTCTCAACTGCACAGGGCTACCCCAGCACCAGACAAAATCAAGATTTACCTTCATAGTCATAATAATACTTATCTATATATAATTTTATGTAGGGCCATATCACATCTATATATAATCATATGTAGGGCCATATCTCCTTAAAAAGATGTAGCCCAAAGCACTTTACAAATAAAAGTATGTGCACATACATCTTCCTAAGATTGGTCACATTGTGGTATGCTATTTTTGGAGCAAAACTATCATTTTTGCCACACAAAAACCAGTGAAATCCAGTGTTTTAAAGCTGTCTTCGTCTATTTTTAACAGCACCCCTGAAAGACTAATCGGCAACCATTACGTCATTCTAGAAAGCCCAAGAACAAAATATAAGGCATAAGAATTTACACATTCAATTTTCTTCTGATACTTTATTTTTTGGAATCCCATCTTTCTGCACCCAAACGAAAGCCCAAGAACAAAATATAAGGCATAAGAATTTACACATTCAATTTTCTTCTGATGCTTTATTTTTTGGAATCCCATCTTTCTGCACCCAAACCTTCAAACAGCGTTCTTTTTCACACCAAGCTCCACCATTCTTTTTCACACCAAGCTCCAGTGTTCTTTTTCACACCAAGCTCCAGTGTTCTTTTTCACACCAAGCTCCAGTGTTCTTTTTCACACCAAGCTCCAGTGTTCTTTTTCACACCAAGCTCCAGTGTTCTTTTTCACACCAGGCTCCCTCTGCTTGGAACCAGCTGCCACCAACCATTAGGCTGGTTCGTTCCTTCAAGTCTTGCAAGCCTTCCCTCAAAATATATCTGTTCTCTTAAATTTGAGTGGTTCCTTCTGTCGCCCTGATATAACCATACTGGTTGACTGGGCATAAAACACCAACTTACTTACTTACTAGTTCCTCCCATAAGCCTTTTAGGTCTATCCTACCTACTCTTCCATCTCATCAATGATATATATATGTGTGTGTGTGTGTGTGTGTGTGTGTGTGTGTGTGTGTGTGTGTGTGTGTGTGTGTGTGTGTGTGTGCATGCGTCTTCAAATAGGCGTTTTGGAGTGCTTTTCTAGCAACTTTATTGGTGAGAATGCTGACACATTGTAATTCAGTGTTTTGGTTTGCGATTGCCTCTGTTGTGTAGCCTGTTGGAGAGCTTGTCATGATTATCTTAGGGCTTCAATGCAAGGTTAGTTCCACAAAATTTTCACTTAAAACTGTCTCTTTATTAAGGTGAATGCTGTACAACAACTGATGGTAAAACCACCCTAGAAATCAACCAAAAGTGGTCTTCAAGGAAGAAAAGTCAATGACAAGAGGCTCATTTAAAAAGTCATTGTCAGAGAAAGTGATCTTAAAGAAGTGTGGTCTTTTTGTGGGGGTTGTCTTTCACCGGGGGTTTCATAATATACATACATTAACAATATCAGACCAAGATGAGAAAATGCTTGAGAGATTCACATTTAAAACTAACAGTGCATCAATTAGAACAAAAACAAACAAAATATTTAAATAAGTTTTTAAGCTGAACAAGTTTTGATTCGGACCTTTGTCCAGCCCCACAATCGCCTATGCTGCTCTGACCTTAAAATGGGTTCTGGTCACCAAAATGGTATGAACAGGTCAACGCTCAATAAATACAATCATCATGTTTTCAAATTTATCTTAAATTTAATCATCGTGTGCACGAAGGTCTCCACGTCAACATGTGTGCCACAGCCAGCCAGCAAGGAAGAAGGCCTAACATTAGTGATTACACACTATTTTTTTCTCTCCATGCAATTCAGAAAACAACAAAAGCAACAACAACGAAAAGGTGTCTTGATGGTGGTTGCATTCCCCTCATCCTTTCTCCCAATCTGCACTGAATTCAACATCTGATATAGCTGCACACTACCACAGTGGACAGTTCAAACAGTCACTTCCGGTCACAATGGTCATTCTAACCCTGTTTTCAGAATGATAGTGCCTAGCATCATAGTGAGCGCGTTATAAATGGCAATTGCTGTTTGCATGCAATCTGGGATAATAATACTGCACATGTATGGGATGAAACTGAAAGCCTTTGCCACTCGAGCATTAAGGCAAGATTGCACAAGCACTGTTGCAGTCGGGCCAGACAGCAGACCGTAATGTCATGCAGATGATGATGTCTTGACAGTGTGATACAGATGATGTCTAGACAGACTGCATTTGTGATACAGATGATGTCTACACAGACTGCATTTGTGATACAGATGATGTCTACACAGACTGCATTTGTGATACAAATGATGTCTACACATACAGACAGTACTGGTGATACAGATGTCTAAACAGACTGACTGTATTTGTAATACAGATGATGTCTAGACAGACAGACTGCACTTGTGGTACACGTCTAGACAGATAGATTGCACTCGTGCTTTGCATGTCCAGATGGACAGACTGCACTTGTGGTACACATCTAGACAGACTGCACCTGTGATACAAATGATGTCTAAACAGACTGTATTTGTGATACTGGTGATGTTACACATATTTCACTTGTAATACAGATGACTCCTAGACAGACAGACTGTGCTTGTGGCACGTCTAGACAGACTGCACTTGTGGCACACATGTCTAGACAGACAGACTGCACTTGTGGTACCCATGTCTAGACAGATATGCTGCACTGATATACACGATGTCTAGACAGACTGCACTCATGATATGCATGTCTAGACAGATTGACTGCAGTTGTGGTACACATGTCTAAACAGACTGACTGCACTTGTGACACACATGTCTAAACAGACAGACTGCACTTGTGGCATACATGATGTCCTGACAGACAGACCGCACTCATGATACACACAATGTCTAGACAGATGGACTGCACCTGTGATACAGATTAGTGTCCAGACAGAACACAGCATATGTGACTAAGACTGCACCTGTGATACAGATTAGTGTCCAGACAGAACACAGCATATGTGATACAGATGATGTCTAGGCTTACAGCACTGCACATGTAATACATATATAGCTGATGACGTCTAAATGGCAGACTGCTCATGATACAGATGACAACTGATGTCTACAAAGCAGCCAGCACCTCTGATCATCAAGACAATGATGTCCAGACTAGTCCAGACAGCAGACCTGTGACGCTAAAAATGATGTTCAGACAGACAGCAGATTGCATCTGTGACACAGGTGTCTAGATTAGCAGACAGATGGCGGGCCACACCCATGAAACAGATGATAATGTCCAGATCGACAGCAGCCTAGACCTGTGATACAAATAATGTCTAGACAGCAGACTGCACCAGTGGTACAAACAATGATATCTAGACAGGGCGGATCAATGGCATCTGGATAGACAGCAAGGTGCACCTGTGATTGAGATGTCTAGACAGATATCACAGATGACGATGCATAGACAGCAGGCTGTACCTGCAATAGAGATGGTGTCTAGGCAGGAAGCAGGCTACACCAATGATACAGATCATTTTTAAACAGACAGAAGGCTGAACCTGTGATACAGATCATGATGTCTAGACAGATAGCACAGATGATGATGCCTAGACAGCAGGCTGTACCAGTGATAGAGATGATGTCTAGACACACAGCAGACTGCACACATGATGGTTTCTAGACAGACAGAAGACAGATGATGAAGTCTGGACAGATAGCACAGATGATGACAGCAGGCTGTACCAGTGTATACTTGATGTCTAGACAAACAGCAGACTGCACCTATGATAGGGATGATGATGTCTAGACAGACAGCACACTTCATGATCACAAGATGATCACCTGTGATAGAGATGATTTCTAAACAGGTACTAGACTGCATCCATGACACAGATGATGTCTGGACAGATAACAGGCTGCAATGTTGATGTGTGGAATGTGGAAACACAGTAGCTTTCTGCATTTGGGAAGGGAAAGGGGCTCTACCTGTGCTGCTAAAGACTTATTTTAAATAAATGCTTGTAATAAACTGAAATTTTGGGTGTATGTGTGTGAGCCTCTGTGTATAGGTGCCTTAATGCATACCAATAAACCTTGGCCTATCTCTGCTGTTAGTGAAGAGTTGACAACGTACGCCCCCAAAAAGTAAACAACTTTGGGATGTATGCACATGTGAGTCGCCCTCCACTGATTTTAAGTTCATTCATGTCCTGAACTTTACATCTTCTTCCTTGAAAAGTCAACACATAAACAAAACATTGCAATGGGAATATGGATACTACTGCTATGATAATAATAACAAAAATTGAACAATGACAGTAAAAATAATGTCTCCAAATACCAGCACTGTGAACAGAGAACTGGTGGCACTGAAAAGTCTAATAATCAGTAACAAAAAGGAGTTAGTAACTGTTCTGCCAATCACACACAGTCACCTCAGGATGACCAAACTCTGCCATAAGCCAGTGCACATTTGAAAACTTTTGTTGCTGATGTAAACCCTGCCTCACATCAAATCTACAAAATCAATCAAAATACAAATATAAAACATACATACACAAACACAAATTTATTCAATATTGCCCTTGTTTAAAATATAAAAAAATATAAAAATAACAGGCTGGTAGGACATGCTGGTATTGTCAACCATTTCATCTGATTTAGTGAAACCAAATGACAGTATAAAAAAAGGAATGGACAGAAATTATATCTTTAAAAAACATATAAATGCATAATGACAAATACCAGTGCCATATCGCAGCAAGCTGCATATACCATCTACCAACTTTCATCTCCTAGCTGCTCAACAAGAGCCATACAAAAAAAAAAAACTACCTCTTAATGAAAAACATTGGAGAATTTTCTGGAGAAATGTCAGCAGAATGGACTATTAGCAGAAAAAGGACAAGACACAAACAGCAACAGGACCAGGCAGAAGAACAAGACAGGAGACAGGAAAGGGGAATCAATTGACAGCCCTACAATTCCAGACAGGGTGGGGACAGCATACGTCTCCTACCTCCCTTCAGGAAATCTGGGAAAAGTTGTACATGCACCTCGACCAACAGCCAAACACAAATAACATTTTTCCTCAAGTCACCCACAGTTGACAGAAGAAGACTCCTAATCAGCCATGCATGAAATGATGAACAAATAAATAATCCAAAATGCCCTTCATTCTGAACTTGACCATGGGTAGGTCAAGGACATACTGATATGAACCCTAGCTGCACATGCAGGATGAGAGGTGTTAAGGTTATGCGCCTTACATTCTCACAACTGTCAATCTTGTTGTCTAAATTTATATGCCTGTGTAGTTTACACACAAAGCACTCTCTAAAATGTACCATCTTGGTAAACAGTTTAGAACAGTAAAAACAAAGCTCCTTAGCTCAACAACAACAACAAAAGAAGACAAAATCACCACGTACACATCTTCACAGCATATGATACTGGCAGAATGTGACAAGATAAACCTCGCATGATCAGAACCATGAGCCTGGCCACTGAACACAGACACAGTGAGTCTGGAAAAATGCACCATTCACGCATCCAGACCGGAGTCACGGGGGCAAAGTACCCAGAAACAGAGAACAGATTTGAATTTCTGCAACTGCAATCACTTCCCTGGCACTGTTCACAGAAATGCCAAACAAAACACCGTGCTGGTAATGCCACAGAAGAATGTTAACTGACCAAAGCAAGGAAAATATTCTTCAAGACAATCCAGGCATTCAACAAACCGCCACTGCGTAAGTACAATATTTTCATTTATTACCATTTAACTGTTGTTTTGTGGCTCTGAAAAAGGGGCTTACCCCGAAAATTCACACACATTTTCTACCATCCTAGAAAATTAGCATTCTCTTTAACTGTTTATGTGTTTTGACCAAAGCAACATTATCCGCTGATGGAAAAAGGACTGTGCCTTTTCTGCACAGGCTTTTTCAGCCACAGCAGATGCTGCCGGACAACCTAAAATGTGCCGTCCAGAATGAAGACTCCACAGTCTTCTGAAACATCCCCACTGCTGAATACAATCCTCACTCAAAACAAAGTTTCCTCTTTGACTGATTTACAAGGAAGGCAATCCAGGGGCAATTTTCACCCTCAGGCTGTTTGAAGCCGGTTGTTTCAGCCTGCCAGTCTGTAGTATGACAGAGAATGTTGTGAGCATCCAACATTTATTGAAAATTTATTCTCTGCCTGCTGTGCCATCACAGAATGGCCACACTCACTTGTAAAGCATTTTGCCCACAGCAGTCTGAGTGTGTTTAGTGGTCCTGCAGCCTATGTTCACAAACAAGTCAGGACAGAAGAAAATTGGCTGTGCTTATAAATTATATACTTGGGGAAATGTTTTCTGGGATAAACAGTATAATCTAACACACGTGACACATGAATGACGAGACACAAAATTAAATCTACTTCCAGATCTTTACTGCAGCACGAAATTACTGCTACACATTAGAATTCCAATCAGCAGTATTTGTTTCAGCAAGCAAGCAGGCCACAACTGTCAGACCAACTGTACAATGTAATTATGACATCAAAATGATTAAGTGCTTTGGCAGCATTGCGCTAAAATAAAGAAAGAAAAAAAAAAAAAAAAGGAAAAAAAAAAGGCATTTGAGATCTAGTTCTGTGGCACATGTATGAAACCATCATCACTTCCAACACAGTCTTAAAATGAAGACAAGGTGAGTTCAGAACAGAACAACTCCATTCTAAAACGGTTAATAATAAAAATTAAAAAAGTATTAACAAGAGCCTACAAGTTACAACCAGAAGACAGATGTCAGATGCAGTAACCGATGACACAAGTCCTATTGGCCATTTTGTGTTTGCCTGCTTTGAGGTGGTAAGCTGTTGTACCTGGTCCTTTACTTCATCTACAGAAAAGCAGCCCATGCTCAAATGGTCTCGGTTCAACATTCTGCGTAAGCATCATCAATGTTCTGGTTAGCTCCCTTCTTCCCATGCTGTCTGCAATGTTTGGTTAGTATGGTGAAGTTAACGGCAGTAACTGTTAATGTTACATTAACATGAGCTCCTGTACACATAAAGAACCAGGATCTTAGTGGCCAAGTCACATTTCATGTAAAAACTTGGTGGGTCAGATGGCAAGCTCCTCCCCCCCCCCCCCCCAAAAAAACACACACACACACAACCCCAGCAACAACCCCCCATCCCCTTTTAAGTATGTAACTTGATGCAGTCTGGGGACCAAATGTGCTCAGCCCAGCCAGTCTTTTGTCTGTTAGTACTCCTCAGCTAAAACCCTGAGGTTCCCCCGATGTTGGGTGAGAAGGCAGTGCCAGCTTTGTTAACATCCAGATGCACAGATACTTTATTCCCACAGCATCCCAAAAGGATAGAGTCGTAAAACAGCCATTGTCTGCAATGTTGGTCTGAGACACTTTGCTGCCAAACAGCTTGAAATGCTTGGCACTCATGACAACTGCAGCAGCTTCCCTTTCTTCCATCATCTGCATTGCAGGACCCTGTGACAATGGTCTTCTCTAAACTACTACTATATTACTTTGTCAAGACACAATTTTTTTGTTTAAAAAAAATCAAAAGCAGTTTCACTGAAATGAGAACTGAATTTCCACAAAAATTTGCAAGTTTGTGAGAAACTGACATCCTCAAACAAGCTGCAAAACCTGTTACCAGATGAGTATGTCACTCAGAACAGCCAGACTGTGTCTGAAAACAAATATAGATATGCTTCACAGTCATTTGGCACAATGCGTCTACTTGAAATATTCCCAAGATGTTCACAACAGGTTCAGTGTGAGCTTTTAAATAGAAATCATTATAATCTACAGCTTTTTTGTGAATTAAGCCAAAAAAAGGTCATGCCAGTGTTGTAATCCAAAGCATCACATTTACCTGCTATGGGTCTTTTTCTTACAAAGACCAGCCAAGCATTTTCCGCCCCTGACTTCTGATCCCCAAACTTATCATTGCAGGCTTACTGGATCTATCTCTGATACAGTGACAGGCCAGTTTAACACAGCCTACGAGATGCCAGGATGGGTGGGGTGAGAATAAAAAGAACACTGGTGATATAGTAATGGCATCTCCATAAAATAAGCTCTGTAACATGTGAATTTTTTTGTTTCTTCTTTACAGTAAATTCTACAACAGGGATTTTTTTGATTTTTTTTTACATTAAATAACCTACCGCCCCACCCCCACAAGTTTCATAGCTCAGATTTAGAATACAACAAAATCAATTTTAAGGGGTAGCACAAACAAGGAATTACATGTGAACATTAACATGAACTTGTGGATGACAACCTGTACCCTGTCTCTTCACACAAACTCTCATTTACTTGTATGTACACACACACACACACACACACACGCACATACACACCAAATAAAACACAAAGGTTGTCAGTCGCACTTTTCTACAAAACTCCCTGGAAACAGCCCTGTCTTGGATGTCCGTTCCTGCGTGCCTTTGTACCATCCATCCTCTCGTCGTTTGTGAACATGAACAATGTCTCCAATTTCTAGCTCCAGTTCGTGCTCTGTCTGAGGCGGGTAGGGAACGATGCATCTGTACCTAAAACCAGCAAAGCAATCAGTGATGAGAATCCAAGCCATCATCATTGAAAACTCAAGTCTAAATCCCAAGCAATCACAGTCTAAATCCCAAGCAATCACAGTTAAATCCCAAGCAATCACAAGTCCCCCAAGGAATCGGCATTAAAAGCCCAAGTAATCATCAGTGAAAACAAGCAATGATCAACGAAAAACTAATCAATAAACATGCAAGAAGTAAGATCAGAGAAAACCCATGCAATCATCCATGAAAGTTCAGTAAATTAAAACCCAAGCGCCCATTGTAAAAACCCAAGCAATCATCAGTAAAATCTTGCAGAAAACCTAAGCAATCATCAGTAAGATCTTGGGGGGAACCCAAGCAATCACCAGTAAGATCTTGGGGGAAACCAAATCAACCAGCAGTAAGATCTTGGGGAAACCCAAGCAATCATCTGGAAAATATTGGGGGAAAACCCAAGAAATCATCAGTAAAGTCCTGGTGAAAAACCAAGCAATCATCAGTAAATTCTTGGGGGAAACCCAAGCAATCATCAGTAAAGTCTTGGAGAAAACCCAAGCAATCATCAGTCAAATTCTTGGGGTAAACCCAAGCAATCATGCATAAAAATGGCTCCACATGACTGCAGCAAAGACAACCATGGAACCAGAACACCAGAACACACCCTCCAGATATTTAGTTATTTTTCCATCAGTAAAACACCCAATACTCAAACCAGATGAGGCCAGGTAACTCAACCTGAAAAATCAAACTATGGAGAAAACCTGCAAAAAATATGTGGGGCTGTGATATGCCCCAGAATGAAGCCATGATGAAGACACAGTTAACCTTTGTAACTAAAAAAAGATGCAATGAAAAACCAAGCTATTAGGCATGAAAACCCAAGCAAACCAAAGTAGTGATTTAAACAACAACAGCAAAATTAAACAACAACAGCAAAATGTTACCATCGCCATTTTTATATTTATTTTTTTAAACACCATCATCAAACATTCATAAAAGAGAACCCAATCAGCATGGAGAACAGCACCCAGCAGCAAGGAAAACCCACGCTGCAGAAAACCCCCAAGGGAAAGCAGCTCAGATGCTCTGCAAAGGACACTGAAGGACACATACTTGAGGCCAAAAACTCAAATCAAACAGGCAGCCCATCAGCAGTCCTGGACAAACAAGATGACACAGAACAGTGACACCATTCTCACCTCTCTCGTAGCTGAGGCTTCGATCTGACTTTGGGTAAAGGGGACGTGGACGAATCAAGAGAGGCTGTTTTCCGATGCTGGCTGCTCTCCCTTGGCGAGCCTGGGCTGTTCCTCTCTGAGGGAAATGACCCTGATCTGTTGATAGCAATCATGCACTTGGTGATTCAGCAAGGGATGTGACTGCCCCCACCCACTCATTCATTCAGTTCGTAATATTAAGACATTAACGACCCAAATGTGGTGTGGCCGGCACCCACTGAACACTGGAGGGAAACTACCTGACCTGTTCAAAACTAAAATGATTTCAGTCAGAATTATTTGGTGAGCTGGTTTGGCCTAGCAGCAAAGCGTTAGGCTGGTAAGCAGAGGGACCTTGGTTCAAATCTGCTTCAGCTCTCCATTCTCTTCAAAAGTTGTGGTCTGTGGTCATGGCCTTGTGACTTTGTCCCTCAGAATTAATGAAACATTAAAATGGCTCTCATTGCTGCCCATCTTAAAGAAGGAGTCATTCTGGTGGCAACAGTGTAGCAATAGGTATATAATCCCCCCCCCCCCCCCCCCCCAAATATTTTCTGCAGGTAATTACACAGGAAGTGACATTTTAGGGATATTAGTATTCACTGACAAAACAGAGTCTAAGGGGTGGGGGGAGCCCTGGTCTCAAGAGATAAAAATGCAGCAAACAGCTCAGACTCCTTGCTGTATGGACTAAATCCGCCCTTCCCCCTCCAAATTTTGTTTTTATGAAATTCCCGTACCCCTCAAAATGTCAACTTCTTTCATCTAAATTTTTCTATCTCCACTGGGTTTTCTTTCTTTCAGCTCTGTGATCTCTTTGACAACATCACTGTGCAGTGCTCAACACATCTACAGTCATCATCAGCACTCCTTGTCAGCGATCATGTCTTAAGTTTTACTTTGAAAGACTATCTTTATTGGGCGATTGGGGGGGGGGTTGTTAACTCCCTTGACTTCTGCCCAGCATCGTTTAAGTCCCTTGGCTGCTTTTACTTCCGGTGCGTACTTTCTTCACAATGGAAGGCGGTGACAGTGAATTTGCGAATTTTACACTGCCAACTTTAAAGGCATTTTTGGAGGCCCGCAGTCATAATGTGTCTGGCAATAAGCAATAATGTGTTGCTCATGCTATAGGATGCCCCAAAACACATTTTTTTCTACAAACTCATGATCTTCTGGCCAGCCAAAAAATGACAGGAGACAGGAAAGGGAATCAACATATTATTGGCATTTGTACTGCTTCATGATTTTGGTTCAACTTTCACTGTTATACACAGCGTGAAGCAATGCCTACTCAGAAATTGGCCCAAGAAATGTGCTGTAACCTTTCGCGACTTCTTGCATGAAAGATTACAAAGGGCATTCACTCTGGCAAACCAGCTTCACCGAATCGCTCAATAGAACAGATCTAAAGAAATGTACCACCAACACAACAACAAAAACAGGAAACAATAATACACACACACTTTCAACAAATAATGTCTTCACTAGGTGCAAGAAGATAGACAGACAACAAAAGAGGAAGGACATAAAGAAGAGAACAGACAAGAAGGTGCTGATGTAGGAAATGTTAAGAATAAGTACGTACATTAAAAATGACATCATTAAAATGATGATAATTAGGGGAAGCACAAACTGCCCATGTAATTATGAATACATACAGACAACCCCACATCTATTCAATTTGCAGAATAACAACATGCAATTCTGAAGGTTTACCAGCAGTTGTTCACTCATTCTTAAGATTATCTCTAGTTTTTCTCACCGAGTATGAGCCACAGCATCAGTGGCAAGGTGACTTGGTGTGCCGTCTGAGGTGGCAGACTTGGACTTCTTGCCTTTGCCAGGCCACAGTTTGACCAGACCTTTCTTCTCCTTGTCGCGTTTCTCTCTCTGAAACCCAAATACATTGAGGCCAAGTGATAGACAATCGCCAACATAAAGCAGGCTTTATGATCAAATACCCTCTACCTACCAGTTACAGACAGCGCTGATGCTTAGCAAGTTGCTGACATCACTGGATGCCATTTGTCATAGACACAGAATGAAAACGATGCAAATAGATTGGGCCAAACACAAGAACTTCCTTGTTCACCACTTATTATAAACAAAAATGGAAAAGCTTTGCAAGTTTACACACAAAAAGCTCCTGTCATTAGTAACAATGACAAAAATCCAGCAGTACCAGTAAAGTAGTAGTAATTTATGTCTGGATAATTCTAACTACAATTCCACTAATTGTGATATATATCTGTTTACAGGGGAGCGAGGGGGGATAAGCCCCTTGTCAAAGGTTCATGTACACTGGAAAGGAGACTTTTAAGTTTTATTATAGTTCTGTTTGAGAGTTATTTCCTGATGACTGTGTTCTTTCCCTACACTTCATCATCATGTTTGGCACCAAAACTCAGTTTCATACCACTGTCCCTGAAGCCCTGTCTCTATTTTCTATTTATCACAAATGTATTCACACTGCAGCTACATAAAGACTTCTAGATTTGAGCACTGTTATTAAGTGTAATAAATGAAAATGGCACAAAAGAATAGTTTACACACAAAAAAAATAAGTGCTAATGTGACTTGATTTGGGGGGTTAAATTGCTGTATTGTTTATCATTCTGTTCTGTTACAACTTCACAGTCAACTGATTTTCGACATCAACCTTTTTGGTTAGATTCACAACATTATGACTTTCTTACAAGAGGCAGACATTTTCCAGACTCAAACAGAATGGACATGTTTTTTTCATCCCTTTTAAAGCCTGAAAAGGGCTTAATTCTAAAAATGATATACCTTCTCCTGACTTTCCAAACTGTGTACCTACCCTGGGATAGCATCCCAGATGACACAACGCTTGCATGTACCTTGTGACACAATCCAAAATTCTCTTCCTTTTCCTGACTTTCCAAACCGTGTACAAACCCTGGGATAGCATCCCAGATGACACAACACTTGCATGTACCTTGTGAAAATCCAAAATTCTATACCTTTTCCTGCCTTTGCAAACCGTGTACAAACCCTGGGAAGGCATTCCAGATGACACAATGCTTGCATGTACCTTGTCTTTGTCTTTGGCGATGACGGCTAGCGGTGAACTGCTACTTTCTGAGGGTCCCATGACAACATTTGGTGGTGTGATGTTGCTGGAGGTGGACATAGAATGATGGACTGACATGAGTCCACTGTGAGGTGAGGATGTGCGACGATGAGAATCCGATGACCCCGGGTTCAACTTGGAACTTGACGGTGATGATGATGACGAGTGTTTTGACACATGGGCGGTGGCACCCCCTCCTATATGAACATGATGAGCGTCGGCTGCTGAGGAAGACGAACGTGACAATTCTGATGAACGAGAACTTCTCCCTCCTGTGATGGTCACTGGGACGTGAGTGTTTGAAATAGATTTGGTGCAAGCCTGGGCAGAATGCGGAGAGTTTCGACCCGTAGCAGAAGAGGACGATACTGAGGACACAGACATGCGAGCCACTCTGGGAAACAGAGGAGGTGCAGCAGACGACGTTTTGATGTGGGGAGGGATAGGGGGTGAGGAGCTGCTACTGCTGCCGACGTCTGACAATGAGCGGGTGGGGGTGTGGTGGTGGTGGTGAGAGTGGTGGTTGTGAGAAGACGGCACTTTGGCTCGGATGTTTAGAATATTGGGGTTCAGCGGCTTGAAGGCGCTGACTTGCCTGCAAGCAACACAAAGCAGTAAGCATAAAACTGAGGCCAAATGACAGTTGACAGCAATATTGTTCACACTTCTTATTCCATCCTACTGCTGGCTAAAAAAATCTGCGACAGTCTGTCACCTGTCACAAAATTTATTTATTTTTACTTCTGTAAGCATGTCATTGCATTCCACCCATTCTCCTACCCCCAAAAGGAAAGAAAGAAGAAAAAGAAAAAAAAGAGGGTGGGGGTGGGGGGGTAGGAAAAAAAGAACATCCCCCACCCACATATAATACATACAGGACTGGCCAACAACATGGCGTTAATACTTAAAGGCAGGGTAATGATTCATACTTAAAGGCAGGGTAAAGATACATACTTAATGCCTGGTTATGATTTATACTTAAGGCAGAGTACTAATTAAAGGCAAGGTAATGATTCATACTTAAAGGCAGGGTACTGATTCATACTCAGGGCAGGGTACTGATTCATACCTATGGCAAGGTAACGATTCATACTGAAGGCAGGGTAATGATTCATACTTAACGGCAGGATAATGATTCATACTTAACAACAGGACAACGATTCACACTTAAAGCAGGGTAATGATTTATACTTATGGCAAGGTAATGATTCATACCTAAAGGCAGGGTAATGATTTATACTTAAAGGCTGGGAAATGATGTTACTTAAATGCTGGGTAATGATAACAATTCATACTTAAGGCAGGGTACGATGCATACTCAAAGGCAGGGTAACAATTCATACTTACGGCAAAGTAGCAATTCATTCTTGAGGCACAGCCATAGCCTGATGAATAGCAGTCTGACCAGTGTTAAAAAACAGAAAATCTAACAAGCTATTTCCATCTGAGAGATATGTGCTGATCTGACCTGTCTCAAAGTTAAACATCTGGGCTCGTCTTCTAATAAAGGCTCTGCAGCAGATTGGACAACAGGGAAGCATCTAACTGCTTATTTGGGGCTTCCCGTAATACAAAGCAAAAGGACTTCCTGCCAACAACTTCAGTCCAATGTTGGTCTGGTCTTCTCCAGAAAGGTTTGCGTGTTTGTGTAAGACCCTCTGATGACCTAACTGCTCAAAAAAAGACCCCCCCCCCTCCCCCCTGTTTGTTTATCGGGCTTTATGTGACACCACGCAATGTACTGTACAAACAACACATTATGATGACCCACCTGACCCCTTGGACATAGTTCCCCGGGAAGACGCCCGAGACACCTGTGCGAAGGCACTGACCCTTGAACCAGCCATCCTGGCACTTCTCGCTGACAGTGTAGTAGTCTCCCTTGCACAGTTCCACCTCATCATCTTTCTGCGGCCGGTAGTTGTACACGGCTATGTACCTGTGCAGCACCACACAAACAATGGCATGTACATGCCTGTCTCTGGGGTTGCCAGGTGCACAAGCTCACGTCTGTGTGAGACAAATGCAACGAACAACACGGATCTAAGCTTCAAAGGTCTGGAGAGCTCACGACAAGCAGAGGCCAGTAGCTCACTTGGTCACAGCTGGCATGTTTTCTGCCACACATCATGTCCTACGTGACATGAATAATTGAGCCTGATTTCCTTTCTGAGCCTGCACACAAGTTTTAGGTCCACTTCCTTGCTGCTGAAAACATTTCTGCAGTGGGCATTATGCCTAAAACTGCACTGATGATAGATGGAAAGTGCACTCACATACTAAACAATCATGTCAGTTGCTGACAAGAGGGTTCCATGCTGAGCTTTAAGTCTCACTTCTTTCCTTACAAAGCTTTCAACCTGGCCACAATAGGGTACTGTGTTAATAGTGGGATGCACTATGATTTGAGTCCAATTCCAGTGTTCAAATTAAAGTTAATTTGCCTTATTTAACTGCATCAATAAACATGCATCATTAGATATTTTTGAAGGTTTTGTTATCCTTTCACTCTGATGCTCAGATTTAGCTTTTGCACAGAATATTAATAAGGGCACTCTGACTGGTTGAAGCGCTTTAGTGCTGGCAGCCCACAGCCCTCTGTCATGGCCATCTACTGAACACGCTCAAGCCTTGCACAAAGACCCTGCCCCTTCTGCTTGATGAAAAGAACACTTACACACTAGCAGGCGTCGCATTGGAGGAGCCACTAGCAGCACTGGTGGCAGAACTGCTGTTGCTTCCCTTGCTGGCTACTGCCTCTCCTGAGGTGCCATTCTGAACACAGAGAGCACAACACAAAGTGAGAGGTCCACAATGACAATCATCCACCAGATTCACAATGCATGCACATCAACCGGTCAACTGGCAGTGCACACACACAAATCACACACATGCACACACACACACACACACACACAGACAAGCAGACACATGGAAGTGCACCCACACATGAACATGCATGTGCCCACACAGGTAGAGCATGAACATGCATACATGTACACTGACAGACACGCATCCAAATATCCACATGCACAAACACACATCTACAAGCACCCCAACACATACACCTTCCACAATATATACAGGTCTACAAACCTACCCACAACACAGAAAACTAAACAGGTGAGAGTCATGTACACTGACAGACACACCCAAATATACAAACACACACACACCTACAAGCACACCTGCCCCCCCCACCCCCCCAGCCCCCTCCAAAAAACAACCCCACACAAACAAAACAACCCCACTTTCCACATATATACAGGTCTATAAGCCTACTCACAACACAGAAAAAAATAAACAGGTGAGAACTGACCCCTGGACACTACTTGTAGCAACTTACACTTACATCTGCAGCAGGGACAGTTCGGGAAGAGGCTGGTCTGTCCTGACAGCTCAGCACAGCCGGCATGCTCGCTGACATCAAAGACAAAGACAACGATGGTGAGGACGAAGATGCGGCCGCTGACGTGGTCGTAGTGGTTACTGTGGTGGAAGTGCCGCTCCCGTTATTGGAACTCAGCTCCAGAGAGTGGCGCTGGGCCTGGGGGGGAGGGGAAGGAGAGTCAGACTTGGGTGTAAACGAGTGGCGTTTCTGCGGTGACAGTCTTGCCATCTGGAGTGCTGCATTGGCGGGTGACAAAGGGGGCTGAGAGGAGGTGGAGGGTGCTGATGTGGTTGTGGTGGTGGACAGGGGGGTGCTGCTGGTGGTGGATGCACTGCTGCGGCTACTGTGGTGGTGTGCTAAAGAGGGGGGCTTGGCGCTGATGAGAGTTTTGGCAGCATGGTTTAGCTGGAGGACAGAAAGTTGGGCACACTTTAGTTAGAACTAGAACATGGATAATGAAGCCACTGACAGACAAATCACAAACACTAAAACCAGAACACAAAAATAAAGCAAGAGAGTTGCTGACAGGTTTCACTTTAAAAACAACACAGAAAAAACGCTATAATCAGTATAAACTTTCTGCATCCCAAGAATGTGTGTCAGCATCAAACTATGTTCATACATCAGTTTATCCTTCATAAAAAGACCCTGGTCAATAGCACTGGGGTAATACTTAACGTTTACTATAATACAGTGCCAAACCCTTGTATCCAGGGCTTTTTCCTTCTTCAATTTTCCATTTGCATCTTGGGAAATTAGTAAGTAAATATGGTGCTTAACGTCCACAGAAACCATGAGGCTTATTAGGGACGGGAAGCATCTTAAGAAGTGAAGTTGACTGTATATATATACACACACAGAGAAAATATACATCAATTATACATCAATATACACAACTGTCAACAACAACAACAACAAAATTGACACACAAAGAAAACAAAAATAAAAGATAGCCAACATAAGTTTTACCTCAACAAAGGCTAGAGGTAGTATACCAATCTTGTCGCCTTTCCTTCCTTCTATCCAGTTAGTGTCCACTTTTCGTATCACAGTTATCACTTGATCCTGCAATCAGGCAAGGAACAAAACAAAACTCAGCTATAATTATATTATCACAGTTAGCATTCCATAATATACAAGAAAGCCAGCAAATTCCAATGGAAAAAAACATTTCATTATGACTTGTTCTTGTGATCTGATGTTAAAAAATACAATTTAAAAAAGGAATCATAATACCACAGAACAACCATAAATTTACTCCAAGAACAGAAAGATTACGGTCAGGTGCAAAGAAATATTAAGGGGTGGTTTTATCACTGTGAGAGTCATCTTTCTTACTCACACACACACAACCTTGAATACCTTTTTAAATGTGAGGCAGTCCTTCTCCATCTCCTCATCCAGCTGAAAATCATACAGCGCTCGGCACTGTGGGATCTGAGGCAAGGGAACTAGCACCTGTACAAAGGCAACAATTTGGAAAGTGCACATCATCGATTCATTGTGTGGTACTTTCAGTAAAGTGAAAATGTTTGTCTCTGATGGAAAAAAATTGAACACTGTCAAAGCTAATGCCAAGATGGGATTCCAGAAGGAATCTGGAAAAGAAAAAAAAATATATAATAATAACATCCCCCCCCCCAACACACACACATGCATACACACATTTACATGCAGACATACATGCATGCATGCACACACACGCGCGCACACACACACACACATACACAGTACAAATACATGCATTACTAGTGGTGGGGTTGTGGAAAAGAGAAGTAAGCCTGTGGAGAAAAATATATATAAAAATCTCCACACTGTGTACTACAGCATGCCAAGATTCTTAACTGGAAATCCTGACCTCTGACATATGTATCTTGACAGACAGCATACAGGTCACAAGCAGTTTCTAGCAGACAGTTAGTTCTAATCCAAAATCAAAACCACCATTGGACTGACAGGATGTCCACGCTCTATTACAGTTTCAGAGTCCCAGGCTCTCTACTTTGCACAGAAAGTCAAGTCAATATGCTTTAATCATACCTCACTGGGCAGTTCAACTAACTACTAAAGGCTGGTTAATTTACCAACATGTAAAAAGAACATCACAGTGACGTCAAAAGCATTTAAACTGATAACAATAAACACACATACAGGGGGGAGAAAAAAATCCATAATACTTATTATCACAGCAATGTGTCCCTCTTGCCCCCCCTCCCATACCCCAACACCCACACACATACCCACCCACACCCACCTCACCCAACCTACATACACACACCACATCACTACTACCGCTAACCAGACACACTCACACATTGCTGGATCCGCACACCACTCAAACCTAATCAAACAACTACCCTAGTAAAACCATACAGAATGGTTAAGATTGGTGCAGCAGATCAAAATGTCCTGACATAAAAAATAAATACATTTTTGCCCATTGGCATTGCAGTGAAATAGAAAAATAACAGCTAGTGGAGATCATGTTTATTACATACTGGTAAAGAAATTGACACAGCATAATTAGAATCAACACACCTTCAAAAAAAAAAGAGCAAAAACAATACTAACCACAGATATATGTTCAAGCAAAGAAACAAATGTTGCTCCTATTGCCTTATTGGATCTAGCTACTCCAGAGTAAAAATTAAAACACCATTCACAGATCTACAAACATGCTCTCTTTCTTTTAGGTACCAGAACCCACAACCATGTACTGAGTCACTGACCTGAACATAACTGGCTGGGAAGACTCCAATCTGTCCCCGCAATTCTCCTTGGTACCAGTTGTCATCTATCTGACGCCTTAGTGTCACTACATCACCTTTTTTGAAAGTCAGGTCACTGGGGAGAAACACAACTCATTAACATCATTATATAATAACAACTTGCTCTCATGAATACATGTATAACATCATTATTCTTATGCATTATGCATATGTATTTTGTACCCTTGTTCTGAGCAGTTTTGTTTTTCTGTTATGAGCCTGTTAGCATTACAAAAATAGTACTTAGCATGGACACCTCTGAAATACTAGTTATTGAAGCTAGTAATTGAGTTCTTCTTCCAGTCATTTACTAATACTCAGTGAGATACTGATAGCAATATTTACAACAACCTCTCTAGTCATACAGAGCTAGTTTTTACTTTTACTTCTACTTTTTTCTAGTTGTCATCAATCTACTAAATGCAGTTAAAACAGTTATTCATCAGTAAATATCAAAACATATATTTAATCAAATTAAAGTTCAATTCCTATCAAGTCACTTGAATACATACTCTTTTTCGCTTGCTTCATAAGAATACAAAGCTCGTGCACAAGGTTGTGGCCCCTGAAAGAAAAGGGGAGAAAAAAAGAAAGAGGTGCAGTATGAATACATTTCATAAATTAGTATAATGTCTAAATATTTATTTTTAGACATGTAGTGATGTACTGATGTAGACTGAGAGTGCATGAAAACACATACATGTATGTGTACATGCACACATACAGTCACACACACACACACACACACACACACACACACACACACACACACACACACACACACACACCAAAACAACAACAAAACCAAAAGGAAAAAGCATCAGTGTCACATTACACCTCAAATTTTCTGAACCAGGTGCAAAAGACAGATCATAATTATTTGAAGTTGCTCAACAACAACAAAAAGAGGATAATCTATGACTTACATAGTAAGCTACAAATCCAGGATGCCATTTTAGAAAATCAACTTCATATTGATAAATAATATATATATTATACATATTTAAATCAACTTCATACTGATATATTTATGAATATGCATTGTATTACTTTTGCCTGGTACACTACAGTGATAGTGATGTTTTTTGAGGACATAAAATAAAGCCTGAAGAACAACATTTCGGTATATATATATATATAAATTTGGAAAACTGAGACTGATGACACTTATATATATATTAAATTTAAAAGCAGGATTTCCTGAAACATGCCTTATCAACTTCATGCACTGCTGATCACTGTCACATCTGTCACATCTCTAAAGAGTCTTATAATGTCGTCTTTATTTACTCTTAGGAGTCTTACAATGGGGTCACTATTTACTATAGATCTATAGATTACTATTAGTATTATGCTATAGATCTAAGCACTGTTTACAATGTCAGTTTGCCAGTGACCTTATGCACTGTCACATGACAAAGTTTGCCAGTGACCTTATGCACTGTCACATGACAAAGTTTGCCAGTGACCTTATGCACTGTCACATGACACATCTCTTAAGAGTCTTACATAAACCATGTCGTCATTATTTCCTACCTAATTCTAAGCAGTGTTTAGAATGAGTTTGCCAGCAACTGATGTGATACAGCTTACATTATAACATCAAAGAACAGGAACATATTCTACCCCCCATGAGAAGAGTAAGATAACCTCTCTTAGTGCTACTGTGGTGTTAGTAATTTAGCATGAAGCACTGACAATTATAAGATCCCAGAGTTCAACTGATGTTTAACTGTTGTTCTGTCACTTGAAAAAAAGGGGCTTACCCAAAACTGTTCATATTTTGTATTGTCATATGAAATTAGCATTCATTTTAACCATTACCATAATTTATGTTTTTGGACCTTGTTTTAGAATGCAAGGCTCCATTATTCTTGTTTTCAATTTATTTATTTTTAATCCCACAGGAAAAGTTTATCACCATTACAGCATTAACACGTGAATCAACAACTGACCAAATCACACGAACATGCTCACATGATTGATGCATCAGAAAATTCAGATGGCATGCATGGGCATTATATTACTAATTATAATACTTTTAATAGCAACAATTTGAACAAATTAACTGATTTAAATCATAAATTTATAATATTAATATAGTGCAACTCCTCATGAAAGACCACCCTGATGAGAGGCCAATCCTCTTCAGGAGCTGATGAGATTAATCCTTTTAAATTTATGCAAATTCATTACTTACTACTTTGTCTAAAAGTAAAACCTGCCCCTACTTAAAGTAGTTATCTATTTCCATGTAGAGGCAGACTGATTCCCTGCTGAAATACTTTACTGACAAAGTTTAGCCATATTACCCCTGTCTTCTGCAAAGCATTGTACTGACTGAGCAAAATTCCTTTGACTTTGTCCATAAATGATAAAACGGAAAAAGTAAATACTGCTGAGACTGAGAGTTATTTAAACAAAAGAAAAAGACATAAAACTTAAAAGAAAACCCAAAAGCAGCAAAACAGTTGGCATGAGTGATTAGTAACATTTTCAACTTCATTTCTTTAACAAAACTCCTGCGCACAGGTTTACAAAACTTCCAAAAGGTAACTCAGTATAACACTTAAAGGACAAGTCCAAGGTTAGGGGTGATTTTTGACATGATTTCCGTTAAAGCTCGCTGAAAACGATGATGTAGATGAAACTGTGACCTGAGGGTTATAAATGCATGAAAAAAAGGCATTTTCTGTTGTACCAAAAGCGTCGCCATGATGCCCAAATCACGTGACCATATGCCTACTACGTCACTCTGGGGAGTTGCTGCAAAATGGCCAACTCGAGCTCTGAAGACGAAACTGATACTTTGCCTGAGAGACCCACAAGGATACAGCTGTATCAGTTTGAGCCTGTCAGGCAGGATTGTGAAAGAGTACCAGAACATCGTGTCAGCTTCGACATGCAGTATTCCATGGGGTCTGCGAAATAGCACTCACTGAAGTGCTCATGACACAAACGGGCGTGATGCAGCGCAGCAAGAAAGTCAGCTCATTTGAATTGCATAAACTTAATCCACTTTCGCCTCAATGTGGGTCGATTGCGCAGGAGCTTGTGCATTGTTATACCTGGGGTTGTCTGCAAATTGTTAGTTTGCGGCAACACAGTAGGCCGGCACTGTTAACTTTTTTGTCGACCACACGCATACACAGTTTACTGAAGAATCTAACATGGCAACTGCACTGACTCCCCAGACTGACGTCACTTTCAGGAAAGCCTACAGAAAATAAAATCGATTAAAACCAAATTAAACCCCCAAAAATCCATTTTTTATTTCATTAAATCTGAAAATAATGACTCATTTGTCAATCATTTCGATGGTCATTTTGCACACTTAAAAATCTTTGTCTTTAACACTGCACATGAAGCTCAGAGTCAGAAGAAGAACAATTTGATGCTGGTCAACTATTTTCATTAGATGTTTTGCGGAACAACTATGGGAATAAAATCAACAACATAAACTTCCCACTGTAAGCAATATTCTCCATTTGACAACTGATTAAGCTGGTGATTTGGCTGACTCCAGAACTGGTGCACAAATTCAGAATTCCCACTTTGATTTGAACTGCTCATTTTTGGAATCATGTAAATGTTCTTTATGTAGACCTAATTTTTTCTTCACAGAAATGTATCATATTATCTTTAGTTTTCTGACAGTGGCCACTTACAGAAGGAAAAAATAAAGCAAAAAAACCTTTAAACAAAGAAACTTGTAAAAGTGTAAACAAACAAGCACACACTAAATGTCAGTATGACTTAATCAATGAAAATAATTACAAATTAAATCTGGAATCAAGCAGACAAATCTTTAGCTTACATCCCAGCCAGCTCTGGATGACTGTTGTTGTCTGCTGTCAGCTGAAGTGTCTCTTTTCCTCTGATATGATGAAGGTTTAGAGCTGAGGACAAGGCCTTGAGTCTTCAGTCCCTCTAACAAACGCACAAGGAGTATGTTGGGTGGCAGATCCTCAACGCGTATAGTCACTAAAGTTCTGCATTCTGGGCACCTCAGTTCTTGTTGAGTACTTAATATTTCTTCCAGGCATCTCCGACAGAACGTGTGCTGACATGGTAACACTTTGCTTGTGTGGTCTAACCGCTCAAGACAGACCGAACACTCCAGCAATTCACTTAGTGCTTGTTCGTCCATGCTTGTTCAACGAAGCATGTGCAGGCGATTCATGCACTTGGTTGAGACGGCTAATCTGACATCGTCATCACACAATGTTCGACAGCCTGAATATGCATTCAAGTAAACTGTCATAAAAAATAAAGATACAAAGAAAAGATTAAAGTTTAAAACAGTACATTTCCATACTGTGTACAGCTGTGAAAATGCGACAAACTGATGAAAATTGAAGCAGACGAGACTGCACACTTCCGCTGTATGAAAAGATTTCCAGACGCGACCATATTCTAGGTAGATCGATGAGACATTATCCTTGAATCCTTCAGGAACGTCCTGCATAAGTTCCACTATCAGTAAGATTCTCACCACTAGCTACGAATGCTTTTCGACCAATATTTCTACATCTGTCTCAGATGGCCACTTATCTAGTTATCAAGCCGCCATGATGACCGGAAGTCACGGCGGAATAATAAACTTGTAAACATTAGAGGCAAAAGAATGCAAACATTATTTGTCATCGTGGCTGTTATAACTAAAATACAGGAAATCATATGGCACCTCAGAAATATTTTCATTCATGAGTAAGTTCAAATATAACAAACTTGATAAGCATGCTTTTGCCGCATTCCGTGGCAACAAGGTTCTTGTAAGCAATTTGCCCTTTGACCTGAGCGCTTATTTGCGTAGGGTGGTGGCGCACAAGTATGGCATATCACTGTCTGAGCACATACAAAATATACTTTTGTAGTAAATTTGTAGGGGAGTGAAGGAGGGGCTGATTATTATTATAGCACTCTGTGTGGGTAAGCTCAATCTCCAAGGATGAAGTTGGCATTTTGGGTCATAAATAATGACCAAAAAGGTTCATATAGAGCTAGGGGTTCAAAAAAGAAAAAGAAAAAAAAAGGTGAGTTTTATAGCTTGTATATTGTCTTGCTGAAGTGGTCAAATGGGAAGCATGATGCATGCCAGTGGTTACTTGGAAATGTCAATGGAGCATCAGCCATGCATTTATAAAGTAGCATACTGGAAAACATCACTTTTCAGTTGCAAGTTTTGCTTCATTTGCTAGATATAAACCATTTTAAAATGATTCTGGGCATATTTGTTACCCAACTGGCATTTAAAATGGCACAGTCCCGGGCCTGATCCTGGGGACTGCCTTGATCTTGCTCAGTGGATACATTAATACTGTCAATGTCAGGGCCATTTCTGGCATGTGTGTATATATATATATATATATATATATATATATATGCCAATGGACATAATAGCCATTATATATGTTTGAGAATACAAGAAAGCACTGACACAGTGATTTAGACAAACTGCACCAGATGAAGCTGAACTGAGGTCTTCAGTCAGTAATCCAACCAGTCCTGAGACATTGTCACAAATGACACTAACTGTGCATCAGTTTGAGACAAAGTGATATCCGGACTGAGACAGGGCAACTGACACTCATGCACTGATATGAGACAACATGCTACACCAGTTTATACTTATTGATACTATGTATGTTATTAAGTCTAACTCTACTTGTTTTGTTTGTGTGTGGTTTCCGCCCCTCTCTTCCTCAATAGCCGTGGGATTAGAAATGAAGCAGTTTATGCCTAAAGTAAGTTGCAGAATAAAAATCAGTTGGTGATCTTTTATTCAACAGCGCCGCACCCATGTGTGTGTGTGTGTGTGTGTGTGTGTGTGTGTGTGTGTGTGTGTGTGTGTGTGTGTGTGTGTTCAAGTTGTGCCAATGCCGGTGTGTGTGAGTGTATGCCAGCTCAGTATGTGACAATCAGCCAAAGATCTAACATCTAGACACAAATGATCTTACGACAGCTGACACTGTGGCAACAAACATAAAACAATTCTAATAAACAAACCGAATAACCGGCTGAACGAGTCAGCGGTATGACTGATGTCATCAGTGATAACTTAAAAAATTATGGCCACCATAAAATGATCTTTCATTACTTCAAAACATCAGTCACATGATGCTACCTCAGTCGCCGCCGGCTCAGTCATTCTTAGCGCTGGTCAGGCCCAGTTTGGTAAGTTACTGTGAACGTACCACATGAACAGGCCTATACGCAAGTTCATAAAGGCGAAGTAGTTTTACGAGCCGAGCATGTATTGATTGCTCACCACACTGAAATATAGCGGTGAAGTTTTCCGCTCTCGAGCAGAGCTCTGCCGCTGAGTCGCATCGTACGTGTGACTGTATATATAGCTTTACCGTAGTGCGTTTGAGTCAGTGAATATAATTATCGTATCATCCGCGCCGAAACGCACACGAACGGTTGTGCCACAGCTAGCGCCACGCGGCGAAATTGCTACTTATCGGCGCACCGTTCTGTGCGTACCAGAAACTGACAATCATGCACCTGTACACAGCAACGTTCGATCGTTCAGTATGTAGTATTAGGTCCACTGACAGAAACCAAACAATCAGTTTAGGGACGGGGAGCCCAGGACGTCCACTTCGTCTTTCGCAGCCTGAGCTCTGTATCTGTTCACAATGTTGAAGTTCAAGCCAATTATATGCGTTCATCGATCGATCTGTGACTAACTGCTTCAGAGTGTGTGTGTGTGTGTGTGTGTGTGTGTGTGTGTGTGTGTGTGTGTGTGTGTGTGTGTGTGTGTGTGTGTGTGTGCGTGCGTGTGTGCGTGTGTGTGTGTGCGTGTGTGTGTGTGGTGTGAGTCACAGCCTTTGTCTCAGTGTCACACACACACACACACACACACACACACACACACACACACACACGTACGCACGCACGTACGCACACACGCACGCACGCACGCACGCACGCACGCACGCACACACACACACACACACACACACACACAACTTGACAAATACAAACAAACAAAAGCCCACATATTGTTATACTCCACACAATCTACAAACGCACACCACGACTAGCATCAACCAGACACACTCACGCATCGCTGGAGCCATACCACTCTCTCAGTGAGCCATGCACACCACTCAAACCGGCCTAATCAGACAGCTACTGTTGTAGAACCACACGGAATCAGACTCTGGAGAGCTGATGGTGCCCTGTTGGTGTCTCAGGAGCTCTCCTTTATAGGTCCTTGGTGTAAAGGAGGAACTGCAGGGTCACAGGACCGACGGCGGACGACAGCCTGAACTATTGACACTAACCTATTCACCATTTCGCAGACTCTTGAATTTATTTATTTTGTTAAATCCAAAAAATAAAAAAATAAAAAAATCAGGATAAACTCTTTTCGCGCATGATCCGATCCATAATTTGACACAGTTGTTACCTTGACCCACGACGAGAGCTCGCAGGTGACGAAAAGGGGGAGCAGAGTCGACGTGTGTACTGTATTTAGAGTGGAATTTAACAGATTTGTGTTGGTTGTTTGAAAATAGTAGTCCATATTCTTGTCTACGGATAACGTTCTTGAGCATTTCTAGTCAGAAAACAGACCCGATTGTTGTGTACAGGTGAGTGAAAGGGAGGATCAAGTGGGCAATTCGTTGACGATAATTTCTTTGACACAGTAGCGAAACAGCAGCATGACTGCTCCATGTGTAATGTCACAAATGTCATTGTGTAGTGCGTAGGCAATCTCTTTATCATCAAGTACGTTTATTGTTCAAAATCTGGTTTATCGCTTACTATACACTACGATTTTATTCATCCATGAGCGTCTCTGAAACCGAGCAGCGAACAGGTGGAGTCTCATTCCCGTTACATTCCGACATAACCTGTTACTTGTGTCGGCAAGCTTAGTTCAAGTGGCATTGCGTGAAGAAGAGAGGGTTGCTTGTAGGATGTAAACAGGGGAATACCGTTATCCTTATTTGGTATTATGACGAATACTGAAGTTTTTAGCATATTCAGTGGTCGAGGAAGAGAGCTATGACAGTGTGAGCTTTTGGATATGTGCCTTTGATAGATAATCACTCAAATCAGGAAGCCAGTTTTAAGTATGTGTCTTCATAAATAATCATTCAAATCAGGAAGCCAGTCTGTAAATATTGGCAGTAATTTTACATTTGTATAGTATGCACACTTGAGTGGATCAAAGCAAATTTGTGATTGACAACAAGTATGATCCCACCAGTAAAGTTTAGTTTTTTTTTACCACGCTTGTAGTTGTAGTATTTGAGCTGTTAAATTTAAAACTAAAGATGAGGGGGGCGGGGATAGCTCAGTGGTTAGAGCGCCGGACTCGTGATTGAAAGGTCGCGGGTTCGAATCCCTGCTGGAACGGCGGGAGAATTTTTTTCTCCAGGGTCGACTTTCTGTGCTGACTCTTATTTCGGTATCCGTTCCACCTCTGTGTTACCACAGTAGCCTGTAAAAAATCCCGGTCATTCTGCCAAAAGTGCAAGTGTCAGGTTACAGCTAAACACGCATACACCTTACGTATGTGGATTTTATTGAACCGTGCTTCGGCATTGGTCACAACTTGTCCCTAATATGTCAAATGACATCTGAGGACATTAAGCATCAACTCATCATCATCATCAACTAAAGATGAATTGGATGCATCTCTCTCTCTCTGTTTTTTTCTTTTCTTTTTTCTTTTCTTTTTTGCTGTAGGGATGGGGTGGGTTTTCTGGCATATAAATGCATTTGTGTGTGATTGATTTCTCAGATATAACTTATATTTTATAAGACTACTGCCATACTGGCAGGTATACATCACATATTATGTATTATATATAATATGTAACAGAGTAAATCAAAGAAAAACAAGTTATCTTTAAAAAATCCCAAACCTTCTGGCACAACTGCCTTCCTCTTGGGGTAATTTGTTACAACTGAACATGGATTAGAAACGCTGTTCACACAACAATTCTTAAGATTTAAGAATAAGATACAAGGTGACTAAAACCTGATGAGTAAAAAAACACAGACTCTTACAGTGTTGGGTACAGAGTTCATCTCAACCTTGAGTTCTTTTGTGTGTGTTTTTAATTTGCAAGTCTGCGATACGGTGAATAGATTCATTGTGTGAATAGTTCAGGTGGTTGTTGCTGCTCTTCATCAGACACCCACATGTATGCACAAACTCTAAAGTCTAGTGCTTCAAGTTCAGCCTCAAAATTCATGGCTTTCAGTTTCACTGATTCTTTCTCTCACTTGGGTCTCCACATCTGGAACAGTCTTCTCTAAGACATCTGGCACTCTGCTACTCTCTCTCTGAAAACAAACTTGAGATATTTTTCTTCTTCAGATACTTAAGTTAGCCAACACTGTCCTTCACCTAGCTATCAATGTGTAAGTGTGTGTGTGCACGCGCTAGTGTATGTGTGTTGCAGATATTATACTATATCATCAGTTATGTTTGAACCCATGTTGATGTATACAGTGTAACAATATTTGTTAGTTGTATGAAATATATATTATATATAATTGATTGATTGATCGTTTTTATATAGCGCTATTCTCCGCTCACAAGCAGACTCACTGCGCTCGCATGTGATTCTACACGAGTGAATAGCTTTTTATAGCGCGTTTTTGAATATCCACCGAAGTGGTGTACTTACAGCGCTGGCATGGCTGGTACCACAAGAATCTGCTGCCAGAGAGAGTCAATCTCGGCGCGTTCCGTGTACACCATACAACCATGCACCGTGTCACTTCATGCAAAGCCACATACATAAGGTGTATGCGTGTTTAGCTGTAACCTGCGCTTTTGGCAGAATGACCGGGGTCTTTTACATGCTACTGCGGTAACACGGGGGTGGAATGGATACCAAAATAAGAGTCAGCACAGAAAGTTGACACTGGAGAAGAAAATTCTCCCGCCGCTCCAGCAGGGATTCGAACCCGCGACCTTTCGATCACGAGTCCGGTGCTCTAACCACTGAGCTATCCCCGTTAATTCATAACACTTAACAGTCTTTATTTTGATGTATGTTATGTGTGTTCTGTTATGTTTCTATTACTCAGTGCTTTGACTTTGAGCGTCCGGGTAGGCACTTTAGAAATTTCCATTATTATTATTAATAGTATTGTTAAATGTCCAGCTTGTAGTCTGGACCACGACATGCCTGTCAGATAAGTCCATTAAATTAGGACATTGGCCTGTCACATTGTGAGATAAATCTGTTTCATGACATGTGGTCCAGGACATTGGCCTGTCTGATAAATCAACCAGTGGTAGTGCTTTCTCTTTACTGTAGAATTTCCTTATTCACTGTAGCGTTACATGTAATTGTAAAGTAGGCATACTGTGGCATAATGCTGGCTTAACAAAATATTGATGTGCAAAGGAGATCATTGGTATAATTCAATCTCCAAGAAAAATCACATTGCTAAAGTGTTACTCTCCCTCTCTTTTCATTACAATTTACATATGATATAAAAAATTATAATATTTATATTATGTACATTTTAATTGTTATATATTCCTTGTGGGGACTTTTGACAAGCTTATCTTTCTCTGCATAAAACACACGCACACACACACACAAACACACACACACACACACACACACACACACACACACACACACACACACACACACACACACACACACACATATATCATATCACTGCTTATTATTTATCATGCTAACTGTGTATTTTGCTTATAAGTGGGATTGTTGTACATAGTAATGTTGTAGATACAAAAGTACGTTAAACTGCTTCAAAATAGTACTGCAAATAAAGTGTGATTGATTTGATAGTTACTGGACCTCACTCATCATATAAATTGATTGATTAATATTATATTAATTATTTGAATCAGTTCAATGATACATTATATGTTTATTGTAATTGGGATTGACACTTTTTCTACCTTATGACATCATTTGACTTCCATTTGATTTGCTTAGATACTGCTTAAAATTTATTTAAGACTTTTAAATACATTTAAATGTTTAATACATTCTTGTGTGGATCAGATATCTGGCTCAGTAAACCTCTTTGAGATAACTCATGGGAAAAAAACAGAACCCAGTGCTGGACAAACTATGGCCAGGAAAGGGTTAAAAAGTATTAGGATGCCATACACTTAGGAGCAAGCAAAAGGCGTTTGTTGTTTCTAGGCTTTAAGCCTACAATAGTGCACATATTATATAATTAATAAAACTAACAAAAACAACAACCTGTCGAAACAGAATCATTTGGTGAATTACTCATTGATTCAATCACATTAAAAGAGGTGATTTATAGATATATAGATATATATAAAATAATAATAATAGTTAATACAGGTGAGCAAGGACACCTATAGTTGTATAGAAACAACCTGTAGAAACAGAAACATTTGGTTAATTACTCATTGATCCAGTCATATCAAAAAAGACACATGGTGCATACGACACAGGTGAGCAAGGAGACCTAAAAACAACCTGTAGAAACAGAAGCATTTGGTTAATTACTCGTTGATCTGGTCATATTAAAAGAGACCTGTGGTGCGTACAACACAGGTGAGCAAGGACACCTGTAGCTGCAGAAAAAAACAGATACATTCGGTTGATTCAGTCACATTGAATCTTGATTAAAAGAGGTGTGCAGGGACACCTGCCAGGACTGTCCTATCTTTTAATCTGTCAAGAATGAAACTTAGTTTCCAGTTTGAATAAAAAATCAAGGGAGTGTGTTTCAAAACTAAATTTGTGATGTCAAGTTTTATTTCAGCCACTGATGTGACAGTCTGCTATTGTGTACTAACTTGAATACTATGATAGTTTACTGTTGTGTACTAACTTAACACCACTTCTACCTGTTCGATGAAACTTGTTTTGAGAAGGCTTGTTCTTTTAAGTTCCAGTGGAAGAAAATGTTCTTTCTCCATGGCCTGTTTGGTTTAAACAAAATTTTATTCGAGATGCAATAAACATACAAAAATTCATTGATTATGTGCTCATCAACAAGCTATAGCTTATAGGCGATGAGCTCATGCAGTTAGAAAAAGACACAATGTATGGCGGACGAACAACTTCACTTCGCTATGAATAAATGAGACGTAACAAAAAATAACAACAATAAACAAGAGGAAACAAAAAAGAAACAAACAACAATAACAAAAACACGAACAGTCACTAGAAAACAGTCAAAACAAATTGTAGTTGAAAAAACAAAACAATGTTAGGTAGACAGATAGACTGGCTGGTGGCCTAAATAAATACTAGCGAGAGAGAAATGGTGTAAGGAGACAGTGGGGGTGGGGAGATGGAAAGGGAAAGATGGTTTAGTCATTTTTCTACAGTAGCATAATTATTAATTTTGACAAAGTTCAGAGGTATGAGCAGGCAGTTGGTCATTTGTATAATTAAAACATACAATCACATATACAGAAGGCGTTAATACTTGGATTAGTGAAGGCAAGTGAGTTCACTGGTTGTTAACTGTGCAGCACCCAAACAACCCCTACAGAGCCACTTATTACCCTTCCCCCCTCCACCTCTTCTTGCCACTTCCCTGGAAACTGTTGAGTGAGGGTGGTTGTTTTTTGTTTTTATGTGCACAGGTAGCAAATTCCAGACATTCTGTGGCATTTTGGGTGTTCCAGAATGAAAGTTAAAATACCCTTGGAAATATTTCTTTCAGTCCTTTAAAAAAAGATGTGCTTGTTTCATTTTGCAGAATGATCAGTCATTTTTACTCTGTTGATAAATTACATGTGTTGTTGCTTTGGACAGTTGGAAAAATCAGTGTAAATGAAGAATTCTTGATGATTCTTTGATTCTGCACATCAAATCTAGCTGCCATAATAATAACAGTAGCAAGCACACCATTACAAAATGATTTGGAAACTGGACTGGTTTGGACTTAGATAAATTGGAATCAGATTGACAGTATGATACTTTGACATGCGAGGTGATTTCAGTCATGCAAGCTGTGTGGCCCAGCAGTTAGGGTGGCTGTAACAAAAATGGATAGTGACAGACCCTGAGTGAGTGAGGCATTGCTATAGGGCAAGTAAATCATTTTCTGAGGCTGTAGGAGCCTTTTGCTTTTTCAAAAATGAAAATTAATACATGTATTACTGTTAATGTAGCTGTGGAAAAAAAAACGGTCAGTGTTAATTTGTCATTGTCATTTGGCAGCATTTGATTCTGATGTAGTTTCATATAATTTACCCAAGTAGTCTTAGTTATAGACATCAGAATCAGCTTTGCACTCCCAGTTCTGTCAGCCTGTAGAATTGTCACAGTTCTCTCCCAGTATTATAGCACAAAGCTGTCAAGCCCCCAGATCTGTTGCCACTTGCCAGGATTCATTTGCAGGGGGATCAAGTTTCTCCTGGGGGGTTCTTGTTGATGCTCTCTGCAGGTTTCTTCACAATCTGTGAAATGAGTTGGGTATTGATTGTTGAACCTGAAGCCAGTGATGGCCAAGTGTTTTCTCTGGCTTGCACTATTTATTCATTGTGGCTGTTGCTGGGTGGCCTTTCCTGTTTCCCTGCCCCTGGCCTTTGGTCTCTGATCCTCTGTCTGTGAGGGCAGGCATCTATCATTGATGCTGCTGAGTCAAGTATCCAGCACTGGGTTGCTGGCCCAGTGGGGAGAAATATTTTTTCTGAGATGAACCATATGTGTGATACCAACATCATGTGATTTATTAAATAAAACTTAAAAGGGATCATCAGGGTAGATTACTAGCATTTTGTGTCAGGTACTTTTGGTTTTGAAAAGGTGTCAGTATGATATTTTTTTAATTTGGTGGAGGTCACATACACACTTTCAGTTTGGTGTTGCTGGGACTCAGAACTTCATGGTGTTTTAACCATCAATTGGCATGTGTCCATGTTTCTTCCACTCTTAATTTGATGTTACTGATAGATTTAAAAATAGTTACTGCTGGGACTCGGAATTTCTGGTAAAACACCATCAGTTGACAATGGTGTTCAGCTATGATTTGTTTTCCTTCTTCCTTTTTAAAAATCTCTGTTTGATACTCCATCATAGCCTTAATGTTTCACGGTGGGGGACTGAAGTTTATGGTCTTTTTATCAATCAGCTTCACAGTATGAGTACTGTGAGATGTCTTCTGTTTTATTTTACTGCTCAAAAACCATATAATACGTTTTCTGCTGGGAGGCATGATCGAAATTGCCATACACCCTGTTCACCCATCAACGACCCACCTCATGCATCATGACTGCCAACTCAGCTTATCTGGCCATGTGGTGAGTGAGCTGCTGAACAGAATTAATCCACGGTCTGCCTCCCCTTCCTTGGGAAACAGAATTGCACCATCCATTGACGCACTCTGGGGATTAGTCGCTTGTCTCACTTGATGACACGCCTCCCATCAGTCCCTGGTCCCGGCTGGGGTCCCCGGCCCGTTCAGGCATTCTCTCCGGTCAGGTCCCATGGCAGCAAGTGGCTATTAGGGTGTTAGTGTAAAGTCCTCTTGTAAACATGGGCTGTGGCCACTGTGGGCATGTGGTGTGTGTGTGTGTGGACAGCAAAGGCTACTTATGCAATGCAGTAATGTCTGGGCAGAAACCGCTGAACTGAGATAAAATGCATGGAGGTCTGTTGATCCGTGGTATTCAGTAAATCCACGGTTTAAAAAAGGTTTAAAAACAACAACAACAAAAAGCAAAACAAAGAGGCCAAATAGACACAGATTAATAGATAGAAACCCTGGTAGAGACCAAATGAGACTTGCAGAAAAGGTGTAATAAATATACAGAGACCATACAGGATATGGACCAAAGCAGTCTTAATGAGAAAAGTGAGAGAGGCAAACACTGGATAGACCCCTTAGATAGGTAAATCGATAGAACGAAATTAAATGCTCACAGTCATGCACACATACTTAGTGACTTAAAGGTCCACAATAAAAATGAAACAAACAAACAAATCAAAACAAAACAAAAAAGGAGCAATGTCTTGTCCAAGAAAAGCAACCTTTCTTCCACATGTAAAAAGAGATCAAAATGAACACTTATGTACAGGATTTTATATATAATATATATATTTTAAATGCTCATTTGATTACACTGTCGTTTAGAATTTTGTTCATGCGTCAGTGACACTTAACGGGATTCGACAGTCAAAAACGCGTTCAGTCGACGCAGCTGTACCCACGACCTCTTTAACTTGTTCCTAGGGCGACGCAAGCACGCAACCGCAACCGTACATGCGTCAGTGACGCTTAGCGGGACTGGACTGTCGACTGTCACAGTTGGTCTAACGTGCGATACCTACGGTCTCTTTGATCTTGTTCCTAAGGCGACGCGAGTACGCGACTTTCGTGGCCAACATCAAAGAGACGGAGTTGGAACACTCCAGTCTCGTGTGCAGCCAGGCCCGCTAGTTCCGGTGTGCAAAAACTTGGACGATTATAATGATATAAAATATTTGAAGCATTTTGAGACTAAATTGTTGTTGTTGTACGGTTGAATTGTTCGTGTTCTAGCCGTTAAACACTCAAAACTGTTAAGGTCAATGCCACAGGGCTGTAGCGAAATCTGTTGAGATCAGTGATCTATGTGTTTGCTGAAATTTCGGTTAAAGGGAGGAGATAGTGAGAACAGCAAACTAGCTGTGTAGCTGGTAAGTCTACATTCTTTGCCCCGGCGGGCCGGGCGGTTACCCCCATGCGAATGAGGAAAAAGGCGAGACGAATGAAAAACCGGGCGGGCCAGTGAAAAAAGACGGAAATCGAGGGGAGTGGGGGTAAAATGTTCGGTGCCCGTCCCGCTGGCAACTGAAGTTTCGCTTTCAAGAGAGGGGCTGTAAGTTCAGGCTCCTAGAGTGTCTTCTCTTTACTGACAGCCGCATCCGGCGGAGACTTTTTTCGGCCCGCACTCCCCCCCTCCTCCCCCCTCCTCCCCCCCCCCCCCCCCCCCCCCCCCCGCTCCCTAGCCCCACCGCCACCCCACCCCACCTTCCATGCGTGGCAAGCTGTCGCCAGTCTCCCGTCATGCAGGTGGTGTTTTCTTCCTCCTTCGTGCACTCACAGTCGGGCTGTTCCCATGTTCCCATCTGAGTCATGCGGGCACCCCACAAATCCAAGTGCTAGTGCAGTGGTGTGTGGTTGTGCTCACCATTTCTCTTTGGGTTTGTTGCGTTGACTGCACGCTCTCTGACCACCCTCTCGCTGGAGAGAGAAAGAGATCGCAGGAAGGCATTCTCAATTGAAGACAGCACCTACTGATTTTTGTTTTACCCCCCCCCTCCCCCCCCCCCCATTCTAGGTTTTGTGAGATCCCCCTCCCCCGCTCTTTTCTTCTAGATTTTGTGAGATACCACTGAACTAAGGAGACTTGTGGTTAGAACTGAAGGGGGGGGGGGGGTTGTTAGAAGCCTGACTTGTGGTCAGAACTGAATCGGAGTTGGGAGGGGGGGGGGATTTGTTAGAAGCAACAGAAGACCTACTAGAGATATATAATTATGGCAATACCCTGTAACGGATTTTTTTGTTGTTGAGACAGATTCACTGTACCAAATAATAATTCTAACATCAGTTAAAGGTAGTTCTTACACTCTTCAGAACAACCGGGGGGGGCAGGGATAGCTCAGTGGTTAGAGCGCCGGACTCGTGATTGAAAGGTCGCGGGTTCGAATCCCTGCTGGAACGGCGGGAGAATTTTCTTCTCCAGGGTCGACTTTCTGTGCTGACTCTTATTTTGGTATCCGTTCCACCCCCATGTTACCACAGTAGCACGTAAAAAATCCTGGTCATTCTGCCAAAAGTGCAGGTGGCAGGTTACACTTACAGCTAAACACGCATACACCTTACGTATGTGGCTTTTATTGAACTGTGCTTCGGCATTGGTCACAATTTGTCCCTAATATGTCAAATGACATTAAGCATCAACTCATCATCATCTTCAGAACAACAGCCCAAGACGCACATGTAGACCAGTGTGTATTTTATATATTATCACGCCCAGCAGACACAATGCGATAATTTTTATTGGCCAACTACACATTCACAAACAGCTGGACATTTGCAGGGGGCCAAGGGATCACTGTTGTGGCAACATTTGAGAACTGGGTGTGAGCTAAACACAATGATAGTAAAGGCAGGTGTGCAAAAAAAAAGAGAAAGGAAAAATCAATACATTAACAAAGTCCCATCTGTTGCAGAGTTTAGGTTTCTGTCATCCTCTGAAGGGAGCATTGCTGATGTGTGTGTGTGTGTAGAAAAACTTGACTAAGGTTTAAGTTTCCTGACATAACACTGTATCTGTCTTGTTAGCTATACTCCACAGCCAGTGTTTTGTAATAGTCACCTTCTTGTTTGAGGGACCAAAATGTTTAGTATGGAGGGGGGGGGGGGGGGGGGTACTTTTATGGGTTTGATATTTGTTTCAACATTTGTCCCTGACTTACTCTTGGTCTTACCTTCAGAGTGTAACACTGGAAGCAATGAAAGAAAAGCTACATTCCTTTACATTTTATTTACATGTATATATGTATACTTTTGTTTACTAATTTAGATCATAGCTCTTTCTCTCTATCTGTCTGTCTCATATATATATATTTAACCATCTTGCTCTCTCTCTGTCTGTCTGTCTGTCTGTCTTTCTTTCTCATATATATTTAACCATCTCTCTCTGTCTCTCTTCCTTCTTAGTTTTTTTTCTTTCTTTTCTTTGTTTCTTTTTTATGTTTCCTTCCTTTGTTTCTTTCATTAGCTGCAGTCCTCGGGCTGATCTTTCTGCAACCATACATACAACAATGTGGCATGAGTTTTTTTTTTTTTTTTTTTTTTTTAAAGCACAAAAGAACTTTTGGCACAAAGATTTCAAGAGCAGGGCTATTAGCTGCCAGTTCCTTTGGCAGTTGAACATTCCAGTTCCTTATTTCCTTCCATAGAGATTAGCACCTCTTTTTTCCACCTCTTTTTCCTTTTAAACTCCTCAAAAGAGTCCTGGGAGAAACTTATTTTTTTGCAGGGGGTGGGGGGGGGGGGGGGGGGGGGGCTGTGCTGGAATTGAGGTTTGCCTTAAAAATATATGTAATAAAAAAAAAACCTGAAAGAGCAAGTTTCTGATCTAAAGACTGAGGCTCTCACAGGCAGGCTGGTTTTATTTTCTGATAGCTGAGCCATTGAGATTGCCATTTGATTTGTTTGTTCTACTGCTGTGCTTTGCATATTTTGGAAGCTGACCAAATTTTGTTCATTATGATTTGGTTCTCATTCCTGGTCATGTATTATTGCAATTAGGTTGGGCTATTTTTTTTTTCTATTTTTTTAAAATATGTATTATGCCTGTTTTTGTTGTTGTTTTGTGGTTTCTTTGTTCGTTTTCTCTCTCACTCTCAGCATATCTTGTTTCTTGGTCACAGTGGGTTCAGTTTAAGTTCAGGAGTTTTGGTGCTTACTTATTGGGCTTGCCTGTAAATGTAATTGTTTTTCTGCTCTTGTTTTGCTACAGTCGTTCATTTTTTTCATTTTACTCAGGTGGCAGCACAGTTTTATTCACACACACACACACACACACACACACACACACACACACACACACACACACACACACACACACACACACACACACACACATATATACACACACACACACACATATGTATATATATATACACAAACTCAGCATCTTGAGCCCACAGGCCTCTTGGCATTGAAGTTGATCTTATCACTTTAAAAGTGACATGCCTGTGCATGTCCAGATCCATCAGCAATGTTTTGTTTTTGCTATGAGTATTCATTTGTTTTGAGCCTGTATGTGTCAGTGTGTGAGTGTGGAGGGGTGGGGTGGGGGGTAGGTGATGAAAAATATGTTGAATGAAGTGTCATAGTGAGTTTATGTAATTAATAGGGTTCGTTGTGCTCTAGGTTGCTTATACATGTTTTTGTATTGTGCACTTCTGGCTCACATTAGGCCTTACAAATGCTCCTTTACATTACATTTGTGCTCAGCCATGCCCCATTGGTATTCTGCCCCTGAAAACACAGCTTGTACTTACAGAAATCAAGAATATTAACAACAACAACAACAAAATACAAACTAAGGAACAGAAATCAAAATCAAAAACATCCTGTCGTATTCCTGGCAAAGTTCCTTCTTCTTCTTCTTCTTCAGTTCTTCTCAGAGTTATTATAAAACTATTAAAACTATATAAAAGTCAAGGGCTTTCAAGGATTATAATGATTACAAGTCATGATTCCATGTGTTCTGGTTTGGATTTTGCAGACTGCTGTTCACTGGACCAGGAGGATGCACTGAGAGGGACTGGCAAGACAGAGACTGTTGCCCCCCACCCCCCACCCCCCCAACACATCTAAACCCAAAGGAACAACGACATGTTTCCACTTCCACTTTCCCTGGGCACCTTTGCAGGATGAGTTGGTTCAAGCGCACGTCCAGCATCCGTGAAGATGGCCGAGTGGCCGTCAACGGGCGCAGTTCCCCAGCTCCTGGGGGTGGTGGAGGGGGAGGGGGGCGTGATCGGGCCAACACCGACCCTGACACTTGTTTTGAGGTGAGTGATGCTGAAAGTCTCTTTTGTGTCTGTGTGTGGATTGTGTTAATCTGGATGAAGATTCATGCATGCACGCACACGCATGCACACATGAACACACACATGCATGCACACACACACACACACACACACACACACACACACACACACACACACACACACACACACACACACACACACCATCCCTACTCCCCCCCCCCCTTCCTCCCTCCAGTCACACACACACACAGATGCATGCATGCATGCACATGTGCACACACACACACCTACACACACTCACTCACTACCCATTCCTGCACCCTCCAGTCCCCCCCCCCCCCCCCCCCGCATACATGCACGCACGCACCCACAAACATACACACACACACACACACTCTCTCTCTCTCTCCTCTCTCTCAATTAATATTTATGATCCCATGTCATCCAATGATGGTGATGAAAGAACAGAAAGGAGGTACAGGTAATGTTTTTTGCAGAAAGAACTGCTGAAGGCCAGGAGAATAGAAAGGGTTTGATGAGGGAAGGCTCAAATTAAACTGAACAGGAGCGAGCATGCCTAATGTAACTGTCGGTTGTGACAGGTGTTCAAGAATCATTGGCAGCAGGCAGCAAACGTGATTGGAGCGGGCAGCAAAAAGTCGCCTTCCAACGATGATGTGGAGACTGTGGTGCACAACTTCGAGCAGATGATGACGCTGCTCGTGGGGGAGGAGGGCATCGATGGCATGCCAGGACCCATCGTCTACTTCTTGCTGGAGAAAGAGGTAAGTACAATTCAGCATGAAATTACAGGTGGCATTTTGTCAGCTTGCTCATTTATTGAAACAAGGTTTCAGTGATATGGTGTTGCGCTGCCAACTGCCTTAAAAAGTCTAAAACAAGAATGACTGCTAGCCTTCTAAAACAAGATCCAGACACATAAAAAGTTAAAAGGAATGCTAATTTAGTATGACAGGACAAAACATATGTGAATTTTCGGGGTAAGCCCCGTTTTCAAGCAACAAACAACAGTTAAACATCAATAATGAAGATGCACATCCTGCTTATAGTTGTTCTGCATCCTATGTTCAACTGTCATCAGATGAGCTGTTTGAGGAAAGTGCAGGGTATTTTTTTATAAGAATTAGTCTTCAGGAATCATGGACCATGATTGATCAGAGTAAGATCATAATTTGTAGCTGCTTGCGTATTGATGCTTTGTCTTAGTTTAATCCAGAGATATTTCACTGAGACAGGATGCACTGTTTTTACAAAACATGAACCATGGTGTGTGTATCAGTAGGCATACATACGTGAACATACAAAAAGTATACCCATTTTGTTATGAAATATATGTTTACACATTATGTATAAATATGTTTGTGTGTGCTTGCTTGCATGTGTTCAAAATGGTAACACCATCTGCCATTAGTGTTTTCCCTGATTTTGAGCTCTCGCTTTGTTCCTTGCCTCCTCAGGTTCTGGAGACATTCTGCAATTGGTGCAGCAGCCAGCGCGACCACCAGGACAAGCTCTGCATGGAACAGCTTCGCATGTATGAACTCCTCATCTCTCAGAGCAAACAGCTCTTGCTCATTCACCGCCAAGTGATACGTCCCTTGCTGCGCCTCCTCATGGCCTGCGTGGAGACGCAGCTGCCTGGCTCCGGCTCTGAGGAGCTGGAGTTCAGGGTGGTTCTGGTTCTGCATCAGATCTGCACCTGCATCTCCCAGGAGACGGTGATCTTGGAGAGCTTCTTTAGCACGGAGGCAGACCACGGCCCAGCCAAGTTTCTCATCTTTTCACTGCTCATTCCATACATCCACCGTGAGGGCCCGATCGGTCAACGTGCCAGAGATGCTCTTTTGCTGCTCATGACCCTGTCAGCTGTTCACCCCCACATCGGCCGCTACATAGCTGAGAACTCTGATTTCTGTCCGGTGAGTTGGACAGGCTATAGATCAATTTAAAAAAAAAAAATCAGTGTAGCTTGTAATTTTGGGGTAACTTTTGACAGCCAGCTTGCACTGATGGAACAGGTGAATAAACTTTGTCTGGCTTACCTGGAGATGAGGCGGATTGGTTCAGACCAACAGTTTTTTGTTTTTGTTTTAAGCCAAAACTCTCATTCGCGCTCTTGTGATTGTAATACAGTCCTTGCTGACTCCCCTCAGGTTTTCCTTGATAAAATTCAAAGAGCGATCAGCTGTTAAGCTTGCCTCATATGCGAAGTTCCAAAATCTGCCCCTATCACTCTTTTACTCTTCAGTCTTCACTGGCTACTGATCAGCATCCAGATTCAACACAAAATAACTCTCACCTGTTTCCACATTGTCTCTGGTGACGGGTACAGCTCCTCCATACCTCTCCGAGTTGCTTCATCTCTACTCTTCTCAGCCTCAGATCTTCTGTGTTGCATCAGTGGGCAGGAGGGCCCTGGGGGAGAGATCCTTTCAGTTTCAGTACCTCAGACCTGTCATCTAGAACTTTTTTCCTCTTGCTGTCACGTGTGCCTCTTCATTTTTTCCCTTTAATGTCACCACTGAAAACCTACCACTTCTTTTCTGCATGCTGATTTGTACTACTTTTTTCTGTTTATCACCAACCTGTCACTGGTAATGCATGTATTTGTAGTGCGTGTTTGTGAATGTGATGAATGTGTGCATCTGTAAGCCTTTGCCAGCTCTCTTACGAGATGGGGTGCCATAAATATTATCATTATTATGACAGTGCAGTAAAACAGATGCTTGCATGCTGGTACACAACTCTCTTACTCTTTCCTACTGGGTGAGAAATATTGTAAAGACAAGGGACATGAAAGTGGCGTGGTGAGTTGTAGAGGTCTTAGACAAGGGGTGTGGTTCTAGTATTGTTTATGTTCTTTAGAAGTCTTGATGAGGGGTGTGATTCTAGTATTGTTTATGCTCTTTAGAAGTCTTGGATGAGGGGTGTGGTTGTAGTATTGTTTATGCTCTTTAGAAGTCTTGGAAAAGGGGTGTGGTTCTAGTATTGTTTATGCTCTTTAGAAGTCTTGGAAAAGGGGTGTGGTTCTAGTATTGTTTATGCTCTTTAGAAGTCTTGGATGAGGGGTGTGGTTCTAGTATTGTTTATGCTCTTTAGAAGTCTTGGATGAGGGGTGTGGTTCTAGTATTGTTTATGCTCTTCTTGTTTGATGGCAGGTGCTGGCCACAGGCCTGAGTGGTCTGTACTCCTCACTGCCCAGAAAGATCACACCACCATCAGAGGACTGGTATGCGCTGACTGAAGATGACTGCCACAGGATCGTGGACCTGCAGATGTTTTTGAACTCGCTTGAGTTCTGCAATGCTGTTGTGCAGGTAGGGATGTGTATGTGGTGTGTGTGTGTATGTGTGTGTGTGTGTATGTGTGAGAGAGAGAGAACGTGTGTGTGTATGCGAGAGAGAACATGTGTGTGTGTGAGAGGGTATATATCTCACTGCTTCAGTGTGTGTGAAAGGGGAGAGTAGGGGAGGGGAAAAGTCCACCTTTGTCAAGTTTGATCATTATGCTGCCGCGGAAGCAAAATGCAAGACCTGTTTTACATCAGATGGTCTGAAGTGCTACAGTTTCAATATTTCATGTACGCGAACATTTGTAAAAGTGTAGTGTAATAAAAGCAGAACAGGCTTAACACTGCTCAGTGGCAGTCAAGTAAATACAGTTGCGAGGACTGTCCACAGGTGGCCCACCCACTGGTGCGGGACCAGCTGATCAAGTTCATCTACACCGGGTTCCTCCTTCCTGTCCTTGGCCCCGCTCTTCACCAGGTACGTTTTGCATGACTTCCTTCTCCTGTTTCACGCTTGGCCCTGGGCATACTCATTCAGACTCTTGGCTCTGTTGAGGGGCTTGCTGTTCCCCTGCAAGCTGTCACCCAGCTTGCCTCGTGAGCACCGCTCAGGTTGAGGGAGAGCCACGGCTGACTGGGACTGGGCGCTGCATGTTGCATGGATGCGTTTGGTGAGAACAAGCCATGACAGAAGAACCTGCTTAGGGAAGCGCATCGCTACTGTGTATGTAGCCACCAGATTAGTGTTCGATTGATTGATTGATTAGTGTTTGATTGATTGATTGATGATGATTGATTGATTAGTGTTTGATTGATTGATTGATGATCATTTATATAGCGCTATTCTCCGCTCTCTTGAGCAGACTCACTGCGCTCGCCTGTGGTTCTACATGAGTGACACGCTTTTTATAGAGCGTTTAAAAAAAATAAAATAATATCCACCGAAGTGGTGTACTTAAGCGCTGGCTTAGGTGTTGGTTTCATACCGAGTGGTACCAACGACAACCTAACCCTTTTTTGGGCACCAAAATGCAGTCTGAAGTAACATGCAGGTGGTGTCTGTTCCACAGTTTTGATGGCTCAAGGTAAACTTCGAATAAGAGGCCATTTTCTCCAGAATATCTCAGTAGGTTACTACTTGATTTTTGAGATCTTCTCTTGTTAAACTTCCATGTAAACAAACCCTGCGGTGAGAACAACTACTCTTCTGAGCCATTTAGCATTGTACTGTGTTTGTGAATAGTTTAGTTATAAATAAGAGTCATGGTCTTAAAGGACTGCTGATCTTTTGTGGAAGAGGTCTATCCAAGTAGGTTCTTCTGTCTTGATCATTAGTATGTTTTTTTGCTTTTTGCTTTCTGTTGCGGCTGGAAGTATATTCTTGGGAAGTTGACAAACGTTTTACATTGCTTTTATCTTATGCTGGTGGAGTTCAGAGTACTTTTATGGCATTGCATAATGTCTGTGGATGATACTGTGACTGCATTCTACATCCTATGATAATATGTAGTCTTGTGCCTAATGTCCGTTGAAAATGTTATAAAGGCCACGTCTTTCATTTTGTACTTTTGTGAAAATAAGTATTTCATTATCGGGGAAAACAAATTGGAGGCTAAACATGGATTAGATATTATGTCATTGATAGTAAGTATATTTGACTTATTTGAAAACTGAAATTCAGTGTTTAGAAGCATAGAAGTATTATACTTCTGGTGACACTGAATAGCTTGCATGAGTCTGTTAATTGATCCTGAGGTGGCCCTGTGCAGTTGACATGACTTTCATATCCAGAGAACTAGGCATATTGTTGGTGGCTGCTGATTAAGCACTGAGATTGGTTGAAACCAGAAAATGTTGTTGTTGACTGGTGCCCTGCATATTATGACCAGTCTGTGTATGAGTTTGTTTTCTTGTGCTACTAGAATTTAACTTGCATTCAGTGTCGCCTCTATGCTGTGCTCAAATGCAGCAGCAACAGAGCAGTCAGGGCACAAGTCATTTTCAAAATAAGTGTGACTTCATTGCAAAAGCTAGTGTGAACTAACTTGAATGAAAGTTTGAGCCTTTTGTTCTTCCTATTGTGTGCTGAAAATGTGGTGTACAGTAGCACATAGTCATCTGGAGAGAGATTGTTTTCATCTGGGTTCTTGGCCATGTTGGCATTAGGGGAAATTCAGCTGCAGATTCTGCCGCTAAGGATGCCCTTCATGGCGACATCTCGGTTGAGCTTATCCCATTCTCAGACCTAAAATCACGCACATATATATATTAGAACTGTGGCAGTCTGAGTGGGATGAGTTCCCGGAAAATATATAAGATATTCCCAGTATTAAAAGAATGTATATCTTGTCCTCAGAAAAATAGAAAAGAAGAAACTGTGATGGCCCGATTGCACATTGGCCATTCTTTTCTTACTCATTCCTTTTTATTGAAGGTTGAGGAACCGCCAGTGTGCATCGGATGTGATAAACGTTTAACCATAGAACATATTCTACTTGGTTTAATTTTTTTTTTATTCATTCATCATAAACATTAGCTCAACAAATAAGTACAGGAAACACAAAAGCAGAATGCTTATTTAAATGTTACCTATATATAAAATGATAATCATACAGACATTTACGATGGCAAGATGGCAAATTGTTGTCAAAACATCAGAGGCAACAAAACTAACAAGCGTATATTCTACTTACTTGTTCGGATTTTATTGAAATAAGAGAGAGCCACTTTACAGCTAAATCACTGCGCATGTTGTTTAAGGATATTTCACCTGAAAAGATTTTTAACTTTTTGAAAGAAATTAATATTTTTGGAGGAAAAAAAAAATTGAGATCATTTTTAGTTATGTTTACGTTTTCACCTTTTAAGCATGGTTTTAAAACTGTATATAGACCCATTTTAAGACATACACATTATTAAAAATTAAATATACAATATGAGATGTGTATCGCCCTGATATAACTGCACTGGTTGACTGGGCGTAAAACACCAACTTACAGGCAAAACAAAGTGCAAAGTAATAGCAGTTGGTGAATGCAACTTCCACTAAAGCTAACTTTTCTGTCTCTCCCCCACATCCCCCCTCCCCCCCCCCCCCCCCCACTCCACCCCAATCTCTATGCTTGCCCTATTGATGATTTTGGCTCATATCTCGATATTCAGACTTGATCTGCTTCCATTATTCAGAAGCCTTTTTATTAATGTCAAAGAAACAGGATATTTTCTAGCCCATCTTCCCAGCACAGGTTATTTATTAATTTGTTTGTTTCAGAAAGAAAGAAAAGAAAACACACAGACAAAAACATGTGAATCAATGAAATGTTACTGCTTTCAACAAGCCTCCTGCACTGCTTAACAAAACGTAGGTCAGAAATAAAGTTGAAAAATCATCAGTCACGAAGTAACTAAAATGGCCCAACTGTTTGTAGGTCACTTAAATATATTGTAACATTTAACTGAAAGTGTTTCAGCTATCTGAGTTACTATTATACCTTTTAGCAGATCTCTGAATGTTTTCATGTTGATTCAGCACCTTCATGCAGAAGATCTATTTCTTTAAAAAAAAACAAAAAAAGTTAACATTTAGCTCCTTTTTTTTATTCTTTTACTAACTGGTTCAACAAATTGGTTTAACTTTCTTTGTTTAACAGTGTGGTGATACTTGCCAATCTTTTTAATAGCAAATAATTGCTTTAGCTTATATTATGATATATGTTTTGTTTTTTATCATTTTCATGTTTGATAGACTTGTTTTCCTTTCATTTCCTTATTTCAACACATTTAGATAAGATAATTTTTATAATTTATTATGTTTTAATTTAGAGTATGCAGTGCCAGGATTCTTTCTGTGTTTGTATTCAGTTTGTTTTGATCTTGTTTAACATTTTTACTTTGATGTTATTTATAGGACTTAAAAAAATTAATTAATGAAAGCGTTGTATAGGACTTTAAAAAGTGGATATCTGTATCATTTGGCCTTGTTTTCATTTTATTCTGTATATCCCTTGAAAAAATTCTAATGATACTTTGTATTAATTGTGATGGTACATTTAGCTTTGTTTTGTCCAGTCTTGGTTATTGTCAGTACTGTCACACTGTAAGTGACAAATAGCACTTTACCATTTCCACTTATTTTAGTACCAGCCATTATCCTCTCCCAAATGCATGTGCCTACTGTTTACTGTGGGCTTTTGTAGCTTAATTGTCATATTTACAACTGGTCACTTAAATCTTTGTGAACTGCTAAAAAAGACACACACACACACACACACACACACACACACACACACACACACACACACACACACACAGAGGGACAGACATGTTATATTGATGTAATATTTAATTCATTCTTTTCTGGTGTTTGAGTTTTTTAGGTGTTTTTTTAGTTTTCAGTTTTTAATCCTGTCTAGGTGTGTGTCTGTGAGTAGTGGCTTCTCTGGTAGTGCAGTTATTTGATCAAGGACAGTGCTTTTGTACCACAGTGCAGTCACAGTTTCAGCTGAATTAACTATCCTGGTTTTCACACTTCCACAGGCTTTATCAGATTTTGCTGTAACATTTGACCACTGAATTGATCTGTTACATTGTTGGCATGTTATACAGTAAAACGTATTGAAAAGTAAGCCCTGGCAAGCGTACATAACTTTTATATACAGCTTTGAGTACAAAGGACCACTATCTGGAACTGTTTTAAGACCACTTTTACCTGATTTTCAGGATTTTATGAGTTCCTTAAAGATGGATTTCACCATATTGTCAATGCTATGATGATTATGGCAGGATACAGCTTATTGACAATGTAAAAAGAAAAGAAAAAAGCTTACTGCCACCAACACGTTTCAAACTATCTTGTTTTCTGATTGCCATGATGACAATGGTTATAATTTATAAAAGGTGATCTTACTGTTGTCATATCTTCCATATCTTATCATTATTTGTCACCCATTTATCATGTCTTATGACTAGCTGTCACAAACACATGTTTCAAATGATCTTGTTTTGTGACTGCTGTGATAGTTATAAAAGGTTATCTTACTGTTATTATATCTTCTAATTTTATATCTTATCACTGTTTGTCACCTAATTATCATGTCTTATGACATGTTAGCTGTCACAAACACATGTTTCAAATGATCTTGTTTTCTGGCTGCTGTGATGACGATGGTTATAAAAGGTTATCGTACTGTTACTATGTATATTTTATCAGCATTTGTCACTGTCCCTTGTTTCTGATAAACGTGTTTTCTGAGACTGCTTTGGTGACTATGGCAGGATATCTCAGGTCTTCCTATTCCTCTCCTGGACACAGCCATGTTTATGGTTAGTAACTCTTTCTTCCACCCTGCCATCTCAGGCCAGCAGAAGCATTTTGCATCCTTTTTTTTCTTTTTCTTTTTTTCTTCTTCATCCCTTCAGCAGGGCTTGTGTAGACTGATGTAGTGCTCTATTTTGCTTCTCTTTTTTTTGGATAGTTTGTGTCCATGACTGCACAATTTAAAAATAAATAATTTCAGTGTGCAAAATCCACAAGTTGTTCGATTTTTTTTCTTGTGGCATGGTGTTTTTGGGTTTGTTTTTCTGTTTGCTTGTTTCAGCTTGAGTTGAATTTTGTGTGTCTGGGTATAGAAGCTGTTTTGTATATTAACCATGGGATGTGTGCTGTTATTGTTAAAAAAAAAGTAGACGAATGCCTCTGGCAAGCCAGTCCAGTATTTCAGTGATGTCTAAATAATAACATTGTTTCAGTCATATGATTTGCGGCAATTGGTGCATGATTCATTTTCAGCTTTTCTGTATGTGTTGTGGTGTTCTGATGCTGTGAAGCAAGTAATGGGAGGTTTGGTGTAAATGGGTCAGTTCTACAAAAACTGAAAAATATGTTAAGCATGAGGAAAGCTCCTGTTGTCCTGTATATATATATGTAGCCATTTGAAAGTGTGTTTTTCTTCTTCTTTTTTCTCTGTAATTGTTTTTCTATGGGCAAGACTATGATTGTGTGTGAGTATGCCTGTAGCAGCATTTTTGTGATATTTCGAAAACTTGTGTAGACCATTTTTGTTCAGCTAATTCATATTTCATACAGGTGCATGCTGGTGTATTTTATTTCAGATTTGAAGTTACCCAGCAGAGCACTTATCCAAAAGCAGATGCTATATAATCATCTCTAGAAAATCAGAGCAATCCTTTCTTTGGCCATTCCATACACAAATGAACATTTTGTCACCAACTTGTGCCGAGAGTGCACCTGGATATAGACCCACTGCTGGAACTTGTGTCCAGGTCGTTACAAAGTTGTTTCCTGGCATGGGTGTATAGCAGCCAGAGCCTGTTTTTGTATTGCCCCTCAGGTGTCCCTGCGCAGTTGATGGGACATTAAAATCCAAGAACTTGCTGTTTCTGTAGTTCTTCCATTAGGAGTTCAGCAGCCACAATCATAATTTGTGCTGCTATGTGTTACGTGTTATCTGTGTGCTTCCATGCCACCGGCCATTAAGCCATCTCTTATAACAAAAGAGGGACATGGGATATTTAAAACACACAGTGATCTCAGTGCATGCTGTGCACACAAAAGCAGTGCAGGCACCCATGAGTCTGAATGTGGACTTGGAGGACCTGAAAAATGGTCCTTGGTGCTATTCATGTCCATGAGTCAGACAGTGGCCACTGTAGATTATGATCCAGTATAGAACAGCTGTAGAGAAATGTGCTCACCTATATGATGACACATAAAGAACAATTAAAAACACAAGCACTTTTGGCACATAGTCTTCGTCTGGTGTCAGAAGAGAGATAGAAAATAATAAAAGAAGAAGGAAGTAAAGAAGAAGATAGACAAGGAGTTGAAGTCAAACAATGTTAAGGATCACATCGTTATCATAAAAGATCTGAATCCTTAACATTGTTTGGCTTTAACTCCTTGTCTGTATTCTTCTTTACTTCCTTCTTCTTTTATTATTTTCCGTCTCTCTTCTGACACCAGATGAAGACTATGTGTTGAAAGCGCCTGTGTTTTTAATTGTTCTCTATGTGTCATGGTATAGGTGAGTACATTTCTCTGGAGCTGTTCTGTCAACCTCATCAGCAGTTCACTCATTCCTTGGATTCAGTGTAGAGTTAGCCAGCCAGCCATGAGCTCAGCCACTGGTTACAAAGCATATTTCCTGGCAGTTGTTCATTGCAGGGGTCTAGTTTCATAGAACTTAGTTACATTTGTATGTTCAGTGGTGTAAAGTGATAAGAAAAGGTCAGTCTATTTGGTAACATGGATAGACCAACAAAGAGAAGTCGGGTCACCTGGACACAGTGCATTAATGTTGGTGTCTTTCTTTCCAAAGCTGACTAACTCTGTTTTGTTTGTTTAGTGTGCCCATGTGCTCTGGGCATCATTCTGGTTTAGATTACAGTTCTTTGTGTCAAAGTTTTCCATAACTCTTTCCCAGTTCATAATTATTGTTGTTAGTTCGCTATTACTAATACTAGGTTACTGTATTGGTGTTGTTTTGACACTGTGTCGTTGACTGCCTAGCATCAAAAGAACATGATTATAATGATATCCTAGTGATCATTATCATTAGTATCAGTGATGTGATAATTGAACTTAGGTAGTAGCGATTGCAAGGAGGTGTTTTTTTACAATAAATATTAAGCTTCACATTTTCTTTCATTTTTGCCCCCCGCCACCCCTCTTCCAGCTGAAAACATGCTGAGACTCAGTCATCATCATAACTGTGATATTAAAGGGGACACACAGCAAAGATGTGTTTAGCTGGCCTGAAAATGTACATGAATTCCCATTTGCAGGCTTTGTATGCTTCTTCTAGCAACAATTTATCATGCAGCAGAAATACTTCCGCTGCTTTTGATTTTGAGCTCCCCTTAGCATATCCATGTGAGTTTGCTCTTTCCCTGTGAAGAGCAGGAAAAAAAAAGCTGGCTCATAACATAATGTGCACTTCTGCTATAAATGCCAGCCATCTTCACCATGTCACTGACTTGGTCAGAATAGCAGCAACCCAGGAGGCATTTGCACAACTTTCATATATATATATGTATGTGTGTGTGTGTGTGTGTGTGTGTGTGTGTGTGTGTGTGTGTGTGTGTGTGTGTGTGTGTGTGTGTGTGTGTGAGAGAGAGAGAGAGAGAGAGAGAGAGAAGACTAGACCATAAAATGAAATTAGTTCAAAACTGCTCTGAGTGTATTTTGTATTCCATTCTTGTCAGTAGGGCCTGCGTTGCTTTTTTGTTTTGGAGTCCCCTTTCAAAGAAGAAAAAAAGTGGTGATGGTTAGGTTTCTGTAGTTGTTTACACTGGAATTTAGGTAAACATTTTTGGTGGGGAGTGGGTGGGTGAGGGGGGGGGGGGGGATTGCAGTCCAAGTACCTGTGCATCATTGCATCTGAAAGTGTTTGTAGACTGAGCCATGTTCTTCTGCAAATTTGTGGAAAATATTTGCTTTTAGGATTGGTTCGCTTTTAGTGCCATCATCTTTTCCAAAAGAATAATACTTTATAGAAGATATTTTTGTACCACCCTGTTACAAATAGAATCTGATAGCATGAGGCACCTGCTGATTTCAGAGACAGGTGATACCGAGACGCTGCTGCCTGCCCCCTTTCTCACTCATCCTCGCTTCCAGAGCATTATAAGCACTACTTGGCACAGATACTTGACAGTGGTTGACTACTTCTGGATCTTACATTTTGGGACTATCTCTGGACAGACTAGACTATACATTAATTACTTCATCAGAGTACCAGTGAATAAATGTCAGCTGCCTGTGGGCTGGGAAAGGGGCACCAGCATCAGAAGGAACGGAAGTGGGGTAACAACACAAAAACAAAAAGCATGTGCTGTCTCCATTTTCATTCTCCCCATTTCATTTTTATTTATCTTTTTCTTCTTCTTCAATGTGTGCGTGTGTGTCGTGTGTGTTTAGGGGTGTTTTTTGTTGTTGTTTTTTCACTGCTCAGTGCATAAATTTACTGAGATGGAGTAAAACAGGATACACACTGCAGTTTTTCACTCAGTTTGTGTGATAACAAATGAGGTTTAAAGTTGTGAAAACACAACACTGAGCGCTGCCATTTCATGCCCAACAGGATGTATCAGCAACACCATTAACAAAGCAGGCATGGGTGGCAAAAGCATCAGATACACCATGAGCCAAGCTCTTTTCGGTCTTCATGAGTAAAGAGCAAACCAGCATGGGTGCACTCTGAAGATCTCAGATTCAAAGCTAAAAGGTATTTGTGTATTCTATATTGGTACGGATAGAACAACCAAATGATCAAAACAGGCAGATGGAAACATTTGCACATTTTCTTCATGTTTAGGCCAGCTTGAATCTTGGCTCAATTCCCCTTTAAACTGATCCCAAGCAAAAGTGTGAGTTGGCCAGGAAATGTAGAATATGTGCAAATGTTTCTCTCTGTTTCATTTGGTTGTTCTATCAATACCAATATCTACACAAAAGAAATACCTTTTAGTTGTGAAGTTGAGCTCCTCAGGGTGCAGTCAAGCTGGTTTTCTTTTTACCAATAAAAAGCAAACAAAGGCTGGCTACTGACAATGTCAAGAAATTCCACACATCAGACATTTTCAACTTTGTCGAAATGGCAGCACTCGCAGCCATGTACTCGCAACTTTCAAATGTCCTCTTGTTGTTGTTGAAACAAACTAGGCTAGAAATCAGCTGAAAAACTGCTGTGTATTCCATTTCTGTACTGAAAGGACCTTTGATGCTTCTTTGTGTGGTGTCCCCTTTAAGCGTGATACTTATTGCTCATAATTGTTTTGAAAGCTCCTGCCTGCCACAGCATGTCCTGACGAAAGAACTTGTCCCATAGGAGAAATTGTACAAAAAGAATACACTACCCCAGAACTATAGCAGTAAGCCTTGAGCACAAATTTGAATTTGACTGTGAAAATATTAAGGTCAAGAATTGATTCTAGTTGTTGTGGAGTTGACTCCAGAGTGGTACTGGCTGGGACTAAGATCCTGGAAGATGGGCAATGGGGAAACTATACCTAATGCTACTTTACGTTGTCACCACTAAAATGATTTTGCACATTGATGTGTCAGTCATTTTAATGTTTCATTAATTATTGGGGGCATTGTAGCCATTACAAAGCGTCCTTAAACCATGACTTTGAAGAGAAACTGGAGAGCTGAAACAAAATCAAACCCAGGTCCTTCTGCTTACCAATCTAGTGCCTTACCAGAGAAGCCAGTCTGGCTCATATTTGTGCTAGTTAAACTAACCAGATGGTAGGTGTGCATGCATGTGCAAGCAATGCTCTGTGAGTAGTGTTTGATGTTTCCCCCCCTTGAAATTGGCATTTCCATTCCCTTTATTTGTGTACTTACAGAACAAACTACATCTGCATATTACATTTTACTCAGTTATTTAGTTTACCAAAGAGCATATATATATACAGTTCAGTTCAGTAAATGTTCATTTGCACATGTAGCAAATTTAATGTTAAGAAATTTGCGTCTGTGAAAAATACCTGGATTAATTTCTTCGTGTCACAACATACAGTTTTAATGAGTGCAGTAACAAAAAAAATTCTCCAATATATGTGTTGATAACAGAATGTTGTCAGAAGTATACTTTATGCCATAAGCCAGACTTTTTCTGCTCTTTATAACTGAAACAACATGACTGCACCATGAGGAGCTCAAAATTGAAGAGAAAAAAAGTACTTCTGTTGCACTGATATTGATAGCAAAGGAAGCCTACAAAAGGAAATACCTGTACATGTTCAGGCAAACAAGGGTTCTAAATGGGTTTTGTTATTGTGTTTTACTTCACTCTCTGCCCTTCACCCCCAGCTGCTGACCAGTGAGATTGATGTGATGACTGTCATCTTTTTCAGAATTCTCGTGATGAGGTGATGACAGCCACAGCCTACCTGGACCTGTTTTTGCGACGGATCTCGGAGCCACACCTGATCCGGGCGTTCCTCCGCTTTGTGCTCACGGAGCGTCACGATGAGATGTTGATTCTCGAGTCCCTCATCACACGCATCAATTCCAATAGCAAGGTAAAATGATTGACTCATCCTGACCTTTCACCTTTCAGTCCTGAATCTGATTATATAAGCTGGATGTCAAATTCAAAGTTACGCAACCCTCTGCGTTAAAAAGCCTGGAGACTTTTGCCTTTTCAGTAGTCGTCTCATTGCAAATGAACAACTGTCTTGAATATGAAAATGAGAGTGGTACACCTGTATCTGCATGGTTTTCCCCTCCTCCCAAAATAAAGAGCCTTCAGTCTTATCCAGTATAGTCCCCTGACTCCGGCACATAAATGTGACATCGGTGAGAAGCTTGGTGGGCACGGTATTGTGACAAAGGGGTTAATGAAAGTTATACACTTTTACGTCTAGATTCCAGACCTAATCTTGACCCAGCATTCCTCTGCCTTGTGCCCATGCTGTATTACTGAGGGGCCCTCGCAGTGACCTGTTGATTCTCACGTGCTAGTTGAAACAGTTGCAGATGTGAGCTAACTTTTGGGCTGCTGCAGTGGATCGGGGATACCTTTTGCTTTATTCTGATTGAACATGTTGGTGAAATGATCATTATATCATTTTGTCCATGTATTACCATTGCGGAGGAAACCTTTTATGTAGTTCCCATTGGTGAATTGTTTTATTATCATTTTGTCAGTGTATTCACTGAGGAAACCCTTTGTGTAGTTCCCTGTTGAGTCTTGAGTGTGGGACTTATTGTTGATGGGTGCTTTGTGGCAAGTGCTGGGAACTTTAATCAGTTTTATGATGACTGATTTGTTTTATAATCAGTTCACACAGTGATGTATCTCACTCTGATACCTGCTTTGTTTTAGTTGTGCTTGGTGTCTCTCTCGCTGTTCCACACCTTGGTCGACATGAACTGTGAAGAAGTCATGTTTCAGCTGGTCTTCAAGTAAGTGTGTGTGCGTGCATGTGTGTGTGTGCATGCGTGCATGCATATGTGTGTGTGCATTCTTTGTGTGCATGAGTATCTGTGTGTGTGTGTGTGTGTGCGTGTGTGTGTGCGTGTGTGTGCGCGCGTGTGTGTGTGCGTGTGTGTGCGTGCGTGTGTGTGTGTGCGCGCGTGTGTGTGTGTGTGTGTGTGTGTGTGTGTACAATAAGGATATAATATATGTTTGTTTTCACCAGGTACCTGATACCATGCACACACGTCATGGTCAGCCAGCGTCGGGCCGTCCGTGACCTTGACCTGTATGGCAAGAGTGCAGAAAAGTTCCTCTCTCTTCGGCCAGTTTGCTGCATGACATACCCCGCCCCCAGCCCCACCCCCCAGGGCCTAGGCCTCACCCCCACGGGCACGCCCTCACCTACTCTCATTGGCAGCACACAACCCCTCAGCAGGTATAAACAGCATCTTGTGGTTTGCTAGTTTTCGTTGGTGGTTGAAGGCATTTGCAATGTTTGGAAACACTTTTATTAGTATGAATTGGTTGTGGGTTATGGTGTGGCTGGACAATCACTGCTGGGGATGAATTTTAATTTTGCAGGAGCATGTGCATGGCATGATTTGTCGCTTGGGCAGTCTGAAGGGGGGGGGGGGGGGAGGGGGCAGCAGATGCAGTAGTTGGGGCAGCTGCGTCTTTGCCCCCCACCCCCGCCACCCCCCACCAAATCCTGTTCACACTGGGTGGGATGCTTTTGTAGAAAGCTTTTTTTGTCTGGTGGCATGCGCTTTTATGTGACACATAATTCTATTTCTGCATGCAGAGGTGTCATGCAGCATTACTGTGATGTGCAAAAAAAAAATTTCAGAATGCTTGAACTCTGTGCTCATTCCAACCATCCTTCTCCCCTCCCCTCCCCTCCAACCCCCCTCCCCTACTCACCCCCCCCCCCCAGCCCCCACCCCCACCCCAGCCACCCTCAACCCAGAGTGTTGCATTTGGCATGCACAGAATATTCTGCCGCAGTTATAGCCACGGTGCCATTTATACACAAATAAACATTCCTGGGTTGGGTGCAGGATGCCATGTGTGCACACCAGGTTTAGCCCCCTTCCCCCCCCGCCCCCCCACAGCCCACGGCAGTTAGCATTAACAGCCTCAAGTCCTACCTTTGTGTTTATTAATGTCATCGTGTTTGTGCAGAATGTTTACCCTTCCAGTTTAATTCATGCCTGTATGTTTTATTCATGAATACATTTCAGGGCAGCAAAAGATTCTTGAGGATTCTGACATACATGTGTGTAAAAGAAATACAATTATGGATGAAAAAGAAGGTGCCTGTGAAATGAAAAAAGAAGAAGAAAACAGTGTCTGTGGAATGATGGGTGGCCCATAAGTAGAAAGTATTGGTACTTCAGTGTGTATTTTGGAAATCTCAAAAACTGAATTTTAATATTGTGAGTTTTTAACAAGACCTCGAGGCTCACAGTTGGGGTGGGGGGGGGGGGGGGGGGGGGGGGAGGGGGGGGGGAGAAGAAGAAAAGCAGCTGTAAATTATGAGAGATTTGGGTCTTGCTGGAGGGACTTTTTGGAAATCCCCCAAATTGAATTAAGTGTTTTGAGTTTTAGGCTCAGTCTCATCATTGCTTGATGCTGAAAAGGCTGAGCAAATATGGCAACCTTGTCATTTCTTCATTCTTGTTATGCCTTTTTGTGTGTTGAATTTTGTTTGGGTGTGTCTTTTGTGTTCCCTTGTTTCTATTCTTATAACAGCTGTAGAACCTGCTACGAGTGACCGCAGTGGATGAGACAGCAAAACAGCAGTCCTTTTTTTTTCTTTTTTTTTATCAAAAGTTAAGCCACAAAACTGATAAAACCCAAAAGACGCAGAGAGTTGTAAATACATCTCATTCTTTTTTCTTTTCTTTTTTTGTGTGTGAAATCTGGCAAATTTGTTAAATTCTGAAACTCTGTGTGTGTGTGTGTGTGTGTGTGTGTGTGTGTGTGTGTGTGTGTGTGTGTGTGTGTGTGTGTGTTTTGTGTGTGTGTGTGTGTGTGTGTGTTGTGTTTTGTGTGTGTGTGTGTATTGTGTGTGTGTGTGTGTGTTTTGTGTGTGTGTGTGTTGTGTGTTGTGTGTGTGTGTGTGTGTGTGTGTGTGTGTGTGTGTGTGTGTGTGTGTGTGTGTGTGTGTGTGTGTGTGTTGTGTGTGTGCGTGAAACGTGCCCTGCGTGTATGACGATGGGATCCAGGGGCCTGGCAGTCTGAACAAGTCAGATTCAAAAGGCTGTGCAGTTGGTGTCTTCAATACCACAGGGGTCCCTCCTAGCTGGTTCTGCTGTGACTTGACCTTGCATGTTGTACTGATCTTGGTGTGTGTTTCCCCACTAGAACTGCTGCAGGCAGAAGCGCTAGTGTTAGCACTCCAGCGGAGCTAGCTAAGGTACCACCCACGCCAGTGGAACTGGCTAAGATACCCACAAAGCAGGAACCCCGAAGGAGAAGTATTTTCCGATCCAGGAAAGAGAAGAAAAGGTTGGAAAGCCTTCCAGAGGATGAGCAGTAAGTGCAGTGGCACCTGGCCTTCAGTCAAGCACAAAGATTCATTCTGATCCCCAAAAAGAAAAAAAAAAAAAGATGAGTTCTGTCCCTTCAGCTCATACATTGACCATTGCTTCCTTTCATGTCCCGCTTTACCCCAATCAGAGTTTGGGATTGTAACGTATTGAAAGCTTTGTCAGTGTAGTGTGTGTGTGTGTGTGTGTATATACATATTTGTGTGTGTTATCGTTGAAACGAGATGCTAGCTGTCATTTTCGATGCTTGTGAAGTCGTCTTTGGCATGCTGCTGCTGTAGATTGTGTTGACATTTACGGTGGTGTAGGCTTGTTGTGCATAAAGGCATTGTGTACTTGCACATACAATCAAAGCCTGCATGTGTTTCACAGAGGTGGTACTCTTCGGGGGGAGAGAAAGGAAAAAGAAAAAGAAAAAAGCGAAGCACTAGCCAGGTGAACGGGAAGAAAGTGCAAGCAAAAAACAACGCAGGAAAAGAAAACGTAATTATTTGCATGACAGTTATGCAAGTCCATGTTGATGAAAGTAAAGAAGTGCTAGCCAAGAGATAATAAAGAGTTCAAGCAGAAAAGAATGCAGAAAAAGAAAACAGATTTTTCTCTCTCATGACAATGATGCAAGACTAAGGTTTTGGAAACTGAACAGCAGACCACACTTAGTACAGGTACAAAATTCACCTATACAGGTTTCACTGGCTTTTATTTTCATCTTTCGCTTTGATGGGCAAGGGTCAGATTTTGTTTTGTTGTCATAGCCTTTTTTTCTTTTTTCTTTTTTTTTGTTGCATTTGTTTGTCAGTTGCACATGAATCAAGTCACCATCAATAGTTGTAAAATTCCAGTTCATTGACGTTAATGCAGCATAAAATAAGAGTTATGAAAACTATACAGAAAGAAGAAAGAAATTTGAAACTGAGAAAACATGTGTTATGGTTTCATTAGTTCAGCTTTTGTGTGTCACGGAGACAGATGGCTTCCAAATGTTCCCCAACACAGAGAGTTATGAAAACTATACAGAAAGAAGAAAGAAATTTGAAACTGTGAGAAAACATGTGTTGTGCTTTCATTAGTTCAGCTTTTGTGTGTCATGGAGACAGATGGCTTCCAAAATGTTCCCCTACACAGAGTGTGACTGCAGACTTTCAAAGTTAAGACACACGATGCTTACACAGAGTGCATTGCAAACAGGCACCCAACCAGGACATTGTTTTAGTTGTTTACTGGGAAATAGCCTCTGATCGTTTTGTGATAGCTCTTTTTTTGTTTTGAGGAGTATTGTGGTTTGTTAATATTAAGCCGTGTTACAAACTACATGAAAAATCATATTGAAGGGTTTTGTTCTGAGGGTGTTTGTACTGTCACACAGAGCAGTGGGTTACAGAGGGAGTGAAGGTAAAGTGAGAGATAGACGCAGGAATGCGTGCATTTGTAGTGTGTCTCTGAGTGTGGTGGGCAGTGGTGGGAGGGGAAGTGGGATACAGATGCATGCGTGCCATTGTGTACCTGTATGTGCTCATGTGAATGTGCTGTAGGCCTTTGTCAGTGCCCTGGGCTGTTACAAGATAGATGGTGCACCATAAATAATCTATTATTATAATTAGAGAATTTCATTGAGGTTCAGTGGCATATGCTATAAAAAAAAAAATTGCTTTTGATTTGACAAGTGTGTATGAGAAGGTCGCCCCAAAGACCAGCGCTAGAAAAGACTCACTGTGTGCAGGAAACACGCCAGCGAGAGCGTCACTGCCAGCAGTAGTTCAGAATCGGCCATCTCCTCAGCAGAGGACAGCGGCAGCGCCTTCTGTGAGAGCAGCTATGCTGACTACCTTCTTCAGGCTCGGACGGTTCTAGAGCAGTGCGCCCGCGCCTGTCGCAATTGGTCCGCACCTTATGATGGAGAACACCCCCCGCCAGACAGTGTCCTGGAACATCCTGCCTCTGTGCCAGTTCCTCAAGGCAGTGCTGGGGACCCAGCCAACAGCGTCAGCATGAAGGGAAGTGGCGGTGATGGCAGAGAAAATAATGAAAATGCCACATCGGACTCTCCTGATGAGAGGAAGCGCGGTCATTCGACTGTGAAGTTGCTATCCCATGGAAATGTGTCAGCGTCTGGAAGCGTGCATATTCCAGACTCTGAGGCGCTAGCGCAACAGGCTAACAGCCCCGGGGGTGACCAGAGACCTTGTGGTGCTAACGACGCTGGTGGTGGCAGTGATGCTGCTAGCGATCCAGCCCCTTCATCGCAAAGACCTTCAAACTCCTCTTCTGTGATATCTGAAACGCCGTGCAATAAAGTCCCTTCCTCCACCTCCTCCTCCTCAACGCCCTCTCCTCTTGTATCCTCATCACACTCTCATCCACCCTCCCAGCGAACCGCCCTTGACCTCTCCAAACTCTGCATGTGCCTGGACCTTGACTCCTTTCTTGCTTGCTTGAATGAGATGGACCTGTCAGCTGAAGTGTCCAGCCAGTCGTTGGAGGAGAGTGTCACCTCTCTGGACCACCTGCTGAGTGCTTTGAGCACGAAGCGGGACGCGGTGCCAGCATCCAGTGCAACGAAGTCTGTGGACGGCATACAGACCACGTCATCGGACAGTGCCCGGCGCGAGACTGAGAAGCCAAGCGACTCTCAGACAAGCCCAGCTCCACCAGCTGACGGACCAGTCAGTGATGGGGCATCATCTGCGACAACAGCGAATCCAGCTCCAAACCCCCAAGGCAGAAAGTGTCCGGCACCACCCAAGACACTCGGACTGGCACCTGCCAAGGAGATCTCCTTTGGAGGTAAATGTCGAGCGCGCTCCCCCCTACGCACTCCTGATGACATGTCCAGGGCATTTTTCATGAGCCCCACTAGCCCAGGGTTTTTACTCTCACCTTCATCTTCCTCTTCTTCTGCAGCCCAGCGCCGTCTCCCGGCCGCTCTCAGATATTCTAGCAGTCCGCCCAACATCGGTAAGCGACGTTTTTTTGGTTTCTCTTCCAGTCACCAGCGCCTTTGCTGTTTCTTTTTGTTGCCGCTGTTTCCAGCTGTTGAGGCTTCCCTGTGGCTTTTCGCTCTGTGCAGCTTCCTCCTTTTTGTGTGTACTGTGCTGTTGTGTCTGCGCATGCTTTTCACTGGGGGCTGAAAGGGCCTGGTCGCTCAGATTTGATGTAAATGTACCCACTGGTGGAACCGTCTCAGAGAAGAACCCTTGGCCTTAGCTGAAGGTCTGCGTAAGACATAGCGGAAGTTACAGTTTCTGCAGTACAGCCTTCCTCGTTTTACTTCTTTTAAGACAGATTTCTGTGGGAAGAACCAGCCTTAACACAAAACCTGTTTAGTCCGAGAGATGGAAGATGTCGAAGTAGACTTAATTTCAAAGATTTTGTTTAAAAAATATGTGGCCTTGATTGTAAGTGTCATGAGAATAAGTGGAACTGGCTGCATGCAACAACGACATGACTTTGATATCACTTGTCAGGCTTAAAATTTGCATGCTCATGTCGCCCAAGGAGTGAGATAGATGAGGCTGTGGGTATCTGTTAGTGTTAGGCCTGCTGTGACACTCAGTGCTGTCCTCTGTATCCAGTCCTGCTAATGGTTACAGTGCTGTTGCAAGCTGGATTCTAAACTGAAAAGAAAATCAACAAGGCATTTAATTTTAAAAACAAAATCTTTGATTAAACTTTTCTTTTGATCGATCTCTTGAACCTGTTGGAGAAAGGCCATCCTTCTACAGTTTTAAGGGCAAAGCATGTTTTGAGATGGCTAGGTCCTTTAAGATTTTTTAATTTTTTATAATGATTTATGTGCCTGGCCACTTTGTGTTAAAGGAGGTACGGCTGAAGCGTGCTTTAAATTTGGTGGTGGGTACATTTCACGTTGAAATGTGACAGCACTGGCCCTTTCAGCGTGACTTTGTGACAGAGTGGGCTTGCTGCTTCCAGTGGCACCTGTACTGTGTAGGCTTCAGCACTGATCAGCGGGTGCAGGCATTATTTAAAGCGTTTGTTGCCTGCATTTGAATGAAGCTTGGATAGCGTGACGATGTTCTGTCCCACTTGTGAGTTTTTGCCAAGCAAGTAAATGCCTGGGACTACATTCTACATTACAAGTACAGCAGAAAGTATAGGAACTCATGCTCTTTTTTTCTTTTTGTATGGTTGTTGTTGTTTTTCTTCTTTTCTTAATCTTTCTTTATTTTTTTTAATATGGTCTGTCAAGAGGGGAGACGCCCAGCAGAATTTAACTTCTAAAGGAAAATTTCACTCGTTTCAGTGATGTTTTGAAGAGTACTTTATTGGCAGAAGGTAGATTGTTAGTCATAGTTTGATCAACACCAAGACAATAGTATTGAACACAGCTTCATTGTTTGTGTGACTTCTTAGACAGATTGATGAGAAAAATGCATGCATGCCTGTCAGAAGAAAAGAATGTGCAGAGTAATGAGTGATGACATTGCCCTGAAACTTTGTGAAAATGTAATTTAAACTGCATTTGCGGAACCGAAAGCCCCCCCCCACACTTAAAAACAACAACTAAATCCAGAAAAACAACAAATTGGACAGAATTGTCCACCCCTGCGCTAATGTTATATGTCCTATATGCTGTAATTGTGATCTCGTGACAATTGACATATATTATATATCAAAGCAGTGGAACTAAACTGTCACTGTGACAAAATGATAGTTTGTATACAGTAGAACTAAAATGTAAAAAATGATAGTTTGTGTACAGTGTATTTCAAATAAAACCCAGCTGAAACAGTAAAATTAAAATATATTGTCCCATCCCAACCAGTCTACACATGCATCTTACTAGATTGAAAGCTTGGTGTTTAATTTGTTTTTAAATTTTATATGCTGTAGGTAACAGTTTATTTTAACTAATTTTTTTTTTTTTTTTTTTTAATCAGTCTTAATTTTATCTGTCTTCATTAATCTGTCACTTGTGTGAAATTTGGATTTCCCTTGCCTGGGAAATGCTACAGTGCAGCAGCCGCAAGAGCAGCAGCGCCAGTCCTGTCAGTGTACGTGATGCTTCAGTGTTTAGCTACGGTGATACAATATAGCACTTTCTGAGTCATTCCACACAGAGTTGCCTGCTTCTTGACGCTCCCGGACCTGTTAGTGTTATATAACAGTGTTGTATAATACTGTACGCTTTTGTAATTCTGTGAGTAAACACTTTATCAACCCAGCGCCTGTGTTGATGACTTCTTACAGCTCTTGAGTAGGTTTCAAGAAGGGACACAAAGACTGGTAGTCAAGCACCGTGGCTCATTGTCATCCACTTCGAAGGACTTTGCTTCTTGGTTCCAGACTTAAGTGGTTGGCAAATGCAGTTGCCCCTTGTTCGGTGTTATCCTCTTCCTCTGTGACATGTGAAAGGCTTCAGCAGTGGTGAACTGCTTATAAAATATGATATTCCGTCCAGTCGTTGCAGGCTTCAACAGAAATCAGCAGTGGGAGTTTCTTGGACACATAGTGCATGATTATAACCTTTGTTCTGGAACTTTAGCTCCTCATACTAGTTTGGATGACTTTGACCCATCTTCAAGGTCAACAGAGAATCCAGAGATAACAAGTAAAATCAGATACCTGCCCCATTCTGAATACATCTGTACATCTTGGGTTTTGGGTTGTTGGTGTTTTTTTCCTTGTGAATTGTTTTTCGTTTGTTTTGTTTGTTTTTCGTTTGTTTTGTTTTCTCTTCTTTTTTCTTTTTAGAGTTAATTTAGGTTTTATAGAAGTCACATTTTGAGAGCTAGCCTTCATCTGGTTCTAGATCTGTGTATTTCATCACCTTTTTGGACATCTGTCATTCTGTGTGATCACATTTTAAAACTTCCTTTTTCTTCATTTGCTTCAGTGAATAACTATTAGTATTACTGCATTAACAGAGAGAAGCCTCATTTGTGAAACCCCTGTATACATGTTTTAAGTGGCAGTGAAAAGGAAGTTGCACTGTGATTGATGCTGTGTGATTTGTTCTGTAACTTTTCATTGTGTTCTGTCTTCACAAGTTACAGATCACATTCTGTTCTTAATTTCCTTCATGCTAGTCATTCATTTGAACTTTGGCCTGACAGTTACTATTTTAACTGCATTAGATTTAGATTTCTTTTTGTCTTTCATTGTTTCGTTCACAGTGATCTGTAACTGTCCTGGTTGACTGGTGGTAAAAAACACACACAAGTTACTTTATTGTTTCAACACCTTGCTAGCAAAGTATTGGTGTGTTCATGCTAGTGGCTGGTTTGAGCTGTGACCCAATGGTTACTGTTTTGACTGCATTAGACTCTTACAGTAGAAACTCTCTGTGTCTTCCATTGTTTCAGGGCTTTGTAGTTAGTGAACTGTTGCCAGGGTTTCGGGCCTGGTGATTTTAAAACTCGTCATCCAGGCATTTCCTGCTTTCCTTCCTGGTCTGGCTAGTAGCGGCAGGGGTACCGTAGTACCGGTAGTGCCAGCCTCCTTCCTAGCTCTGCTCTTTGACACTTTGTCTCAGGGGGTCGGTTTTTGATTGATTGATGATCGCTTATATAGCGCTATTCTCCGCTCTCTTGAGCAGACTCATTGCGCTTGTATGCGGTTCTGCATGAGTGACTAGCTTTTATAGCGCGTTTTTTGAATATCCACCAAAGTGGTGTACTTACAGCGCTGGCATGGTTGGTGCCACATGAAACTGCAGCTGTCTCGGCGCAAGTCCTGTGTACACCATACAACCATGCTCCATGTCACTTCATGCAAAGCTACATACGTAAGGTGTATGCGTGTTTAGCTGTAACCTGCCACCTGCACTTTTGGCAGAATGACCGGGATCTTTTACGTGCTACTGTGGTAACACGGGGGTGGAACGGATACCGAAATAAGAGTCAGCACAGAAAGTCGACCCTGGAGAAGAAAATTCTCCCGCCGTTCCAGCAGGGATTCGAACCCGCGACCTTTCAATCACGAGTCCAGCGCTCTAACCACTGAGCTATCCCCGCCCCCGTTTGGGTCTAAATAGTGCTGTTGTCTGCTGGGGTGGGCTTAGGAATTAAAATGATTAATTTCCATCCTCCTTCCTTGCTCTGCTCATTGTCACTTTATCTCAGGGGGCCGATTTGGGTCTAAATAATGCTGCTGTTTGCTGGGATGAGCTTAGGAATTAAAATTAGTAATTTATGGAATCAAGAATAATCATGTATTTCATGTGTTGCTCCTCCAAACTGGAGCACAAAGCACATTACATGAACTGAAGTTGGAGCAAAGATGTATGGTGTTTAAGTTCAGGACATGCACTGCCACTGAGAAAAAATTAGCAATGGTATATTTTATTCTATTTCTTGAGTTACTGTCATTTCATATGTATTTCTGTTGCAATGGAACTGGTTTATACTTATACTAGTTATAGAGTACATTAGACCAACACCAGATTGTTAAAAAAACAAATACCACCCCCCCCCCAAAAACAACAACAATAACAACACACAAACAAACCCAACAACAACAGCAACTGGTTTCAGTGAATAGTATAACAGTAAAGAATTTGGTGTTGTCTGCGTAATTGTATTTGTATCAGCTTGATAGATTTTTGCTTCCATTTTCCCAGTTCTACACCCTTATTACTGCAGCATTCATTGGCAAGCTGTCATATTTTTGTTGTCTTTTTGTTGTTGTTGCTGTCCCGGCTCCACCCTTTTCTCCACCCTCATGCTTTGCTGTATTCCTGTAGAGCTCTCACATTTCCGAGTCTTCCTGCAGTTTTCTCGTATCTGCAGAGCAGGGTTCTCGAAATGTACATTTCTGGCTTGTTCTTCATCTCTTGATTTTGATACACACTATAACTTGTATGAGTGTGATATGCTGACAGGACCCAAGTTTAAAACTTTCAAGTTTAAAACTTTCACTTTAAAACTTGCTTTGAAGACTTCATGGAGAAGAAAAAAACAAAAACTGCACTGGCAATGCTAATGTTTTGGCAGGGAAAGGTTCCGTCAAGCTTTTGTTCAGTCCGTGCAGAATTGATTCCTGTCTCGTAACTTCTTTATATATTATATATTACGTCTGTCAGTGTGGCTACTTTTAGCTTGTCTGCCTTGAACCACTGCACCAGTAGAGATGGCCGCACCATAAAGCTAGTTATATCAGTACATGTACTGTGTATTTTGTCATTGTACTTGGTCTTTAGCTGTTGTAGTGTGCGTATGGTTTACACTACCATTTTCATTTCCAGCACTCCAGCTGCGTAACCAGTAAAATCCACTTATTTTTTATGTTTTGGAGTACTTAGCAAAATGTCTGTTGTTGTTTTTGTTAGTTTTAAATGACTTGTTGGCATATTTGTACCAGTGCTGTATTCAGTCCTGAGTTTTATTTCAAAATCAGTACATTTCTGATGCATTCTTGATACTTAATCTGATCAAAATTGTATGTAGTATAGCATTATAACAACCATAAGTGAATGAGTTCATTTGACCACTTCAGATTACACTTTCAGGGATATATTCATTATAACAACAGTAAGTGAATGAGTTCATTTGACCACTTCAGATTACACTTTCAGGGATATATTCATTATAACAACAGTAAGTGAATGAGTTCATTTGACCACTTCAGATTACACTTTCAGGGATATATTCATTAGCATGTGTACACTTTGTAATAAGCTGTGCTTTACTAATTCCCTGACTATACTATGAAATACCAGTAACACACCAAACTGAGACTTAAACATGACACCACTTACCACATGTGGCCACTTTTCTAAAGTAATGGTGATGTCAAACATGAAATGGGACATCTGTCACTAAACGGGATAATCAGTGCATGGTGGCAAGCCAGAAATCCAGCAGATTCTGTTGGATTCCAGCATCCAGATGCTGAACAAAGACAATACCAACAACAAATCATAATAATAAAATTCAAGGACCAACTTTGTGGAGCAGGGAGGCAAGACAGAGTGTGTCTAAAGAGCTAATCTTTGTTCTTCAGAGGCACTGTGCGTGCCATATCTTTCGCTTCAGTTTGGTCTGGACCTGTTTCAAATGCTTATGTGCTTTAGGGGATGGATTTCTCTGTGAAAAAATCTTAAGCACAGCTCATGACAATACCCATGATACTATAAATTTGGGAATCTCTGACAAAGGTCACCAACACTGAAAATGAGAAAACATTTTTGAAAGAATCTGTCATTGCTGTCATCGTTTGCTGTTTATTTAATTCAGGCGTGAGGCTAGGCTGTCATCTGCCCCCCCACCCCCACCCCCCACCCCCTTTAACCTGTGATGAAACAGTTGAAAAGCTGGACTGAGTGAATTAATTTTAATACCTATGTTTATCAAGAGTGATTGTGAATGCGTGGCAGGATGCAGTAATTCTAATGAATGGGTTTCTCAGCTTGTTCCACCTGTAAGCCCATTTCTGGTAGATGTGTCTGATATGTTGAAAAGGAACCTGCTGCAGTTGATATTTTGAAACTTTTTTTATTTTTTTAAGTTTTTTTTTTTTTACTGTGGCCATTGTGTAGGTCCATTTCTGGCAGATGTGTTTGACCTGTTGAAAAGGTGAACCTGCTGCAGTTAATACATTTTTACTGTGGCCCTTGGGTAGGTCCATTCCTGGCAGATGCTGAAAATGTATTTTTACTGTGGCCCTTATGTATGTCCATTTCTGGCAGATGACTTTGACCTGTTGAAAAGTTTAACCTACTCCAGTTAATACCTTTGTTTTTACTGTGGCCCTTGGGTAGGTCCATTCCTGGCGGCTGTGTTTGGTCGGCTGGAAGGGATGGTGCAAAACTCACTTTACGCCAACCTGCTGCTGACGGGACTGGTGTCACGACTGGCATCCTACCCCAACCCACTGCTGAGGTCGTTCCTCCTTAACGTCAACCTCGTCTTCCAGCCTTCTGTCAAGTCGCTTGTGCAGGTCTGTGCTGGGAGGAAATGGGGGGTAGGGGTGGGGAGTGTGTGTGTGTGTGTGTGTGTGTGGGGGGGGGGGGTCATACTGCAGTGACTCTGGACAGCACAGGATGTAACACTTTTTTTCTCCATCCCAGATGGGTATTCAATCAGTTGGCAAGCAAAGCCATGACACTAAAACTGTACACCAAAGATCAAATCACACAAATGCTTAAAAGAGAGGGGTTATTTTAATGGGACAGTATTTTTTTGTATTTTTTTCAAACACTAGCAGCAGTACTTTCTTTAAAATGTTTCTGGTTGTTGTTTATATACAACAAAATCAAGACTGACATATTTTAAACAAATTGTGTGTGTGTGTGTGTGTGTTGGAAGGGGGTGGGTAGGGGTGGGGAGAAAGCAAAGTCTGTGTTGGGTTCACTCCTACTCGTCATGAAAAACTGTATAGTAGCTGACATTTGACTTTAACACACATATAATTTTGTTGTGAATGTTTTTTACCTTTTTTCCGTGTATTGTAATGTGCATCATCTTGGTACAGTTTGTCCACATACCGTATTTTTGATATGTGTGTCCTCATCTTCTGTGCTTGCCACAATTAGACTGAAAGCACCAGCTCCTCTCCTAAATGCTGCCACCCTTGTTAGGGCTGCCAGTCCCAGTGGGAGATATCTGGTGATCAGTGTGATCTGATTGGCTGTTTTCTTGTCCATCATCGGCAGAAAGGAGGAGCTTGCAGATGCAGCTAAACCTGTCGAAACTGGCAGCTCTGCTTGAATCTTTAAGTAGAACTGAACACAAATAAAAGCTTCCTCCAGTTGGTCCTGTGTTTCGAAAAGAAAAAAAAGAGGTATGTTCAGTTTTGGCATCCATCGCTCATCTGTGCAGGTTTTGTCGTCGGTGCGACAGAAAGTTGACAGCTACGCCGTGACGACTCGCAACTTCAGCGCCTTGATCCCCAAAGCCAGGCTGAACCTGAAGATGCGAGAGGACTCGCTGTTCTTCCCCTCCCAGGTCCCACCCGCTGCTGACTATCTGCAGGGACACCCGGTCAAGCCTCGCGCTGCCACTGTCAGTGAGATGTCTTCAGGTAAGGAATGCTTTGTACTATCCTTAACCCTTGGGTAACGAATGCTCTGGACTCTCCATAACCCTCGGGTAATTAATGCTTTAGACTGTCCTTAACCCTGGGTAATGAATGCTTTGTACTGTCCTTAACCCTCAGGCAGTGAATGCTTTGTACTGTCCTTGACCCTCAGACAGTGAATGCTTTGTACTGTCCTTAACCTTCACACAGTGAATGCTTTGTACTGTCCTTAACCCTCAGGTAATTAATGCTTTAGACTGTCCTTAACCATTGGGTAATGAATGCTTTGTACTGTCCTTAACCCTCAGGTAATTAATGCTTTGTACTGTCCTTAACCATTGGGTAACGAATGCTTTGTACTGTCCTTAGCCCTCAGGTAATTAATGCTTTGTACTGTCCTTAACCATTGGGTAACGAATGCTTTGTACTGTCCTTAGCCCTCAGGTAATTAATGCTTTGTACTGTCCTTAACCATTGGGTAACGAATGCTTTGTACTGTCCTTAGCCCTCAGGTAATTAATGCTTTGTACTGTCCTTAACCATTGGGTAACGAATGCTTTGTACTGTCCTTAGCCCTCAGGTAATTAATGCTTTGTACTGTCCTTAACAATTGGGTAACGAATGCTTTGTACTGTCCTTAGCCCTCAGGTAATTAATGCTTTGTACTGTCCTTAACCATTGGGTAATGAATGCTTTGTACTGTCCTTAGCCCTCAGGTAATTAATGCTTTGTACTGTCCTTAACCATTGGGTAACGAATGCTTTGTACTGTCCTTAGCCCTCAGGTAATTAATGCTTTGTACTGTCCTTAACCATTGGGTAACGAATGCTTTGTACTGTCCTTAGCCCTCAGGTAATTAATGCTTTGTACTGTCCTTAACCATTGGGTAACGAATGCTTTGTACTGTCCTTAGCCCTCAGGTAATTAATGCTTTGTACTGTCCTTGCACTGCTCCAGCTGCAGGTGCTGCTGCTGCAGAGGCAGAACCTAAAGTTCCCTTAGCTGTTGTAAGCCCCTGAGCTGTCAAAGATTATGTTTATTTAAAACTCAGTGTAGGTATGCAGCAAGCATGCTGGATCCGATCCGGATTGGCTCAAAAGCATTGGCCAGAGGTGGGCAGAATGAGTCTTGCATGCCTACTTGCTTATTGGATCAGATCTGCTTGGCCACAGCCTGACACAGTCAGCCAGAACCAGATTGGATCGGGGCTGGTTTTGCTCAATATGGTTGAGGCCGTGTATGGAAGAGCGCAACCGAGTCTTAAAGCAGGAAACTGGTAGCAGGCCAGTTGCATTCTGCCAGAACTGGGCCCGGCGATTATTGCACACTGGCTTGCTTCTGGACAAGATGCATTTGGCCCAAACCTTACCCTTGCGCAATATGATTACCCTTGCATAATATGATCCAGACCTTCTTTAAAAGAATGGAACCAAATCAGATGCAGAAAGTTGGATCTGGCCAGATTTTGGCTGCATGCTGGCTGTGATGGCCATAACTAGCCATAACCGAAATGCTTCTGGCATGTTTACTGGGTATAGCTCGACTTTTGCCAGGAAACTCGTCTTTCACTCTTGTAAGCCCTGAAAATTTGTGAGAGACAAATTTCCTGGCAACAGTCACTACAACTGCATAAGAACTGCACATTTCAGAAGTGCACATGCAATCCTTTTTTCTTCTTCTTTAAAAATAAATAAAAATAGCACCCTTTCTTTCAACAACAGAAAAATACCACCCTGAATATCCAAACAAAGCCAATTTGGAAAGCAGGGGTCTTACGTGAAAGGTTCATTTTCACAGCTGTATAAATAGGGTTTTGAAAAGGGGGCAGTGGAGGTCAGAAAGAGCATTTAGAACTGTGATCTTACGGAATGGGCATTCTCTCCAGGTAATCCTTCTTCATAAGTCTGCTGTGACCACACATTCACTGAATCTGGAAGTTTCCTGTGCAAGTCTATAATTTGACATGATTCGGTTAGGCATTTTAAGAGCTCAGGAGCCGTGTGAACAAGGAGGTGGGCCTGGGCTTTCATTCCCTATCCCTTTCCGCCCCCCCCCCCCCCAACCCCCAGAATCCCTAGTAAACCGTATGGTTTCTGTGGATGCAAAGTGCAAAGCACCATGAAAGAAAGACAGTCATTGTATGAGCATTGGTGTGTTTTCCTGAACAGCAGACTTTACATTTGATACAATATCTTTCAGAAAAGAAAAAGGTGTCCCTGGCTGACCTGCTGTTCCGACGGTCACCGAAACAACAGCACAGTCAGCCTGGCATGGGCCGAGGCAGGGGCCAGCAACTGCAGAGGGTCCAGGTTTCTGGCGGAGTTGCTTACCGCTTCATCAACAGCCAGCGGCCAGACGTCCAGGAGAACCCCGAGGAATCACTGAAGACATGGAACGCTGTGTACTGCGCCCTGGTTCTGGAGGAGTTCCTGAAAGAGCTTGCCGCACTGTCCCTGGAGCACTCGGTGCTCAATTATGATGAGGGTTATGCCAGCAGTTGACCAGAGTGTTTGCAGTAGCTGAGAACATTTTAGTCATGTGCTGCCAGGCCTTTGGGTGTTTGTGAGACTGTGTATGCATTAGAAGCGCAGGTAAAATATGTATGTGATGCTTATGTGCTGCATTTTTTTCACATCACTTACCAAAGCAGAAAGAGAGATTAGTCACAAGGTGATATATTTTTTTAAATCCACGGTTCTGTATTTTGTTTCCTTTTTTTTTCCTCTCCTGCTTTGTGACTACAAAACAGTTAATGTCAATTTTCTTTGTCTTGTGTTTCTTACAATTTTTAACCTTACCAAAGCAACAGAAACAGTTGTGAGAGAAAGTAGGAGTCACACTGGTAGGCATGCTCTTTTTCTGTGTATGTATGTGTGTGGATTATTTTTAAGAATTTCCAAGATTGAAGAAGTTGTTTTGTTTGTTTTCCAGCCCGTTTATCTTTTTGAAGTTTAGAAATGAGACGGAAGAGGGAAATCCTCCCCCTCCCCCATCAGTCTGGTTTTCCTCTCTGCAAATTTGACAGAAATGCATGGTCAGGGTTGAATGACACTGGTGTTTGTTTGTTGTCTGCGTAGTTCACCTTGAATTAAAGTGTGCTTGATTCACCTTCACCCCTGCTTTGATCATATTGAACTTTGCAGTGTTCTCCTTCATTTAATTGGGTCAGGCCGTCTTTGAAAAGGGTGTTGTCGTTTTTTATGTTGTGGATGTGCACATCAGTTCTCTTGTGGGCTGCCTCAAAAAGGAGAGAGTGTGGCAGTCACCGCATGCTGTTTCCCATTGTGTGACAGGTACAGATGCGAGCAGCAAGTGAGTTTAGCAAACCTCCCAAGTTGATCATTTTGTTTGTGTAACTCAGAGTCATGGGCAATAAGGCCTTGCTAGAACTGGATCTCCCTTAAAGAAAGAGCTGGTTTTAAGTTCTGTTTGACACCTTTGTTTCATCAGTAGAAATGCTTCGCAATACTGATCAGTCAGTACCTCAGGCTTGCTTAATACTGCTTTGCAACTTGCATTGTTTTTTTTGTTTGTTTTGTTTTTAACTGCTCTCTCAATGCTTCCTTTTGGCAGGGTGTCTGTCAACTGCTCTGGGCTGGTGATGTTTTCTGTCTGAATTTGTGGCAGCAGTAGTCTGTTGTGAGTGACGACTGCATATCTGTATTGGTGATGTAAGCTCATTGCTAGTTTGTGTTGGCTGGCTGTCCTGGTGTGTGCAGCTGGCTGTCCTGGTGTGTGCAGCTGGTTGTCCAGGTGTGCACAGCTGGTTGTCCTGGTGTGTGCAGCTGGTTGTCCAAGTGTGCACAGCTGGTTGTCCAGGTGTGTGCAGCTGGTTGACCTGGTCTGTGCAACTTGTTGTCCAGGTGTATGCAGCTTGTTGACCAAGCATGTGCAGCTGGTTGTCCTGGTGTATGCAGCTGGTTGTACAGGTGTGTGCAGCCGGTTGTCCAGGTGTGTATGCAATTTGGTGTGCAGCTGGTTGTCCAGCTATGTGCAACTGGTTGTCCAGGTGTGTGCAGCTGGTTGTCCAGGTGTGTGCAGCTGGTTGTCCAGGTGTGTATGCAGCTTGGTGTGCAGCTGGCTGTCCAGCTATATGCAGCTGGTTGTCCAAGTGTGCAGCTGGTTGTCCTAGTGTATGCAGCTGGTTGCCCAGGTATGTATGCAGCTTGATGCGCAGCTGGTTGTCTAGGTGTGTGCAGCTGGTTGTCCAGGTGTGTGCAGCTGGGTGTCCTGGTATGTGTAGCTAGTTGTCCTGGTGTGTGCAGCTGGGTGTGCAGCCAGTTGGCCAGGTATGTGCGGCTTGATATTCAGGTGTGTGCAGCTTGGTGTTCTGGTATGTGCAGTTTTCACCTGCATCGAATGGTATCATCTTTAGTCTAAATTGACAGCAGCTGACATCCATAGTCTGCCATTAGCAACATCTGTTCTATGTTTTGGTGACATCAGTTGTCTGTCATGACTGGTTGTCCATTATGTATATCTCTTAAGTATGTGGAAAGTTGTCTGGATCTTGACATCAATAATCTGTTTTAGTGATATCAGTTGTTTTTGTTGACTAGTATGTCTATAACCTGCATTGGTCACAGCCATTGTCCATGTTGACAACAGCTACAGTGTGTATAGTAGTACTCTATTGGTGACATCAGGGATCTGTATGGGTGACATCAGTGGTCTGTGTGGATGGCATTGGTTGGTAACGTTAGTAGTCCATGTTGATTACAGGTGTTTAGCATACAATCTTCTGTGATTGTGTGTGTGTGTGTGTGTGTGTGTGTGACCACATCAAGTACTGTGCTTCATCAAAGACTGGATGTTTGCTGATATGTTCAAACATATTTTAATACAGGACTCAAAATAGCTGAGAGAAAAATGAGCCTAAATGTGAACACTCTCCTTTAGCGTCAGGGAAGAAGTCCACGGAGAAAGTGTTTACCTCATTCACTCTATGCATGTTGAGTCAGAACAACAGCTTTAGCTGCACACAGTACATCCTGCCTTTCTTTCACCAAGCAGCTATTTTGGAGTGCGAGTGTTTTTGCTTACACCATGCAAACTCTTACATTGTCGACTGCTTTTGACAAGTGTGCAGGGATCTTTGTGTGACTGTCCTAAGCCCAGGCTGAATGGTGGTGGTGTGGTTGTTGTTTTCATCGGTGGAGTATCTTCCTGTTCAAAAGCCCATGGAAGGTCGCACCTGGGTACTTAGATAGAGCCAGGCGTAGCTAGGATTTTTGTACAAAGCGGTCGTCAAAGATCTGATGTGTGTCCTCAAAAATATCTCACGACCTTGCAGGGGATGAGATATTCCTTCGTTTGGTGGGGGGGAATCTTGCCCAGGTAGAACAGATTTTCAGTGGTATTGTGCGTGTCGGTGTGTGTGTTCTGAACAAAGAGCAAGTGTATTTACTCAATACAGATCCTTTGACAAAAAATGTCAGAGTGTGAAGCAAGGAAGTTGGACTGTCCTGTGTATCCAAGGCTTGTTCACTATTAATATGTGGCTTTAAGTTTCTTGCTTCAAAGACCTGTCAGACATGCTACTGAAACGAACTTATTCAGCATAACCGTTGCTGTTTACGGGTGTGTTGTTGACATGTTGCTTGCTGATGAGACAATGGATTGGTTGTGAGGGACAGTTAGCATTGCATTTGTTTAACCCTTTCACTGCCCCAGCCTTTAAAATTTCCAGACTGAAAAGTGCATGCACGTGTGTGCAAACAGTATATTTTTCCAGTTATATAACAAATCTGTTCTGAGTACTGTGCATTTTGATGGCAATCCTTTCACATGCTAATGCAAAAAAGAAAAGAAAAAAGGCATAAGGATTTGAGATTTCGCACTTATACTGGTGGTTTTCAAGTGGCATCATGGCAGTGAAAGGGTTAAAGGATTCTTGGGCTTGAGACACATTTGTCTAGTTTTATGCCTAACAAAAGTTGCTTTGTTAAAAGCATGGACAATTTCTCCCCCCTGTCTGCATAGCTATCTCCATCTGAATCATTCTGCATGGGTATTCACATATTCACGGTGCTAAGTATAATTATCAGTTTGTACATAATGCTCATTTCTTTTGCTAAATACAAAGCTTGTACAGAGTAATGGTACATCACTGTGACTTACAGCAGATATGTATTTTTTCAAAGAATAGTTTTGAGTGTGATGCAGTGTTGCATCCAAAGTATATTTTTAGGGTTGAAATTATGAGCTACATTGTGAATAATGATACAGCAAATATAAGAACACATTATTGAAGACCCTGCTTGATCCCAGATGAAGGTGTGTTTTTTCTTTTTTTCTTCCCTCTTTTATTCTGGTACTCAGTTTTAGTCATCATGACATTGTTCTCCCAGTACTCCGGGTGTTTAGATGCTGAAAAAGTTTCATACTGGAAAAATCGATTTTAATAGAACTGTGCTTACATTTTGTCTTGGGTATGCTTCAGACTTTTCCACTTTTGCAGAAGTACTGGTCTGTTGGAATACACTTCTTCTACAGCATCACTTTTTTGTTTGTTTTTTGGTTGACCAGTGATCTCAGTTAGTTTTTTTCCCCCTGCAACTTGATTTTGTACAGTTTTATTTCAGAGACATATCTCCTTGGCCGTTAACTTGAAATGTTTTAAGAAATTTGTAACTGCTGCCAGTGACGAGTGTAGATCTCATTGACTGTGAGGTTTGTGTTCACAAGAACTGCACTGACTTAAGACAAGCAAAATACTTTTATTTTCTAATAAGTGTCATGTCACTGGTGCAGCTGGTGTGGGGGCTTTTTGGTTCAAAATTAGTACACATCAGATTGTATCAGTTTTACTTATAACAAACAGTATTTTGGCTGAAGTCTGTAACTGGTTCAGCAGTGTAGGCTTAGTCTGCTGCACTGTTGTGATGATAATAATATTGCTACAAATAATGACAAGGAGCACTTTTGTTTGGCATCTTTGCAAATGATTTTAAAGTGCTGTATCAGAGATACCCAGTAATCAAATTTGATTGATTAAACAGTAGAACTTATTAAAGTTTCAGTCAGTCAGAGACTATTGTTGTATTTTTCACGCAGCATCAAGGAATAAGTAACCATATTGCATGTGAGCTTGCCCCTTATTTTACTTTGAAATTTGGCATTTACATGTTTAATTTGCTGTAAAACTGTTTGAAGTGTAAAGACAGCTGTGTCAGTGTGCAGTCCCGTGAAAGTGAGAGCACACGTACCTCGGCTGTTTTGTTCTTTCCATGTGTTCTTGTTGTGATGTGGTCATCTTTAGTGGCTGCATGTTTGATTTTTTATGAATGAATGAGTGGCCACACATTTTTCTTCATTGTGATAATTTGTTTTGTTTTTTTGTGTGTGTTTGTAAATCTGGGTTCTGTTCCTTGATGTGAAAATGTTTCCTGTGAAACATTCAGGAATACTTTGGAGTGTATTTTTGCACGTGTGTATTATGCAAGCACATGTTGTATGCAAAGATCTATTCAAAAAGCCTCTCACGAACAAGGAGTCTATCACCAGCACTACTTGCATTGGTCCATGTGGAAACATTTGTCTTTTGTACTGCATACTTGGCATCAGCCAGATGTTAGTTTCTGTGCTTGGCTTATGAGCAATGTTTTAAACACTTGGGCTTTTACAGTTTCTAACAGGGGAATTTGTATTATGTAAAGAAGGTGACTCATCAGAAAGTTTAACATTTAAGTATAGTACATTTTTGATGAATTGGTGTGCCAACCTATGTTGACCACTATGCAGTGGTTGTTCCAAGTATACCAGTAACTAACATTTGTTCTGCAAGTCTGCTTGTAAGAACCACCTGTCCCAGTCAGTTTCGGACATTTATCCAACAGAAATGAATGAACACTTTTGCATTATATGCACCTTATTCATGTCTCCAGTGATTCCATCCACTGCATTTCACCAGCTTCAAAGGTTCTCATACTACTGCGATGCAAGAGGAATTCTTTTGAGGTCCAGACAGCGGCTTACAGGCAGGAAGAGGATCAGTCTTGCTTTAGGCTTCATTTGGTGTTTTATGGTTCATTTTGATTGCATCATCATCTTCAGCATTTGATGGAATCAGTACTTTGCCTTTAAAACAAGGATATATGGCTGTTGTGAACAGAAATGTAGAGCCAGGGATTATTCAGACTTTAAGTAAATTACAGTACTAGGCACTGTTAACATTTGCAGCTCACTGTGCCGGGAATTTCACTGGTGCCTTGGTAGTAAGTCTAGCAGCGTGGCTTTGTGTTGTGGTGTAATCCTGGATTTCACAAGTGTGGGTGAGTTTTGAGCTGTGATGTTGCTGAAAGTGCATACATGTTTGTACCCAGTGCCCCCCCTCCCCCCCCCCCCTACTTCATTTTTTGCATTCCATTCCAAAAAAAACCTGCGTCACTGGCCCATGATTGAAGTGATATTTCTCAACACTTAGATACCATCCCAAAGGCAGTGGTAGAAGCTGCTTGATTTTTTTTTTTAAATCAAGGTTTCTTTCTCTTGTACACAGGAAGCAAAGTTCAGTGTTCTTTCTTTGATCATTTACTTGGCTGCGTGATTACTTTGTTGCCCATTCAAGCCCTATCCCCCTTCTGTTTGCATGAAGCCAAATTGAGATCAGTTTGAACAATTTCAGATGAAAGGTAGACCTCACCCGGCAAGAGCAAAGTCAGTGCAAGCATATGTCTGTGAAAGTTGTTCAGTGTTGATGGTTAATTTTCAGTAGCTTCTTTCTGCAAGGCAAAATTTGAAAATAACCATCCACATGGTGCCAGTAAAAACTTTTTTTCCAAGTGTTAACTATTGAAAAGAAAACTAATTTGGTGTCATGCATGCATTGATCAATGTTGACTGTGGTTTCCTGCTGATGCTTCAGACAACAAGAGGGCTCTTGGTCAGTTCCCAGCATTTTAGAGAATGGAAACTTTCAACCATGGAAAAGGAAGGAGAGCCAAGCCCATGAGAGAACAGTCACTAGTTTTGTGGAGTTATGCATCTGCCAACTCTCGTTAGAAAGTGTGCAAGTCATTGCTCAGGTGGTACAGTGTACGATTCTTGCCAGCATGGATGTGGTGTTGACGCTTCTTTGCAGTTCATTTTTTTTAAAGCTTTTTTGTTTGATTTTTAAAGCTGCATGAATTTGTATTTGGTGATCACTAAGCTGGCAAGCTTTAATTAAGCCCATTCTTAATATAGTGCAGTACTACTGTATGCATCTGTGCTGTGCACAGCAGCTTCCTAAAAATATGCACTGCAGCACTGGCAGTCAGATTGCACACCCACTCTTGCCTTCAATTCACATTACCAGCAGTCTCCATCAGGGCAGGACGTTTCCGTCTTTGTAACTGGAGCCTATGCTCACGGCCCTGCAGAACTGGTTGGGTCTCCCATAAATCTGTGTTCAGTTGACAGACTGAGACCAAGATTTTCCTCTGCCAGGTTGCCCTACTCCATGTCACATTGCGAAGGCACCAATCGGCTGCTGATTTCAGAGAGCCAGCAGTTGAGGGGACTGTGGTAACTCTCAAGCTGATGCTGATGCGAGTGGATGAAATGGTATTACTGTACCCTTGCAGTGCTGGGTGCATGGCTTTATTACATCACTTCTGGTGTTGCATGATAAAAAAAGCATGAGGGTTTGTGCAATGATCAGCATTTAGGCCAGCCAAACGGCTATGCAAAACATTGATGTTGGGAGTTTTCTTGCCAGGTGTCCAACTCGACTTTCAAACCTTATACAGTAACATCTTCACCTTCACTTTAAAGGTTAGCAATGATGGAAAAGGCATTTTGAGCATCTCAACCTACATTTTCAAGGTTATCATTGGTGGAAAGGGCAAAATTTAAACCACAATGTTTTCCAACTTCTGACCCTAACAAACTTGGTATTATTATAAGATCATGCCTACATGTTGGGGGTGATTTTTTAACTGACTGGCGTTTCTTTGAGAGAGGTAATTGGTGCATGTCTGGAGATGCTGTTCAAGTGGAATCTTTGAAACCGCATCTTCCTGTGATCTTTGCACATGCATTCTGGTTCTGATGACTTCTACCCATTTTCAAAGTAACTGGAGAGTTCGTAAAAAACAGCAAGCAGTATTTTCTAGTTTTGAATGAGTCATTGAGCATTTGTTTATTATATTCTTGTTTGTTAGCTCCAAACCTGCTACGCAAGCAGCCTATGTGACAGTTATGTATGGCCAATTTAAAACATACATATTTTACGCATGTATTTTATACTTTGTGGCTTTTACTAGAGCTAAGCATTTCAGAAAAGAAAAATCGTTATGCATATACCATTATTTTTGTGTTGTGCTACATTGGATGTTTTATGCTTCTTTTTTTCCTTAAAAAAAAAAAAAAAATGTACAATGGTTTTATTCTGCAATGCTTGACATCACATAGAAAAGTCCTATGATTATACAATGATCAATGTCACATAGAAAGAAATAAAGTCCTATGCAAGATTGACTTTTGTCGGGGCAGCTTACTCATGCATACACTTACAGGCCATTAAAACTGGTATATAAATGCCAGTCTTTTCTGAAGACACTGGATGTTTTATATTTTCCAACTTTCATCTGAAAGTACAACATGCATGTGCTGCTGAAGGTTGTATGACCGTCCTGCAAAACCAGTCTGAAGTCCTGGCAGCTGATCAGCCCTCGGGACCAAAGTAACAGCCACTGGACTTGGGGGGGGGGGGGGGGGGGGTCTATCTGGACAATTCTCTTTTTTTGTGCATATAAACACGAGGCACATCCGCCCCAGCTAAAAAAGAAAAAGCTCTAATTCAAGCAATCTTGGGTTTTATTTGTACCAGCACAACTAATGTGGCAATTATAACACCTAATGTGAGTTGTCTGTTACGTTCCCAATTATGGCCGTGGTTGGAAAAAAAGATGTCGTAAACCAGTGCTTGGAGTCCGGTCTACACGTGCTCCCGTCACACACTCCAAAAACTTTCCAGTGCACTGCATCAACAGCCAACACAAGGTTTTTTTTCCTTCTCTTTTTTTCTTTTAATCCCAGTGTCATTTGTTACATTATTTCTTGAGTGTCTTTAGACTGTTTCAAGCACTGGGGGTTCGTATCCTTCAGGCCTGTCGACTTTCTCGCCCGACTCTGAAAACCCTCCTTTGCTGGCTGTGGTTGTGCTGCCTCCGTCTCCATGCAACTCCATCAGTTTGCCAACTGTCAACATACAATTTTTTTTTTTTATCAGTCTGCCATCAGTTATATTCAAACAGCACACAGTGGCATCATTGTGCCACCTGTCAATCTATAAAGTACACACATCAGTTTGCCAGCTTGTCAACTATAGACATGCAAAGAACATACCGCAATTCTGCCAACTTTGATATCATAAACAGAAAACTGAAAGACAGTAGATGTCCGGTCCAAAAAGCAAAATCCTAACTTAGCCCAAGACAATCAATTTCATTCATCTGATCATTTTCACATACATCCAGCACTCTACTGAACTTCAACAATCACAAATAATGACCATAAAGAAATCTGCAAAAGTTTCAGAAGACTGATACCAATGGCTTTCAGAAACATCGGTAGGTGACAACACCGTCCACATGCTTGGCAAAAATATCCTTAAGTAAACAGCCCAACTTTCCCAACACTGACCAGCTACATACAGCAGCAGTAAAACATTTTCTGAGAGCCTTATGAAACTGACTGGGCCATAAAGAACACACTGAGCACTGACCATGGCTGAGATCTATGGTTCAGGGAACTGGAGTTTGTTTATGGGGGAAGGGGAAGAGTATTTACACATTTCTGTTGCAGTATCCCAAAGTACTTTTGCTGTCCTGAGACATACAGCTGATAGGTCAAAGATGAACAGTAAACAAGGGATGTCTGATATGCATCACAGTAACCTTATGCACTGAACAAATTACATCATAGATAATAAAAAACAGAAACATGGTACAGCCTATATGATGTAGAAGAGTGTTTTGTTTCCACCCATTTTTCACTTAACAGTCCCCATGAATGTAAAAGTATGGCTACCATTAAAAACAAATTACAGCCACAAACAACAATGCATTTTTCAAGGTTACAGCAATGTAAAATAACCCATTAACAACTGGAGGAGAAGCCTCATCCATTGAACAGGATGTACGCAACACCTTCCATGCAGCTGCAGTCTCGTAACTGCACACTGTCACAGACAGCAGTACCAAAAATGACTGGTGTTAGAAAACTGCAACAGCTGGGCAACATGTTGCAACCAGAGTGACCTCAGTGAGCACATAAGGAACACGTACCATCGAACTTGGGCTTCTTCAGCACCTTGACCTTGCGCACATAGACGTCATGAAGGGGGTAGACCCCTTGGCATGCTTTCTCAATGTCCTTGCCAATGGAGTCAGGGATCCTGGCACATAAATTTCAGTCATTACTCACTCATGAAGACATATTAATTCAAACACTTCTCAATACATGTTTGTTGCTGTTTTCTAATAAAAAAATTAAAAAATCACATGCAAATGTCACACAGTCCACTCCCAGCAAAATGTCTAGACAAATCAAAATCATGCAATCCTCCTGCAGTTTCCACCGCTACTAAAATGACGGCACACAAAGCAGCATGCATTACATCAAAATCCCAAGAATTACTTCTGAAATTTAAATTCTTTACTGTATGCAAATGCGGTTTGAATAGAACAGTAAACATAAAGTGGTTTGTGCCACATGTGGATGTGTTGGCCAGTTAAGCAAGGCAATTTCAATCAAATATTTATTTTTCAAGAAAGCAATGTAGCACTGACTGGGTTCTACTGAAGAATAATTTTTACTCATGGCAATAACAACATAAAGCTATCTGAGGGTAAAGTATGTTTTTTTTTTTTTTTTATTAGCCACAACAACAAAATATCAAAAGCTATCTGAGGGTAAAGTATGCTCTTTTTTCTCTCTTTTTTTTTTTATTAGCCACAAAAAACAACATTTCAATGCAAACTCAATCAGCAGTTCGTTTGAACCTTTTTGTGTTTAGATCTTGTTTTAGAACACTAGCAGTCATTCTGTTTCAGATTTTTTTTCTTCCAATCGGCAGTATGAAAACCACTGCCACATCAGAAACCCAGCGAGCAATTAACAAAATCGAAACACAGCAAGAAGCCACTTCCAAACAGCATACTCATTTCAACTGCAAAAGTGTGACACTCCATGCCTGCTAAATATGCACCAGCTAACACCAATTACACAGAATGGATCAATGGGCACAACTCCACATCTGCACCAGCTAATATCACTTACATAGGAGGATCAATGGGCACAACTTACAGTTTGTTGACAACCTCCTTCATGTCATTGGACGTCACCTCACGGCTGATGATCTCCACCATCTTCTTCCTGATGGCTTTCACCTGGAGAATAAAAATGTCTTACACACTGTATTCTGTACCATGCACAGATAAAACAAAGCTGATAGTGATACTGACTGCATTAAACTCTGACCAAAAAGAGACAAGAAGCATCATGGTGTTGACAGGAGCAAAAATTATATTTTCAAGTTCATCGCAATTTTTCAGAAATTAGTATTTTAAAGTTACAGAAGCACAGCAATGTGCACAACCATTTTGTGCACGACAATCTGCATCTATAATGTCATGAGCAAGTCTGGAATATGTTGCACAAGTGTAAACCAAGTAATATGACTGTGCCCCAACTCAAATTTGAAGTAAAGCACTTCTTTCACGTAAGTACCGAAGGAACCACCATAAACATTTGCACCTTTCCCAGTCAACTTGCCTCTTGGCTTTTGGGAACCCCTTAAAATAAAAATTTGACCCAAAACAAAGCAGGGCCACATGGATTAAGCAAACTGATAAGAAATTATAATTTGTTATATTGCCATTATCTCAGCCTCACTCTCTGGTATATCAGATGCAATTAAACCCTTTGCATCACAGCTAAACAACACAAAGTGTGCAGTGGGATTTAACTGTACCTCACCAGAAATCATTTTCGCAAACACCTCCAGCTATGTCAACAAGCTTCAGGAAGGACCAAAAGTGTTAACCTACGAACCTGTGCATGTTTGGCATAGCAGGTCTTCTTGACCTGGTTGTTCCTCTTCTTGGTGAAGCCAATGCAGAACAGACGCAGCAAGTAACCATCTGTGGTCTTCACATCAACATGGGCCTCAATCAGGGTCTGGAATGAAGTGAAAGGAGGATAAGAAATACTAAAAGCACCACCTTATAATCCAGAAATGACAGTAAGCTTTGTCTGGACTTGCAGTGTGTAAAGGACCATGGTGACAAACTGAAAGTAATATTCAGTGATGCAGCAGCCACCAGTAAACAAAAAATCAGTGGTCGGCCTTTTTTCATATGTGGTAATGCTGAGATGAACTTAAAAATACCTATGGCACATGAAAAATGTAATGTTTGAGCAAACTTTTTCAACAAATGCGCACTGTTCCTAATTTCACCTGCTGTTTTGCAGCAGCAGGATAAAGGTTTCAAATTCAAGACTTGAATGGGGCCTAGTTAAATTAATTGCTGTACCCAAACAATACAGCTGATTCAGTTATTAATCTCCTGTTCTCTCCAACAAACTTACAGTCAATTAAATGACCAACAAATCTAACTTACCTGCCACTTCTTGACCATGGAGCACAACTTGTCGCGCGTCAGGTCCATACCATGAAAGTTGGTCAGTACATTGCGGCCCTGCACTTCCTCAGCAATCAGCTTGAACTTGCGGAAAGTCACCTCATCATTCTGAAGGTCAGCCAGAGAGACTTCAAACACTCGGCCTTTTAGTCCATCAGAAGCAATCCCTAAAAAAAGAAAAACCTTTAGTTCTTTGTCCAGCTTGGGAAGGTGGTCATGCCATTTCAGAAATGTAGTATGTTATGCTACAATGGGAAAAACAATGGCTAAACTTCTAAAAAGCTTAAGCCCGTTCTTAACTGGGCGAATGTTTGTTCACCCAAACATACTTCAGACACTTCGACGAACTACGATTCATTTCTTAATTGAACTTTTAGTTTGCTGAATATGGTTTGAACAGTCCAAACTTTACTTCATTCTCAACTGGCTTGTAATGAGATGCAAGCTTCGGCCCGAACTTGCGGCAGATGGGCAGCAGACAGCATGATCGAAAATGTAGGCTAAAGTCAAGTCTAGTCAGTATACTTTAATCATCCCTCACAGGGTAATTCAACTAACTACTATCTCATTCTGGGTCTCCGAGACAAGGCTGCGCCTTCCACAAGTCAACAAATTCCCTCTGAAGCGAGTGAAGAACCTAGCGACACCGGCATCCATTTTTATTTTTGTTTTTTCTCCATTCACAGGAGAGCTCTGCTCTCAACCAATCAGAGGCAATGATCGTCCAATAGGGCAAATGTTCCCAGAACATGTTGAGCGAAGGTTTTTGGACACGAATATAGCTTCGACGAATACTTCCAACTAGGTTTGCGAAGAAAAGTTGGCCCAATTAAGAACCAACTAGCTTCGCCGAATACTTCCAACTAGGTTCGCAAAGAAACATTCACCCAATTAAGAACGGGCTTTACACTCTGGCCATTTTAATATTTGTACTGAAGCATTAAAAGATCAAAACAGACAATGACAACTATTACAACTTGAAAGCTTTTTGTTAATTTGTTTTCATAAACTGATACTAGTGATAGACGGGACCAAATTGTTGGTACACAAGCTGAAGTTATAAATTTACATAAAAACATGAGAAAAGTGGTTAAACCTATCCCTGAGCTTTAAAATAAGTGGGGTCCAACTTTAAGTACACACACAAACTTTTACACCAAAACCATACTAAACGTTTGTTGGTTTTTAAACTGGACGAAAAAATCTAAAACCTACTTGTTCCCTGAGTTCTGGTCACCAGTGTTTTGCCAATCTGACGCACTGCGAACATGGAAGGTGCCTTCACATCATACCAATCCTTCTTGCTGAAGGGATCCACCCTGCAAAAGGAAAAATAGTCGGTTAGTCGAAGAAGAAGAAAAACAAATCTGCCTAGTAAGTAGTAACTAGTATACTGTATAGTAGTAAACAGTATTATTGCATTCGAAAATATTGTGTAGCTTATCGCATGTCTTTTGCACTTTTGTCAATGATTTAAGGATAACTGCAGCTCCAACAGCATGGAGTACCAATTTATTCATTTGCTTGCCAATACTCCTGGAGCAGGGACAGTGCCCCATGTTCCAGTTTCAACGTGATAACGATATTTGATCGGCATAAACTGCAACCATTAGTGTAAAAAACAAAACAAAACAAAAAACAGCACTCTCCACAGTTCCACCACATGAATAACACACAGCAGCAAGCAAACAAGGCATAGAACGCATAATATGCAAGAAACAACATAGCAGTGTTAGCACCTAAGACGAAACACTGAAATATCGAGATATGTTCAATTTCCATCCAATTAATCCGCTAAAACCGTCTTTCATCGGAAACCAATAAACAACAAAAAGGTGCCTGAATATGAATACTATCTTTCTAATCTGATATGAATTACTTACACCTTCTTCTTGGCTCCTTTTTTGCCACCTTTCGTAAGTCGCTTATTTTTACCCACAGCCATGTTGGACACTGTCGGCAGGAAAAGGAAGTTTCGGGCGTTTAATGAAGCCTTATGGGAAACACGAGGAATAACTCTCGAAGCGTTTTTGTGGATCCCTGATAGTACGCGTATACTATTAAAAAATGTCATAAGAGTTCGCTCCCCCCCCCCTCCCCCCCATGTGTGTGTGTGTGTGTGTGTGTGTGTGTGTGTGTGTGTGTGTGTGTGTGTGTGTGTGTGTGTGTGTGCGTGTGTGAGTTTTAGTGCCAGTGTACGACACTCTGTGTGTGTGTGTGTGTGTGTGTGTGTGTGTGTGTGTGTGTGTGTGTGTGTGTGTGTGTGTGTGTGTGTGTGTGTGTGTAAATCATTTTAGTAAGTAAAAGTGACTCGATTGTCACTGCGGCTCTTACAAAACTGATCCACTGATTGGGGGCCATTCTTTGTTAAGAATGTCTTTTTTTTTTAATGTTGCTTTACGTCCACGGAGGCGGGATAACCTATTAGGGACGGGGACAGAGTGGGAAAGGGGCCAGGGTGATTGGCTCGACCGCGGAAACCGCCCGAAAAAGACCGGAGAGACCGTGGACCGCCGCCAGAACAATCAGTGGAAGTGTTAAGGCGGTGTCCCCTCGCCCGCATTGCCCAGCGACTTGTGCACTGCGCAATTGCTCTTTCAACTGCTGTGCTGGACAGAGTCACTACGACAATGTCCGTTGCCGCGGCACCGCTGTTGACGAACAACTTGGACAACTCAAAGCAAAAGACGTCCAACTTGCTCAGCCCAGCTCCACCTCCCTACTCAGTCATGATCTCTTCTGGGCAAAAGTGAGGGTCCAACTCCACCTCCCTCCTCTAAGATCTCTTGATCTCAGTTTTGATCTCGCCTGGAACCCTGAAAGAATGTACCTCTGGTGGAGTTTATGTACCACTATATATCTATTCGCGTGTGACGTTTTTTGAGTGGTAATTAACTCCTGTTCAGTGTTGATTATGCACAGGCGCTCCGGCTGGGCGTCGCCGTCACGTTCTGTTCAATCAGTGTTATCAACTTGTGCCAGACAACTGGTTCACTCCACTGAGGCTAGCGTGCAAATGTGTAGTCAATGCATGCCGAGATATCTCCGAGGGTGACCGCTACTAGAAATGGGAGGCGATCGGCAGACCTCCCGGTGGTTCCAGAGCAACCAGAACCCGTTTAAGTGTGAAAAACGTCAAAACACTCACAAACAACCCTGCACCGGACGCGCGGCCGAGCGCCTGTCAGATTGTTTACCGAAATTATAAACTTGCCCAGGCCCTTTTCCCCCGCCTAGCCGTTTCCAGCCTGGCCGTTTTTATTCCAAGACTCTAGCTCGATTTTTCGGCATCAGTTTTTGATTTTTCTGTTTCGACGATTCTACTTTCGTTTACAAACGGACGCCATCTTAGGGGTTGCTTTGCCAATTGCTTCCGTCAAAAAGTTAATGAATTATTTTTCCTAAAATCTAAAGCGTAGTTGCAGTTTTTTTTATGTAATCCAAAAAGGCAGATAATGCAGGACATGGCTGTTATTATGATGATTTTTATGGAATTTAGGTAAATTATTTCTTCTTCGAATAGTGCATTGAGCTAATGAAAACTCCCCTTGGAAGACACTTTCAATGACTTCCGTTTACCGTTTAGCAGACGAAACTGAGGAATTTCGTTTCATACCGAGCAAAAACTACAAAATTACAGCGATTGAAAACATCCGAAAGAGAAAACATCCCTCAAGAAAAGAAGAGCACAAGAGGGAACAGCATTCAAAAGTGACAACGTTATTTGAGAAACACAATAAAAGCCGAACAAGAAAATGCGGCAGTGAAACTAACGGAAAAGCAATATAGGCATAAATTTCCCCAGCTTCTGCTAGCTTCTCCGTAGAGTAGTCGGTAACGCGCCCGGCTGCAATTTCACTGCCCAGGGTTCGAATCCGGTTTCTTCTCTCTTTTTTTTTTTTTTTTCTCTTTCTTTCTTTTAAATAATTGTTCAGCTGCTGCAATCGCGGACATGTGCAACCAGATTTTTTTTCTATGCGTATTACGTGTTGATATTTTTAAAAGATTATAATCAGTCACAAATGCGTGTGGCACGGCTGGCAGCTTCCTTTCCGCTAAGCGCGGGGAGAGTAGTGGTTGTGACAGGTCGTTCGCTTTTCCAACAGTAGATGGGGAGTGATTCTCTCTCTCTCTCTCTCTCTCTCTCTCTCTCTCTCTCTCTCTCTCTCTCTCTCTCTCTCTCT